>CM076575.1:562563449-562993696 GCA_034641835.2 Pinus albicaulis
AACCCCGATATTTCATTTAATATCTTTAGACCACCCTTTATTGGTCTTAAGCTTGACAATGTAAAACCCCTAGTTTTATGTTTTCAAGTTAGACATGTGAACTTCAGTCCAAAGGGGAGTGGACCCCAATGGATAATTATTTTGTGGATGTAATTAATTATTTAATTATGAACAATAAAGAAAATATTTCTGTGCATTATGACCAAATGAGATTTTTGAGATCACTTGCCTAATCCATGAGGTATGGAAAGAGGCTAAGACTTTCCCCAAAAATCTTTCAAAAATCCTTGAAAGAATTTATTTCTAATTTAGATTTTTGAGGAAAAATCTAAATTTCGCCAATGATGTGGAGAGTAGTTGGGAAGAGGTAAAAAGATGGAAAAGCATAAAGCAGCTTTAAATTCCATAAATAAGGGAAGCCTAGGCAAACAGGAATAAAATCATCCTGTAATTATGGACGCATAATTAGAAACGGACTTTGGGGAAAGCATAAGCTTAAATAAGCTATTCCAGAACAGATTGATGTTGGTCTGTTCTGGAGAGGGATCTCAGCTCGGGGGTGAGTTCTGGAGACAGAGGAACTCTAAAGTTGGGAGGACTGGTCATCACAGAAGTGGTAGGCACACCTAATCTATAAATCCTAGCATAGGGATTTGCTGTGAATTATCTATTGATAGTATTGTTTAGTTATCTAGGATCTGTTGTAGTTATATGAGTCCTTACTTTTAACAGATTTAATTGAGGATATACTCTTTAAAAATCTGTATAGTAGTAGGATAAATCTCTTGAGAAGTATCAATCTGAATCTCTAAACCAATACTGATTTAAATCGGAAGATATTTTATTCCCAAGGACTATGCAGATGTATACATTTTAAATTTCTTCTATACTACAGAAAGCATAATGTTAATTGCTGAGATAGTATTATTAGAAACAGGAGAAAACCATTGAGTTGGAGAATTAGATCTAACTTCTGTCATAGAAAAAAAAAATGGAATATTAATTAATTACCAATGTCCATTGTAGTGAACAAAGAAAACCTTACTATGTATGTATGGTACAAGAAAATTTCAACTATATCTTTCTATCATGCTGGAATGTAATGGAAATTATAACAGAATTAAAAATTTGACATTCCAAAAATACATATAAATCTCATGTAATGGAAAGTGTATAGTATGCATTCAATTACATGAATAATTTAAAAACAAAAACAAATTTCAGAGGTTATTAAAGCTGAACCATATGCCTATGTATAAGACAGGGGGCATAGAGATAAAAATAAACCAAGATAATTTACTTTGAGCAGTATGTATCTAACTATTACCATGATATTCATTCACTATCTAAAGATACAGATAATTATTTTGGTATAATCTGGTTGACTATGTTGAGCAGAAATGAGAGAAATAAAATTATAAAAATAAACTTCTACACAGCACTATATGTCATAAGTTAAAATAAGAAGATAGCAATTTCAAATGCTATACTAGTTCTATAAATTATCTTAACACAAGCAGAAAGGTTTTATTGAGAAAACTCTGTCATTATGCTGATATAGAGAGGAGGAAATCCAAAGACTTACACATGTTCAATAAAATTTTTGGTAATGGCTTATATATATATTGGAAGCCTATAATAAATAAATAAGTGTCAATATAATTACAGAATCAAATAGAAAAAAAAAAATTGTTAGGAAGTCCAGTACTTCCAGAATAATTATATTTGTATACACAGGTATACGTATAGTCTTTGAATCTGAGTAAAATAAAAAGCTATTATGTCGAGTATCCACTGTCCGTACCGCAATGGGATCCAAAGTATATTATACAAAAAAAAAAAACTAACGTGGTTTAAAATTCAAGAATAAATTCTGTGACCACATATAGACTCAGTCCGGAGGACAAATCTTTTGAGTCAAGCCAGATGAACGAAATAACTGACCTGGAATAGTAGCGAAAGAGTTGTTAAAACCTTAAATAGAAATGAACTATGTGTTAAGTGGAACCTCGACGAAACCCCAATTAACAATTCGTTACCTGTAAATGCCAACATATGAAATAGAGTTAGTCTCGTAAATTCTCAAACATTTCGTTAACATGAAAATGTTAAACAATGATACCCAAAATCGAAATGGGTACCTGAGCGTAACATTATCTTTCTCGAGCAAAACAAAGAGAAATTTGTGAAGGATGAACCCGCATTATATGTATGAAGAAATACAATATTCAAGTTAAACCAGTAGTGATTGTAAACCTTAAGGAGTTAAATCCTCGTATTCCTTACCAAGTATGGGAGGGTCGAACCATCCAAAGCGTACTGGAAATTCCATACGAACCGGGGAGAGATATACCCTATATTTAAAAATTTGCAAACGAAATTTTAATTCGAATGGAGAATACAGAGAACAAAAACGATTTTCTATTGGTAATGATATCAGAAGTTTCTCAGAAACCGGTGGCAAGAAATGTCGATAAAACCCTCCGCAAGAAGAACTAATTCATAATTATAATTAAAACAAATTTACAACAGACGAGGACCATTCTTATGTAGAAAAATCACAACCATCGAGGTTAATAATTTCCTCAAGAACTAGATGAGCTCACGGATATCACAGAGCCGAGGTAACTAAAGGCGAGAGAAGATAATAAACAACAAGGAATACGTGAGGGAGATAGCTCGAAAATCCTCATTGAAACCCTTAATGAATATATGGTTAACTTGATAGCAAACGATACCCATTCATACCTGGTAAATTCTGGATGGAAGACGTCAAGAAAGTCTGGATAGAACACTAGAATCCTCGAGCTTGGAAGTTAAGGCTACGCCCTGATGCAATAAAACATAACGCAGAAATGACCGAGTAAAAATAAATGCAACACAGGATAGACGAATTAAATAGGAGCGACCGGGTACGAACCCTAATTCAAACAGAAGCATCGCTACCCTACATCTGTCAATAGATCTATAACCAGGGTGCAAACGATGAAATTCCTCGGGATTAATACAACATAGCCGACGTAAAAATCTGAAGAAATCCCCTATTAAATTCAATGGTACCTCTATTGCGTATAAGCCAATATAAAATATATAAAGAGCTGGTACTAAATCTATGTGGAATCAACGTATGAAAGTGGTGGTACCATTTTATGGTTTAATGCATAGGTTTGAAATTAAGACGAAATGACAAGACGTGAATTGAGGTTACTAATATGAGCCAACCTCATAAATTCCAGTATCCAACATTAATACAAACCTACCATCTGGCAATGCGCGATATATAACGATAATGAAACTATATAGTAAGGTTAATATCAATAACAAGCATATGAGAGATATGAAATCATAATGAAAATTATGATCAAGTTAATGTAAACATACATGGCGAATAACTTTACATCATATAGCGCGGGATTGTAAGGTAGTGTATCAGTTATTAACATGCCCAGATAGATTCAATACATACGAAAAGGTAATTGTATGTAAAGACTTAATAAGGATTATAAAGTTAGTTGAATAGTAGGTGGAGGCATCCTATATATATATTTATAAAAGTGTCACCAGATCCTAGGAGCAAATTATAAGGGGTATGAAAAATCATTACATAAAGAGTTATACAAAAATAGTTTTCAAGTTATATATGTATATATATATATGAAAGTTACCTCTTATGAATAGGGGTAAATAAATTTACTAATCTGACTTCAATTGTTGAAGGTAGTTAGATTACACTGCGACCATTGAATAAGTCAGAAGTAAATTAGTTACTAATATAAAAAATAAAATAAAATTTGTTGTATAAACAGGGGACGTTACAAATGGTATCAGAGCTCATGTTAGAAAAAAACTGGGCTATTGTTGTGCTCACTGTATAAATTATTTTTTTGAAAAAAAAAATTGTTACTGATGTTGTTTTGTTTAGTGTACAGTGGTACTGGAACTGAAAAGTCAATGGCTGAAGGAGATGAAATCTATGTTGATCTGGGTAATGGAGATAACACGCCAGATCCAAATGCTCCTTTGATGGCTATGTTGCATAGGTTGCAACGAGATATGGCTGAGCTAAGAAGCTAGAATGACAGGCTGTCACTAGCTAGTGAGGAGCAGGAAAAGCTGATAAGAGAACTGACCTCGTGGAACAACCAAGAAGGTGAAGGTTCCGGAAAGAGCAGGAAAGGAAAGTTCTCAGAGGATTCTGAGGAATATGACACTACTAGACATCAGTCTAAACAGAAGAAGGAATTATAGGGTGAATTTCGAAAAATTAAACCTCTATCCTATGATGGAGAGAAGGAGGAAGATGCTGAGGCATGGCTGTTGAATATGATTAAGTATTTTCAGGTCTATGAATATGAAAGAAATCTGAAGGCCAGATTAGCTATCTACCAGTTGCAGGGTAAGGCTACCTTGTGGTGGGAGGAGACAAAAAAGGTTCATGCCATTGATGAAAAAACAGTGACTTGGGAAGATTTCCAAGTCAAGTTTAAAAACTACTATTTGAATGAACGCTATTATGATGATAAAGAAAAGGAGTTCCACGAACTCAGATTGGGACAGCTCACCATATATGAGTTTGTCACCAAGTTTAAAAATCTGTTAAGGTATGTTCCTTATATTCGTGAAGAGAAGGAAAAGGTACAAAGGTTTTTGAACTGTTTTGCTGTTGTGTACAAGGAGAAAATAGAGTTAGATAATCCAAAAACTATGGACGAAGTGGTGAGGAAAGCTATATTCTGCTACCAGCAATTTAAATGAAAGAGTGAACATGGAAAAAGATGGGTAAAGAAGGGGGAATTCAAAGGAAAGAAATAAAAACTAGCTTACTTGAAGAACTTTGGTAGGGATCATCAGCAGAAGAAATTTAACAAACCAAAGGAAAGTCAAACTATGAATAAGTTGAAAATCAAGAATAGGTACCCATTGCCTAGAATAGATGATCTTTTTGATCAAGTGAGAGGAGCTTCAGTATTTTCAAAGATTGATTTGAGGATTGGTTATCACCAACTCAGAATTAAGGAGGAAGGTATTAGTAAAACAACTTTTCGAACTAGGTATGGTCACTACGAATTTGTAGTCCTACCTTTTGGTTTGAAAAATGCCCCTGCCACTTTTATGTGCTTAATGAACAACGTTTTGAACAAGTACTTAGATAAATTCGTACTAGTGTTCATAGACGATATTCTAGTCTATTCAAAAAGTGAGGAAGAGCACAAAGAACATTTAAGGATAGTTTTGCAGACTTTGAAATAAAACCAGTTATATGCCAAATTCAGTAAATGTGAATTTTATAAAGACAAGATTCAATATTTGGGGCATATCATTTCTGAACAAGGATTGGTTGTTGACCCTAAGAAAATAAAGGCTATTGGAGAATGGTTGGTGCCGACTGATGTTTCAGCAGTAAGATCATTTATGGGGATTGTAGGTTATTATCGAAGGTTTGTGGAAAGATTTTCTGCAATAGCATATCCCATAACTTCACTACAGAGAAAAGGCACCAAATTTGAGTGGACTGAAAAATGCCAAAACAGCTTTGAACAACTAAAATTAAAGCTTACTACAACCCTTATATTGAAAATTGCAGATCCTGACAAAGAGTTTGTTGTGTGTACGGATGCATGTAGAGAGGGATTGGGAGGAGTCCTATTGCAAGAGGATTCTGTTATTGCATATGATTCTAGAAAACTTAAGAAACATGAACATAATTATAGTATATATGATCTGGAATTGGCTGTTGTAATTCATGCCTTGAAGATGTGGCGACACTATCTTCTTAGGAAAAAAAATTACATTGATGATAGATCATATTAGTCTTAAGTACTTCTTCTCTCAAACAGATTTGAATGCTCGACAAGCCAGATGGCTGTCTTTTCTGAGTGAATTTGATATGGAAATAAAACATATCAAAGGGAAAGAAAACAAAATTGTTGATGCTCTAAGCAAAAATGCTTGCCAAAACATAAGCAGTGTTGGGAGTAGTGCTAGTTTTGACCTAGAAGAATTAGTCAAAAATGTAGCAGGTCAAGATCCTAACTATGAAGATCTGCAATTGAAGATGTTGAAAAAAATAAATGGCTCAATACACTCAAAATCAGAAAGGGTTGATCTGTTATAAAAACAAATTGTACATCCCCAATGCGGATTCTTTGAAAAAATAAATCCTAGATGAATATCATAAAAAACCATATTCATGACGTCCTGGATATCAAAAAATTCTTACAGCCTTGAAAAAGAAATTTTTTTGGCCAGGAATGAAAAAGAATGTAGCAAACTATTTAGCTAGATGCATGGAATGTCAACTAGTCAAAGTTGAACATCAGCATCCAGCTGGTCTTTTGAATCCCTTTCTAATTGCAGAATAGAAATGGGACACTGTTTCTATAGATTTTATAACCAGGTTAGCCAGGACAAAGTATCAACATGATTCAGTGATGGTAGTGGTAGATACCTTAACAAAGGCTGCACACTTCATACCTGTAAAACCTACTTTTGGGACAACTCAAGTAGCGAATGTGTTCCTAAAAGAAATAGTAAGGCTACACAGGGTCCCAAAGATGATTATTTCAGATAGAGACGATAAGTTCATAGCAACCTTTTGGAAAGGTCTGTTTGGGGGCATGGGCACTAAATTGAATTTTAGTACTGCTTATCACCCTCAGACGGATGGTCAAACAGAGAGAACAAATCAGATTTTGGAGGATATGCTGAGAATGTATGTGATGGATAGGCCATCAAAATGGGAAGACTACTTGCATTTAGTCGAATTTTCTTACAACAACAGTTATCAATCCTCCATCAAAATGAGTCCATTTGAGGCACTCTACGGAAGAAAGTGTCGTACTCCTTTAAGTTGGATCCAACCTGAAGATAAGCAAGTATTGGGGCTGGATACTCTACAAGAAATGGAAAGGATTGTCAAAAAAATATAGAGAAACATCAAGACAACACAAGATAGACAGAAAAACTATGTTGATAAGAATAGAGTGCATCGAGAGTTCAAAGTGGGTGATCATGTGTATCTAAGTATTAAACCCAAAAGGAGCACACTTTATGCTGGAAGTTGTGCAAAATTGGCTCCTAGATATTGTGGACCTTTTGAGGTGTTATAAAGGGTGGGACCAATGGCTTATAATCTGGCCTTACCGCCCCATGTTAAATTTCATGACGTGTTTCATGTTTCGTTATTAAAAATATATGTACATGATGCTTCTCACATTGTTGATTGGAATGTGATACAGGTGGAACCAGAAGGGGAGTTCCTTCCAGAGCTGCTTCAAATATTGGAGCGGGAAGAAATTGAATTGAGAAATCGAATAGTAGCCAGAGTAAAGGTGCAGTGGAAGAATTTTATTGCTGAAGAAGCTACGTGGGAAAGAGAAGCTGAGATGATGGAAAAATATCCATTTCTATTTCCAAAATAAACTCTAATAGTTAGCTGTTAACACCGAGGACAATGTTTTTTTTCAGAGGGGGAATATGTAACACCCCTAGTTTATGTTTTCAAGTTAGGCATGTGAACTTCAGTCCAAAGGGGAGTGGACCCCAATGGATAATTATTGTGTGGATGTAATTAATTATTTAATTATGAAAAATAAATAAAACATTTCTGTGCATTATGACCAAATGAGATTTTTGATATCACTTGCCTAATCCATGAGGTATGGAAAGAGGCTAAGACTTTCCCCAAAAATATTTCAAAAAGCCTTGAAAGAATCTATTTCTAAATTAGATTTTTGAGGAAAAATCTAAATTTCCCCAATGATGTGGAGAGTAGTTGGGAAGAGGTAAAAAGTTGGAAAAGCAGAAAGCAGCTTTAAAGTCCCTAAATAAGGGAAGCGTAAGAAAACAGGAATAAAAGCATCCTGTAATTCTGGACGTAGAATTAGAAATAGGCTTTGGGGAGAGCATAAGCTTAAATAAGCTATTCCAGAACAGATTGAGGTTGGTCTGTTCTAGAGAGGGATCTCAGCTCGGGGGTGAGTTCTGGAGACAGAGGAACTCTAAGTTTGGGGGGACTGGTCATCACAGAAGTGGTAGGCACACCTAATCTATAAATCCTAGCATAGGGATTTGCTGTGAATTATCTATTGAATAGTATTATTTAGTTATTAAGGATCTGCTATAGTTATATGAGTCCTTACTTTTAACAGATTTAATTGAGGATATACTCTTTAAAAAATTTGTATAGTATTAGGATAAATCTCTTAAGAAGTATCAATCTGAATCTCTAAACCAATACTGATTTAAATCAGACGATATTTTATTCCCAAGGACTATGCAGATGTATACATTTTAAATTTCTTCTATACTACAGAAAGCATAATGTTAATTGTTGAGATAGTATTATTAGAGACAGGAGAAAACCATTGAGTTGGAGAATTAGATCTAACTTCTGTCAAAAACAAAAATGAAATATAAATTAATTACCAATGTCCATTGTAGTGAACAAAGACAACCTTACTATGTATGTATGGTACAGAAAATTTCAACTATATCTTTCTATCATGCTGGAATGTAATGGAAATTATAACAGAATTAAAAATTTGACATTCCAAAAATACATATAACTCTCATGTAATGGAAAGTGTATAGTATACATTCAATTACATGAATAGTTTAAAAACAAAAAGAAATTTCATAGGTTATTAAATCTGAACCATATGCCTATGTATAAGACAGGGGGCATAGCGAAGAAAATAAACCAAGATAATTTACTTTGAGCTGTATGTATCTAACTATTACAATGATATTCATTCACTGTCTAGAGATATAGATAATTATTTTGGTATAATCTGGTTGACTATGTTGACGAGAAATGAGAAAAATAAAATTATAAAAATCAACTTCTACATAGCACTATATGTCATAAGTTAAAATAAGAAGATAGCAATTTCAAATGCTATACTAGTTCTATAAATTATCTTAACACAAGCAGGAAGGTTTTATTGAGCAAACTCTGTCATTATGATGATATAGAGAAGAGGAAATCCAAAGACTTACACATGTTCAATAAAAATATTGATAACGGCTTATATATATATTGGAAGGCTGTAATAAATAAATAAGTGTCAATATAATTATAGAATTAAATAGAAAAAAAAAATTGTTAGGAAGTCCAGTACTTCCAGAATAATTATATTTGTATACGGTCAATGCTGATGCGTGAATATGAGTAAGAATAAAAGCTACTATGTCGAGTACTTAATCTTGTTGACACAATGGGATCCAAGTATATTATACAAAAAAACTAACGTAATTTAGAATTCCAGCATAAATTACGAGACCACATATAGACCTCGATCTGGAGGACAAAATCTTTTTCGATCGAAGCGAGATGAATGAAATAACCGACACAGAGCATTAGCGAAAGAGTTGTTAAAACCTTAAATAGAAATGAACTATGTGTTAAGTGGAACCTCTTGTGAAACCCCAATTAACAATTCATTACTACAGTTTCTAACATATGAAATAGAGAGTTAGTCTCGTAACTTCTCAGACATTTCGTTAACTTTGAAAATGTTAAATAATGATACCCAAAATCGAAATGGTACAAAGGCTTTAACATTATTACTCCAGCCAAACAAAGAGAAATCTGTGAAGAATGAACCCACATTATATGGATGAAGAAATACAATATTCAAGTTAAACCAGTAGTGATGGTAAACCATGAGGAGTTAAATCCTCATATTCCTTACCAAGTATGGGAGGTTCGAACCATCCCAAGCGTACTGGGAATGCCATACGAACCGGGGAGAGATATACCCTATATTAAAAAATTTGCAAACAAAGTTTTAATTCGAATGGAGAAGACAGAGAACAAAAATGATTGGATATTGGTAATGATATCAAAATTTTCTCAGAAAATGGTGGCAAGAAATGTCAATAAAACCCTTCGCAAGAAGAACTAAGCCATAATTATAATTAAAACAAATTTACAACAGACGAGGACCATTTTTGTGAGAAAAATCACAACCATCGTGGTTAAGAATTTCCTCAAGAACTAAACGAGCTCACTGATATCACAGAGCCGAGGTAACTAAATGCGAGAGAAGATAATAAACAACAAGGAATACGTGAGGGAGATAACTCGAAAATCCTCATTGAAACCCTTAATGAAAATATGATTAACTTGATAGCAAAATGATACCCATTCATACCTGGTAAATTCTGGATGGAAGACGTCAAGAAAGTTTGAATAGAACTCTAGAATCCTCGAGCTTTGAAGATAAGGCTAAGACCTAATGCAATAAACCGTAACGTAGAAATAACCGGGTAAAAATAAATGCAACACAGGATAGACGAATTAAATAAGAGCGACCAGGTACAAACCCTAATTCAAACCGAAGCATCACTACCCTACATATGTCGATAGATCTATAACCAAGGTGAAAACGATGAAATTCCTTAGGATTAATACCACATAGCCGGCGTAAAATTCTGAAGAAATCCCGTATTAAATTCGATGGTACCTCTATTGCGTATAATCCAATATAAAATATATAAAGAGCTGGTACTAAATCTCTGTGGAATCAACGTATGAAGGCGGTAGTACCATTTTATGGTTTAACGCATAGGTTTGCAATTAAGACGGAGGGACAAGACTTTAATTGAGGTTACCAATACAAGCCAACCTCATAAATTCCATGATACAGAGTAGTAGTCGTATCCAACGTTAATACAAACCTACCATCTGGCAATGCGTGATATAAACGATAATGAAACTATATAGTAAGGTTAATATCAATAACAAGCATGTGAGAGATATGAAATCATAATGAAAATTATGATGAATTTAATGTAAACATACATGGCGAATAACTTTACATCATATAGAGCGGGATTGTAAGGTAGTATTAACATGCCCAGATAGATTCAATACATATGAAAAGGAAATTGTAAGTAAAGACTTAATAAGGAGTATAAAGTTAGTTGAATAGTAGGTGGAGGCATCCTATATATATATATATTTATAAAAGTGTCACCAGATCCTAGGAGCAAATCATAAGGGGTATGAAAAATCATTACATCAAGATTTATAAAAAAATGATTTTCAAGTTATATATGTATATATATATATATATATATATATATATATATATATATATATATATATATATATATATATATATATATATATATGAAAGTTACCTCTTGTGAATAGGGAGTAAATAAATTCTGAATTTACTTCAATTATTTGAAGGTAGTTATATAACAACTGTGACCATTGTATAAGTTGAAGTAAATTAGTGTTGATAGGAAAAAAAAAAAAATTCGTATAAAGAGGGGATGTTAGGGTGACCTAAGCCACAACTTGTAATTCAGATTCGAGTTGTAAGACCGAACCTGGAGATGGCCATGAAAATTCCATTGATTGGTGGACATCCTTAAACCATCTATGCAAGGTTCATATTCTTCCTCTTCAAATAATTCAGGACACTTAATCTAGCAGAAGACTTCAACTTCTTGCCAGCTTTGGTAGAGTTATGGGAAATTCATGAAGCATTCCAGTGTTGGTGGTCATCCTTAAACCATCACATGTTGTATACCTCCCTTCTTATAGGTTGAAGGTCTCCCTCTCCAAATATGAGGGAAGCTTCCTCTAGCAGAATCCCTGAGCTTCTTGCTAGATTTCGAAGAGTTCCGGGAACTCCAGTAACCGTTCCAGTGTTGGTGGTCATCCTTAAACCACCTCTTTATGCCAAAATTTTAGAGATCTGACTCAACCTAAGTGCTTCCATGCATACTTTGCAGATTTGTATTAAAACTCTCTTCTTGGACTCACACATACCCCTTCAGATTAAAGGGGGGAAATGTTGGACACCTAATCCTCAACAGGTAGGTGTGGAAGGTGAATGGAAAAATGGAGTCCAAGAGACCACTTGGAATGGAATCCAAGGATCACACCATTCTATTATAAATATACATCTATGGTGAATAATGAGATAACTCATGCTTATCTTTCTCCTTGTGTGTTTACTTTCTTGTTTACCATGCGTGTGTATAGCACCCTTAATTTCTAAATTATCTACATAGCAGAACAAAAATTTAACTATACCTGTTATATTTACCATTATGTTAAATACACATGACAACTCTTTCATTCTGCTTCAATAGATTATTACACATCATTTTCAAAATAACTACATATAAAAAACTTTCAACCACAATTCATGAATTTCAACCATATCTATCTACGTCAAAATTACATAAAATATACAACAATATAAAACATAACCTCATAGAATGTGCACAACAATCTAGTAAATACTATTTTCCACCCAACCTTGAGCTTATTCCACAGCTACCCCCGAGTAGCGACCAATTCCTCCAAAGTGTAGGCAACCCCTTGTCTAACTAGAAATAGATTATTTAGCCTTTCTTTCCCTCAACATGTTTCCATAACTACATCCATTTAATTTAGGATGTTGTTTTCCTTTAGCCTAGGCTTTACTTTTGTTTTTTCCACAAAATCTCTTTAAAACTAGAGTTTTCCTCTTTCTAGTTTTATTCTCACCTCTTCTAAGTAACTTTCCACTTTATTGAGGCATTTATTAGATTCTTATCTCCCATCTAATATTTATATTTTATTTTATTTTTCTCCAAGGATTTTTGGAGAATTTTGGGAAAGTATTATTTTATTTTAGAATGATTTTTTATTCATGCTATTTCTTGAGAAAATATTACAAATTTGTGTGGTGTCTGAAATGATAGGAAAATACTCTGTATTGCATGATAATAGATAGTGAGTTAGCTAAATTCTTGAAAAATAATAATTAATGTGTTATAAGCCTTGGAAAATAAATAAATATATTTGTATGCAAGGAAGTATTTATTGTGTTAGCCCTCTTTAAAAAGAATAGAAGATAAAAACATGTCTTTGTATGTGTTATTCAATTAGATTCCTTGAGAGGAAAAATAGTAATCACATTATTTATTATGTTAAGATTCTCTTGGAAGATTCTTTAGAGAATCATATACATTTGCATGCATGGAAAAGTATAGTTTTGTTATTGGATTTTTGGATAAAAGGAAGGTGAAATCGCATAATATTGATCGTGTTAGCCTTCTTTTAAGAAAAATAATATGCATTTGCACACCTAAAGGGATTAGATATGATATTAGATTCCTTTTGGGAGAAGATTATGTGTATTTATTGAGCTAGATATTTTGGTAAGACGAAAGTGTTTCTTTGCATGCATTAAAGAATAAATTTTATGTATTTTATCCCTTGGAAAATAAATGCGTTTATAATTCCATGCAATATTTATTTATTTTCCTTTCGAAAGAAATATATGTTTTACATGCAAGAAGAACAAACTATCATGTTATTTAATGTTGGAGAGGATTAGTTGCATGCAAGAAATTTTAACTATTATGTTAAATTTTCTTTGAACAACTCTTTTTTTTTTATACATAATAGTCATTTTGAATAGTTCTCCCATGTAAAATATGTTTCTGGAAAAGAATATGTATTCCCATGCATAATTATATAATATATTGTGTTATTCCATTGGAAAATAAAACTTAATTCTAGGAACAAATAAAATTTCCTATTGGACAAGTACTCTGCAAAGCATGTTATGTAGTTATCTAGTATGTTAGCTTTCCTTTGGAAAGATTATGAAAGTGCATGCAAGATTATGTTAGCCTTTTTCTGGAAAGAAGACACTTGTTGTGGGAAAAATACTAAGAGGGGGGGGGGGGGAGTGGGTGAATTAATATTTACAATAATAATATTTTAGTTTTCTCTTAATGATTTCTATACATGACTTTGATTAGCCCAACTAGCATATGCACGCGACTATCCTAACAGAAACTTGTGTATACCCAAATAACTTTACTATTCAAAAACATTCTTTAGCCGAGATCATCAGTTATGCATTGGATAGTTAAGTAGTAAACATGTGCAATAATAACAAAATAAATTATCACATAAGAACATAACACACGAACACCAAGATTTAAGGTGGAAACCTAATTTAGGAGAAAACCACCGTTGCTGTTGTTTATGTCTTCAATATTTATTGTATAGAAAACTGATTACAATTTTGTATTGATGCAGACTCTTATCAGTATGCAGGTATCTGCCTATAGAAGGTTATAACCTTCTCTCGTCCTCTAGCTGCTATTGGAAGGGAGGCCCTACCCACTGATCTTGTTTACTAGCCACTACTGGAAGGGAGCTACAACCCCCTGAACAGAACACCAGCTTCTACTAGTAGGAAGCTTCTACTTCCATACTGAAGGCTTTAACCCTCATACTCACTGCAAATCACGTTTCATAAATTTTCACACTGGATCCAACAACTTTAACACAACTCAATATATAGATAAAGACTAATATCCATAACCCAAACTTTAAACATAATGGTGAGATCACTGTAACCAAAGCATAGTAATAAAACCAAACTTCTGAATCAACATGCAAAATCAATTTCAAACTTGATTATTCATCACATTAAATGCATATGCTACTTCACTTTACTGTAACCTGTGTGTATACACACTTTCCCGCATACCAACCTACATATAGATCTGTGAATACTGAATTTCCATAATTTGATCAAACTCTGAAAAATATTTGAGGCTTTCAGTCATACATATTTTCAGATTTGTAGAACCCTTATTCAGTCAGCATCATCAATAATATTTAACCACTCATTGATCATATTTGTACATATTCAACTAGCAGCATATATAGTATTCAAACAAATGAGATCTACATGAAGGCTTCATTGAAAAACATAAAAAATATAGTAGAAATAAACAGATAACCTCTCCATCAAGCTTCTGAAAACCCTGACTTCCATACGTGCTTTTGATAAAACAAACCCATGTGTATTCACGCTTTTACCGTGACGAACCAACATATAGATCTCTAAATATTCAAGATTGAAGAAAGTTTCAGATCAATAGACTTACCCAGATTTTACCCTTAACCTCAGAAATCATGCGCTAGGTCACAGATTTAAACAGCTCATCAACAGATCAAGAAAATACATAGTTATTTCCTATCTAGAGATCCTGATCCATCATTGTATTCATATGTGCATCATATTTTTGTTGGAAATATGATGCAATATGTTTTCCTTGATGACAACCTACTTGATGAAATTATCCTTGATGGAAAACTACTTGATGATTTTCCTTTTAATAAGCAACCTATTTGTTAAAGATGTAAAAATGATGTTTCTACAGGTTAGTTTAGAGGTGACAGAGAAAAGAATTCCAGTAAGTACCAGAACAATGAAACAGGAAATATTTCTCAATGTATATGCAGGTTTGATGAAGGAAACCCATGTGTGAAGGCTATGTATACGCTACTTGGTATACAGGCAACCCGCATATACATCCAGAATTAGTATATACATAGTTTTTACGAAGCAAAGTTGCATATACACTCGGGTACGAGGAAGAAAATTTGCGTATGAATTTTTCCCTCTAAAATTATTATACAAAGGGGAATCACCATGGTATTAGCCCATAGTATTGAGCGCTATATCGTTTATTTGATTTCTTCCAAGAATACCATCGAAACTTGTGTGGTTTTGGCTCATGGTATTGATAAAGGCTAATCCTATATAAGGAGAGGAAGATCATAATGCAAGTTAGTGGATGTGTAAGGGTTGTTACTGAATACTTCTCTTTGAAGTATATCTGCGTGGGATGAACTCTGTTTTAATGGTAGATCTGAATCTATGATGCACCCTTGGATAAAATGATGGATCATGATCTATATACCTGAAATGAATATATACTTGCATGATCTAATGATGAGATGTTTGGATCTGTGACCTGGGCGCATGTTTGTTGAAGTGAAGTGAAGAAATCAGGGTAAGTCTATAGATATGAAACATTCTACAAATTAATATTTACAAATCTATATGTTAGTTTGTCTCAGTGAAAGCATGTATATATGCATATTTTTCTTAGGAAAATCGCTTATGGAATACAGGGTATTCTGAAGCTTACTGCAAAGGTTATCTGTTTATTTCTAGTGTATTTTTGTTGTCTGTCAAAGAACTCTTCATATAGATCTGGGTTGTTTGAATATTGTATATGTTTCCAAGTTGAATATGTATAAATCTGATCAATGAGTGAGTAAATATGCTTAATGATGACTCACTGGTTAAGGGTTTTGTAATATTGGAAAGATATTTAACTGAAAGCCTCAGATCTAGTTCTGAGACTGATCATACTTTGTGGATTCAGTATTCTCAGATCTATACGTAGGTTGGAGTGAAGGAAAACACGTATACACACGGGTTCAGCGTAATAAAGTAGCGTATGTATTTTATGATAATGAATGTTCAGGATTGAGATTGATTCTACATACTAATTCTGAAGTCTATGTTTATTACTGTGTTATGGTTATAGTAATATCACTGTTCTGGTTGAATTTTGGGTTTTTGATGATCTTTATGATGAGTTGTGTTGAAGTTGTGGGATCTAGTGTGAAAATTGATGAAATGTTGCCTATAGTGATTCTGAGGGTTGAAGCCTTCAGTGTGGAAGTAGAAGCTTCCTGCCAGTATAAGCTAGTGTTCTGATTAGGGGGTTGAAACTCCCTTCAAGTAGTGGCTAGTAAATGAGATCAGGGGGTTGGAGCTCCCTTCTAGTAGCAACTAGAGAATGAGAGAAGGTTGCAGCCTTTTGTAGGTAGATGCTTGCGTATTGATATTATTTTTCATCAATACAGTAATGTATGTAGTTTTCCATATAATAAATATTGAAGATAGAGACGACAACAGTGGTGGTTCTCTCCCGAATTAGGTTTCCACCTTAAATCTTGGCATTCATATGTGATGCTCTTGTGTGATGATTTATTCTATTATTACTACACATATTTACTTCTTAATTTGATGCATAACTGATAAACTGGGTTAAAGAATGTTTCTGAAATATTACATAATAATAAATTCATCTCAATATATGCAAGTTTCTATTAGTGTATCCACGTGTATATGCTAGTTAGGTTCATTAAAGCCGCGTATAGAAATTCATTCAAGAAAAGAAAAATTTTACTGCAAGATATAAATACCGATTCACCCCCATCTCAGTATTTTTCTCAACAATTGGTATCATAGCAGGTCCTTCTGAAGAATCTTAGTCACTAAAAGTAATATCAGCTAAGATGAGAAATTAAGATGGGACAACATCTATCAGGCCTCCTCTCTTCAACATAAGCAATTTAATATTTTGGAAGACAAGGACAAGATCCTATCTTCAGTCTCTTGGAGCAGAAGTATGGGCTATAGTTGAAGGAAGTTATCAATATCTAGCTTCAGTTCCAACAGATCTAGCAACAAGAAAGAACTATGAAACCAATGCAAAGGCGGTCAATGCATTATTGGGAAGTTTGAATGAATCAGAATTTGTCAAATTCGTGCAGTTGAATACAGCAAAGGAGATATGGCACAAAATCATTCTAAGCTATGAACATGATGCCAAGGTAAAAAGTGCTAAACTCCAAACTCTCAGACTTCAATATGAAAAACTCAGAATACATAATGAGGAAAGCATTGCCAGTTTCTTTTTACATCTAGATGATATTGTAAATTGTATGAGAAATCCGGGTGAAACCATAACTGACACTAATCTAGTAGAAAAGGTTTCAATATCTCTAACTCCCAAATTTGAGTCAAAAGTGTCTGCTATTGAAGAGAAGCAAGATCTACAAACTCTTACTATTTTTCAACTTCATGGGATTTTGAATGCATGTGAAATGACGAAAGGAGGTCCATCTGAAGTCAAAGAAGTTGTATTTAGAGCTGCGACAAAAGGAAAGGAAGTAGACGAGCAAGAAGGATCAAGGTATGTTTCAGAAGAAGATGAGATAAATTTTGTAAAGAAGGTACAACTTGGCACTCGAGGGTTCATAGGTAAAATTCCTTTTCAATTTTTTTCTTCTGGAAGAGTTGGTCATTATGCTGCTAAATTTCCCCATAAAGATAATCATGAAAAGGGAAAGGAAGTGGCAAAAGGAAATAATAAATGATTTATCAATAGAAAAAGCTATTATACTCATGAAGATAGTGATGGTCTATCAAATAGTGAAGAAGGAGAATTTGATCAAGATATTAGACTGCTCATGGCTTTTGAAAAATATTCTAGTGAGGTTAAAGATACTTTTATGGATTATTTAGAAGAATATTATTTTCTTGAAGAAATAAATCATCTCAAAATATGTTTGTAAGAAAACAAAATTTCCATAGATAGTCTAAAGAATCAGCTTATAGAAAAGGAGAAGCATAATGAGAAATTAGAATGTGAAATAGTAAGTCTAAGAAGGGAAATTGAGAAAGTGAAAACTTTAAATATTAGATTTGATAAAGGATCTGAAGCCTTAGATGAAATTATCAAAGTAAAACACTCTCCTCTTGTAAAGACAGCTCTTGGATATATCGGAGAATCCTCTCAGTCTTTAGCACCAAGCTATCTAAATGCAACTAAAGCCAGCCAAAAACATTTGGTCACTCAACAAAAGAACAAAGAGACCACCCAAGTAAAGCATGACCCCTTCAATTCAAGGAAGAACAATAATAGAAATATCAATTAGCAGGTGAACATAAATATACAGTTTCATGATAGCAGAAATTTCTTCTTTAATGTACAATGTTTCTCATGTCATAACTTTGGTCATAAAGTCGTATAATGTGTTGAATACAAAACCATCATGACCAGGGAAGCTATAAAGCAAAGAAATGAGACTGGAGTAAATTAAAATTATAACAACAACTTTTCTCCTCTTCAAGACGAAATTGAATGTTCTTATTGCAATAACTTTGGACATGAAGAATCTGAATGTAGGAGCAAAGTTCAGCCAAAAGAAAATATACCCGAAAACTCCAAGGTATGGAGAAAGAAGGACTCACAATTTGAAATTTGTGGCATCGCGTTATTTGTAGAAGGAGAATAAAATCAATGGTACATTAATAGCGGATGCTCAAAACACATGAGAGGTGATAAAAATAAACTTATTTCATATAATGTACTAGAGAAAGAAAAGAATGTTACTTTTGGAAATGAATCTGTAGCTATCATTAAGGGTAAAGGTTCTGTGTTTCTCAAAGAAAAGGTTAAAGCTAACAATGTTATGTATGTGGATGGGTTAAAGCATAACTTGTTGAGTTTCAGCCAAATGTGTGGTCAAGGAAATGAAGTTGTCTTTAGTTCAAAAGAATGTGTAGTACGTGAACTTGACACAGGAAAAATAGTAATAAAAGGAACTAGGACACCAAGCAATCTATACATATTGAAAGGTGGCCAAGAGAAATGCTACTTAGGAAAATCTTGAGAAAATTGGTTATGACACAGAAGATTGGTACATTTGAGGTTCTCTCAAATAAGAAAATCTAGTAGGCTCAAAGTTGTTCATGATCTTCCTAGCATCACTCTGCCTGAAAGTACCATATGCAAATCATGTCAATTTGGTAAGAAAACTAGGGTGCAATTCATTGCCAAAGAAGGATCAACAAGTAAGCTGCTTGAACTTATACATACTAATCTATGTGGTCCTGTAAGGAAAAATTCACCATGTGGAGAACAATACTATATTTGATTTATTGATGACTTCTCTAGAATGTGTTGGATCGGTTTACTAAAACATAAATATGAAGCATTTGAAAAATTTAATACCTTCAAAGCTTTGTTTGAAAATGAATTAGATATAAAAATAAAATGTCTTATATCTGACCAAGGAGGAGAATATATATGAGATGAATTCTTTGATTTCTGTGAACATTTTGGCATAAAAAGATAGTTTTTTGTAGCTGAAACCCCACAACAAGATGGTGTGGCAAAAATAATGAATAGAACAGTTCAACAGATGGCTCATTTTATGCTTGATGAATCTGGAACTCTTGACACCTTTTGGGGAGAAGCAGCACATACTGCAGTAAATATTCTTAACAAGGCTCATGTTCATGTGAACAATGATAAAACTCCTTATGAGCTCTAGTATGGTAATCTTCCCACTGCAAAGCATTGTAGAGTTTTTGGAAGAAATTTTTTTATCAAGAACAATGATGAAAAACTTAGTAAGTTTGAGCCTAGAGTAGATGAAGGAATATTTCTTGGCTACTCTTCTTGAATTAAAGAATATAAATTCTACAATAAAAGACTTCAGAAGATTGTTGAATGTATCATTGTTGTATTTGATGAGTCTCTCACGGTTCCTAAAAGGGAAATAACTACAAAAAATGAAGATGCTGATGATATATATTTTCTCTCATCAAATACCAACAATATAGAAGGAGAACCCAATGAAGCACTAGAAGAAGATATATCTAAAAATGCTCCATTTAGGTATGTTCAAAAGGATCATCCAGAATCCTATTTTCTGGGAGAAAAGGTATCAGGTGTCCAAACAAGAAGAACTCTTGTAGGATTCCCTAGCTATCTGGCATTTTTATCCACTATGGAACCACAAAATGTAAATCAAGCTAGTAAATATGAATGTTGGATTCAATCCATGAATGGTGAGCTTGATCATATTGAAAAGAATCATACTTGGGAATTGGTTCCAATACCTCATGATAAAAATGATATTGGAACAAAATGGATATTCATAAACAAGTTAAATGAAAATGGAGATGTTATTAGAAACAGAGCTAGACTTGTTACTTGTAGCCAGACTTGAAGCCATAATAATTTTTCTTGTTTTTTCAAGTTTTCAAAAATTCAAATTTTATCAAATGGATGTAAAATTTGCTTTCCTCAATGGTGATGTGGAAGAAGAATTTTATATAGAACAACGAGAAGGATTCATTTTGGGAAATGATGAAGAACTTTTTTGCAAACTTAAAAAAACTTTATATGGTCTCAAATAGTCTCCTCGGGCATGGTACTATCGTCTTGACAAATATCTTCAACAACAAGGTTTCACAAAAGGATCTCTTGACAAACAATTATACACAAAAATTGAGAATGATAAATTATTTATTATTGTTGTCTATGTTGATGACATCATTTTTGGAAGTAATGAAGAGTCCATGAGTCATAAATTTGCTTATGTTATGCATGAATAATTTGAAATTTCATTACTTGGGGAGCTAACATATTTTCTTGGCTTACAAGTGCAGCAAGCAACATATTGCATCTTTCTATCACAAGAAAAATACCTCAAGAAAATTTTGAAGAAGTATGGGATGGAAGATTGAACACCTGTGAGTAATCCAATGGTAACTAGATGTAACCTTAGTTCTCATGATGATTCTCCCATGGTGAATCAACCAGATTATAGATCCATGATTGGAAGTCTGCTTTATCTAACCAAGACAAGGATAGACAGTATGCATGATATTGGGATTGTTGGATGATTCCCAAAAGAGTCTCAACTGAATGCTGTAAAAATAATATTATAATATCTACAAGGGACTAAATACTTTGGTCTATGGTATCCAAATAATTTTGATCTCACTCTTCATGCTTACATAGATGTGGATTGGGCTGGAAATGTTGATGATCTAAAAATCACTAGTGGTGGTGCATTCTATATGGGGCCCTAATTATTATCTTGGTTCAACAAGAAACAAAGTTCTATTTCCTTACCTACAGCAGAAGCAGAATATGTAGCTGTCGCATCTTGTTACACACAACTTCTTTGGATGATGCAGAAATTACAAGATATTCAAATCAAATTTTTACCTCCCATCTCCATTCTATGTGATAATACAAGTGAAATTAGTATCTCGAAAAATCTTGTTATGCATTCCAAGACCAAGCACATTCCTATCAAGTATCACTTCCTACATGAAAAAGTGCTTGAAAAAAGGTTAAATTGGAGTATGTTTCCTGCAAAGAACAAGCTATAGATATATTTCCTAAACCTCTTCCCAGGGAAGCATTCAAATATCTCAGACAGAAGTTGGGATTTGTCTCTGCCTCTCTGATCAAATATACTTAATTTGAGAAGATTAAATTTGGTACGTTGGTTTCATAAAGGTGAATCGCGTATATACGCAATTTTCTGTGCATAAAACCATGTATGTTTTTTCCTAACATAAATTCTCTGGGTTAGATTTCAGAACAATCTATGGTGTTGTTGGGAAATTTTTGTGGTTGTTCTAGTATTCATCTTACTATAACTTTCTTTGATATTTATCTCCTTGATGAATATGCTTTGATGAATTGGTTGTTGAAGGTGTTTAGGATGCACAAGCTTAGAGCAAGCACCTGCCTTGTTGAAAAGGATGCATTGTTGGCAGTATCATTGGTTTCTGATTTATGATCTCTCTTTTGAGATCTTTTGGTCATGGATATAAAAAGTCATACATGTAATTTGATGAAAAGTTCATGTTGAGACCTATGATGTAAAATTGCTATATTCATTCATGTAAGGACTTGTTCAATTTTGTAAACCTAGTTGGTTGGGTAGTTGAGTCAAACTTTGTAAACCCACTTGGTTGGGAAGTTGAGTCAAATATGTAATTCCACTTGGTTGGATCATTGATGTAAGTATGAGTCTCTAGTTATAGGAAAGGTCATACTCGGTTGAGTTATAGAGTCATGTACTTCATTGAAAATTATGTTTGAATATTCAACATGAACGCAGGGGGAGCATGGTCAATACAATGCACATCAGATCTGTAGAGCTCTTCTTTCTACAACGAATGAGAAACCTTTTTTTGATATTAATCCGCCCTTTTCCCTTGATGTCAAAGGGGGAGAGTATTTTTATTTTTGTTTGAATAATGGTTATGATTAATGTATCTATTTATTGTGGCGATCAAACACCATCATGGTTTCCATCAAGTCCAAAGGGGGAGATTGTTGGAAATATGATGCAATATGTTGTCCTTGATGGCAACCTACTTGATGATATTTTCCTTGATGAAATTTTTCTTGACGGAAACCTACTTGATGAGTTTCCTTTTGATAAGCAGCCTATTTGTTAAATATGTAAAAATGATGTTTCTAAAGGTCATTTCAGATGTGACAGAGAAGGAATTCCAGTAAGTGCTAGAAAAATTAAATAGGAAATATTTCTCAATGTATATGCAGGTTTGACGAAGGCAACCCGCGTATGAAGGAAATGTATATTCTACTTGGTATACATGCAACCTGCGTATACATCAAGAATTAGTATATACGCAGTTTTTATGAAGAGAAGTCACATATACATGCAGATACGAAGAAGAAAAGTCGCGTATGCCTTTTGCGCTCTCAAATTATGATACCAAGTGGCATTACCATAGTATTAGCCCACAGTATTGAGCACTATATTGTATATTTGATTCTGTCCAAGAATACCATCAGCACTTGTGTAGTTTTGGCTCATGGTATTGATAATGGCTAATCCTATATAAGGAGAGGAAGATCATAGTGAAAGTTAGCAGATGTGTAAGGGTTGTTACTGGATACTTCTCTTTGAAGTACATCTGCATGGGATGAACTCTATTTTATCGGTAGATCTGAATCTATGATACACCCTTGGATACAACGATGGATTAGGATCTCTAGACCTGAAATGACTATGTACTTGCATGATCTAACGATGAGATGTTTGGATCTATGACCTAGGCGCATGTTTGTTGATGTGAAGTGAAGAAATCTGGGTAAGTCTATAGATCTTAAACATTTGGAAAATTAATATTTACAGATCTATACACTAGTTTGTCTTAGCGAAAGCGCGTATATATGCAACTTTGTCCTAGGAAAAGTGCTTATGGAAGACAGGGTTTTCTGAAGCTTACTGCAAAGGTTATCTATTTATTTTTGGGGTATTTTTGTTGTCTTTCAAGAAATTCTTCATATACATATGGGTTGTTTGAATATTGTATATGTTGCTAAGTTGAATATGTACAAATTTGATCAATGAGTGAGTAAATATGCTTAATGATGACTCACTGGTTAAGGGTTCTCCAATATTGGAAAGATATCTGACTGAAAGCCTCAGATCTGGTTTTGAGACTGATGATATTCTGTGAATTCAGTATTCTCAGATCTATATGCAGGTTGGTGTGAAGGAAAGCATGTATACATGTGGGTTCAGTGAAGTAAAGTAGTGTATTATTTTTATGATAATGAATGTTCATGATTGAGATTGATTCTGCATAATGATTCTGATGTCTGGGTTTATTACCATGTTCTGGTTACAATAACCTCACTGTTTTGATTGAAGTTTGGTTTGTTGATTATATTTATGATAAGTTGTGTTGAAGCTTTGGGATCTAGTGTGAAAATTGATGAAACATGATCTGCAATGATTCCAAGGGTTGAAGCCTTTAGTGTGGAAGTAGAAGCTTCCTGCCAGTAGAAGATGGTGTTCTAATCAGGGGTTTGAAGATCCCTTCCAGTAGTGGCTAGTAAACGGGATCAGGGGATTGGAGCTCCCTTCCAGTAGCAACTGGAGAATGAGTGAAGGTTGCAGATTTCTACAGGTAGATGCCTGCGTACTGATATGAGTCTGCATCAGTACAATAATGTAAGAAATTTTCCATAGAATAAATATTGAAGATAGACGACAGAAGTGGTGGTTTTCTCCTAAATTGGGTTTCCACCTTAAATCTTGGCATTCATGTCTAATGCTCTTGTGTGATGATTTATTCTATTATTACTGCACATATTTACTGCTTAAATAACTGATGCATAGCTAATAACTAGGGCTAAATAATGTTTCTGAAAGATTACCTAACAATAAAGTCATCTCAGTATACATGAGTTTCTATTAGTGTATCCACTTATATATGCTAGTTAGGTTCATTGAAGTCATGTATAGAAATTGAGTAAGGAAAAGAAAAATTTTACAGCAAGATATGAATACTGATTCATCCCCCCTCTCAGTATTTTTCCCGACAAGTTTCAGATCTACCAATAAATAGTAACCAATTCCATGCAGATATACTTAAGAGAGAAAATTCAATTAAACCCATACACTTGCACCCCTTGCACTATGATCTTCTTCTCCTTATATATGTTTAGCCTTTACCAATACCATGAGACAAAAACACACAAGTGGCGATGGTATTCTTGGACGGAATCAAATAGAAGACACAACAATCAATGTTGTGGGCTAAAAACATGGTAATAACCGATGATATCATAATTTTAGAGTGCAAAAGGAATACACTAATTTTCTCGTTCTTTTCCAAGTGTATATGTGAATTTTCCTGCATGAACTCACGTATAGAACCTGCAATATGAATATTAACCATCTTCTGCTGAACCTTCTACTAAACCATTCCCATCTTCCACTAGACCTTCTGCTAAACCATTGTGATTCTCCATAAGCCATATACTATAGCTTTTACAAGTGAGTTTCCATCAAGGACAACATATGCAATCATAAGAATCATATTACCAAAAATCTCCTCCTTCGGACTTGATGGAAACCATGTTGGAGTTTTATCACCAAAACCTATAGATATATAAGATATAAACATTATTCAAACACCAAATACTCTACCCCTTTGACATCAAGAGCAAAGGGCGGACACATGATCTCCCTAAGCATATGTTGAGGCTGGAGATTTTCAATAGAATACATGACACTATAGCTCAACTGAGTATGACTTTTCTAATAACCAAGGACTCAAACTTACATCAAGGATCCAATCGAGTGGAATTGCATATTGACTTAACTACCCAACCAAGTGGGTTTACATATTTGAACAAGTCCATACATGACAAAATATGACAATATTTATATCATAGGTCTCAACATGACCCTTATATAAAATTACAGATATGAATTTTTATAACCAAGACCAAAGAATCTCAAAAGAGAGGTCATACTTTAGCAACCAACATAATGCCAAAAATGAAGTATTCTCAGCAAGGCTAATGCTCCCCCTAAACCTGTGCATCCTGAACATCTTCAACAACTAATTCATCAAAGCATCTTCATTAAGAAGATAAATATCAAGGAAAGGAACTGCAAGAATATCAGAAAAACAGAATTTACCCATCCAGAGCCAAAAATATGACATGTATTGTTCTAAAATCTGACCCATAGATTTTATGTCAGCGAGATCCATACACGACTGTACAGAGATAAAGTCACATATATATGCAACTCGGCTTCAAGAAACCTACGTACTAGAATTAATATTCTAAAATCAAACAGATTTTATAAGAGAGGCATAAAAAACTCCCACCTTTTGTCTGATATATTCAAATGTTTCTGTAGGAAGAGGTTTAGTAAATATATCAACAACTTTTTCTTTGGAGGGAACATACTCCAATTTAACCTTTTCCTCAAGCACTTGTTCTCGTAAAAAGTGATACTTGATAGGAATGTGCTTGGTTTTGGAATGCATAGCAGGATTTTTTGAGATACTAATGGCACTTGTATTATCACATAGGATGGAGATGGGAGGAGAACATTTGATTTGAATATATTTTAGTGGCTGCATCATCCAAAGAAGTTGTGTGCAACATGATGCAGCAGCCACATATTCTGCTTCTGTTGTAGATAAGGCAATGGAACTTTGTTTCTTGCTAAACCAAGAAACTAATCGGGGCCTGATCTGAAACAACTATACTAGTTTTGTTGTGCTAAGTGTCTTTTCGGTTTGAAAACACGTGCATAATCAGTTCATTAGTTTGCATAAGGATCGATGAGGTTTTCAATGAATTTTAGATAATTTTTAGTGAATTAGAAGCATAAAAAAAGCTTAAAGAACACTTAACAACAGTGTAAAATAGAGAAATAATTCACCACATGAAATTTACACCATAGGCATGATGAAGTAGTTCACCCCTCCTGGGCTACATCCGCTGGTCCAGCTCCCAATGGCATGGCCATCTTTCATTATGCTCAAAATTTTTCTATTACATGTAGTTACAGTACTCTAATGGTTGTTTACTCTACACCAATGGCTGTAGAATGCTCCAATTAGTAAAAAATGACTCTTCATTCACTCAGAATGGTCGAAAATTGGGCCTCCTACACTTCTTCCAAGTTTCATGTAGGAAAGCTCCACTAAAATTGGAGAACTCCACTTAACTGGAGTTAAAATAGGCATACCCACCCTAAATGGCGTGCCCTGTAAATGTTATGTCGAATCTGGTTGCAAAAATTAATGTTAATTGTTTGAGTGGTGGCCACATGCACCCCCAGACCATTACATACCTGATGGTTAGGCAAAACTCGCATTGAAATTGTGCTTTAACAAGTTGAAACTCCAATTAAAGGTTGACAGGTTACACTAACTGTGTAGTGTTGTCGAAGTTTTATGCTACCATGTGAACATATGTTGTGGGGACCGCTGGTGGGTTGGCATCGCAGGCGGTTCCCAACCCCCACATATGATTTAAATAAAACATAACATAAAGTCGACATGATAGTTAGTTAAGAAACAAAGCGTAGAGCAGGTGGTAAGACCTGTGCATGCTGATAGGAGGTCTCGAGGTCGAACCCTGCAGACCCTTAACAAAATTTTACAATGCCATTTTAGGGACACGTGGTAGCCTTAAGGTTGACCATTTGGTGCCCTATGATTGGCTCTTCAACCTTGTACAACAAATAGTACCTTGACACTTGTCAAACCATGATTGGTTGGTGGAGGGAATATTCCAAGGAATATTCCCTTTTTTTGTTGACTGTACAAATACCATGCTCACTGTGCATCCCAGTTAAAATTGGTCAAACTTTCGCAATTTTACTTGTTTGGCATTTCGATTAGAATGTGATATATTCCTCATACGACATCATTTTTTGAACCCTTTGTCACACCAAAAACAGGAAGACGAGATCTAGACAACCATCCTGGCTTTAACCCAATCATGTAACTTTGAATTTTGAGAAAAATTAATGAACTCCTGATCGAGGTCCCATATAGAGTGCACCACTACTAGTACTTTTTTGATCATCAAAATTTCCAACCCAGTCCACATCAATATGAACTCTTGATCATTCCTCCCCATTGGGAAGCTTTTGGACCCCAAAAGACTTGATTACCTGTTCAGTAGATGAGGGTACATCTCCCTCACATTTCCAACCTCAATCCATTTTTCCTTGCTTGGTTTAGTGCCTTTGAGCCCAACTCGAAGGTAGTCAACACTTCCCCTCTTGGATGCTCTTGTCCTCCTGTCAAGAATTATATCTTCTTTGGGCTCATCCAAAAATTCTAGTGAGAAATTTTCAATAGAAGGTAGATGAACATCACTTCCTTGATCATCGATCAAAGGTGCTCATACAAGCGTAAGTTTTCAACATTAACAAATGAATACATTTGCATATAAGAAGGCAAGTAAAGTTGGAATGCATTATTACCAGCTTTTTTTATGATTTGGAAAGGACCATAGTGAATGGGTTTGAGCTTCTTACCTTCCCCTTGCATCCTTTCTTTGCTAATTTCCAACCATACCTCATCTCCTTCTTGAAACTTGTGATCAAATCAATGTTTGTCATGCCTCTCTTTGTATTTTATTTTACTTTTCCCAAGATTTTCTTGAACTTGTTGATGTATAATCTAAATTTTCTCAATGAAATTTGAAGCCTTATCAATGTCACTATGGCCATCAATTGCCACATCCTTCTCAAAGATGAAGTCTAATGGCGATTTTAGCAAATAAGCAAAGCATTCTTAAAAGGCTAAGGTTTGTATTGAAGATTTATTCACCTGTTTGTAAGCATCATGAATGTAATGCATTTGTTCATCCCACAACTTAGGATGTTTGCTACGATATCCTCTCAATAGATGCAAAACTATTTTTCTCACCACCTCAATTTGTCCATCTATTTGTGGCTGAAAATCGGTACTCTTTTTCAACTTTGTGTCCATCATTCTCCATATATTTGACAAAAAATTCCCAATGAACCTTGAATCCATGTCACTAATAATAGAAGTTGGAAATCCAAAATGAACCCAAACATTTTGAAAATAAAGTTCAGCAGTTTATTCAACAGTAATGGTTTTCTTACATGGCATAAGTATACACATTTTACTGAATCTATCCACAAATACATAAAGATAATCATGTTTATTTCTTGACATACGTAGACTTCTAACAAAGTCCATGGAGACACTCTCCCATGGCCTTGATGGTAGCATTAGTGGTGTGTACAATCCAAGCGTCCTATTACTAGGCCTACATGTTGCACACAAAGAACAAATAATGGTGTGTACAATCCAAGCTTCCTATTACTAGGCTTACTTGTTGCACACATAGAACAACCTCTTATAAAATGTGACACACTATCTATCATGCGAGGCCAATAGAAATACCTCTATAAATGTGCCACTGTTTTTCTTACTCGAAAATGTCCAGCAATAAGCGAAGAATGAGCTTCTCTCATGATACTTAGCCTCTCTCCTTGTGGAATACATAACTTTCCCAAATGAAACAACAAATTGTTATGTATGTGATAATATTTTTATTCAACTTGATTCCTTTCACTCAAACTAGCATACACATCTTGAAAATCAATGTCATGTGCATATTGTTATATGTAACTCTCTTGTACAACATAATCATTCTTGAGTAAAGTAAAAGCACTATGATCGGTCTTGAAAGCATATCTGAAACTTTATTGAAAATACCTTTCTTGTATCTTATAACAAAGTGAAATTGTTGAAGAAATCCCATCCACCTGAAATGTCTTGATTGCTGCAATTTTTTTTGTGACTGCAGGTACTGTAATGGTTGGTGATCGATGTGTACAATAGTCTCTTTACCCATCAAGTAATGTTTCCGCTTCTTGACACTTTGTACCAACACATATAGTTCTTTGTCATATGTAGGATAATTAGTCACAACACCATTAAAAGTTTCTGAATTAAAGGAGATAGGCTTACCATGCTGGAAAAGTACTGTACCCATGGCATAATCACTGGCATCAGTTTGAATCTCGAATGGTTGTCTCAAATCTAGTAATGCAAGGAACGGAGCTGAACTAATCTTTTCTTTAAAGCTTCGAAAGCTTGCTTCTATTTTCCTCCCCATTGGAAGCCTTTCTTCACACTTGTCACTACATGCATAGGAGCTTTGATGGGAGAAAAGTTAGCAATAAACTTCCTCCAATATTGAGCTAAACCTAAGAAACTTCTTACCTCGGTAATTGTTTTGGGTGTGGGCCAATTTATAATGGCCTCCACTTTAGAAGGATCAATCCTCAATTCTCCTCCTCCTACAATATGCCCCAAATAGACCAAGGAAGCCTTTCCAAACTCACATTTTGACATCTTAAGAAATTTTTTCTCTTTCTTCAAAATATCAAGCACTCTATTCACATGCAAGACATGATCTTCTCTTGTTTTGCTGAAAATTAAAATGTCATCTAAGTACACAATAAAAAAGTCATCAAGGAATGGATGCAAAACACTATCCATCACTCACATGAAAGTTTATGGTGAATCACATAAACCAAATGGGATAACTGGCCACTCAAAGAGTCCTTGTTTGGTTTTGAATGTAGTTTTCCATATATCACTTTTTGCAATTCTTACTTGATGATATCCACTTTGTAAATCTAGCTTATTGAAGAAATTTTATTCTTTCATTTGATCGAGAAAATCATCTATTCTTGGGATTGGGTAACGATTTTATACCGTAATATTGTTCAAAGCTCGAAAATCTACAGTACACATGCGCCAAGTCCCATCTCTCTTTGGTATCAAGACTATGGGTGAACCACATGGCAAGGTGCTTGGCCTTATGATTCCTTTACCCAACATCTCTTTTATTTTCCTCTTTATTTCAGCATTACCCATTATCGACATGCGATACATACCAATGTTTGGAAGAGGACAATCCTACTACAACTAAATCTCATGTCGAATTTCCATTTTTAGAGGCAATCATGTTGGCTCCTAAAACATCTGATGATTTCCATTAACCACATCCATATAAATATTTTTTCAACTTAGGTTCACATCCCTCAAATGATTCATGATTAAAATCAGCTTTAGGCTTAATTATAAGAAGAAAAAAATTATTACTTGAATTAACCAGCCTCTTTACCTGTCCAGCATTTACCAAAGCAATTTTTGTCTTCTTGTGATGTGCTCTAACAATGAAATCCTTTCAATATTTGATACTTGTTCTCATGGCGATGGAATATCGCTTTCCTGTCATACAAGTAATTACTCCCTAATACAATACCATTTATGTCAACTGGAGCCACATCTAATTCAATTGTGTAAAAAAATCCTGCGGTGATTGCAAACCTCAATATACATTTCTTTGAAACCTGTAGATTTTCATCCTTAAAAATCCAACCCAATGGATATGGTCTTGGATGTGGTATGGTATCAAGGTTAAGTTTCTTGACCTAATCTTCAGAGATTAAGTTTGCTTGTGATCCATTGTCAAATAATGTGTCAATCTTGGTATGCTTGGATATGACCCTCAGATGAAACAGTTCTATTCTTTCTTCTTCATTTATAGTGTTTATGTGACATTTTGAGGTACTTGTACTGGGTTTAGTTTCAATTTCTTTTCCCTTCATGTTTTTTAATCCCATGGCAGTAATTTTAGATTCATCACCAGAATCAGATCCTAAATCATGTTGAGTTGTAGCATTGGTTTTATGTTTCCCTTTGTTATTGGGTTTCTTTGGCCTCAATTCAGGATGTGATTTCCAATAATGAGTTTCATCATGGCCTTATTTTGAAAAATGTTTACAAACCACTTTTTCTCCCTCTTTCTTAACAGATGCATTCTTTTTGTTTTTACCTTTTGAGGTCTTTTCCTTGGATTTACCCTTAAAAGGTTTCTTCCTACCCTCTTCAGAAATGTTCTTCCCTCTAGCTTCTAGATGTGTGGCATGAACATAAAATTCATCTAGAATGGTGGGGTTAAGCATGAGAATTGTATGTTTCAGGTAGCTATGTAAGCCTCCTATGTACTTGAGCAAAGTATCTTGGCTCTTCAAATCCACCACTAATAAGAGAGCTCTTCTCCTAAATTCCTGGGTGTATTCTTGCAAATTTTGTCCCTTTAATTTCCTAAATTTCTACCAATTCATGATGGCTTTCTGCATATGAGATAATGGATAAAACTATTGTTTCATAGCAGTAATGAAATATGACCACGATAGAATAATCTTACCATGTTCCTGATTTCCTCCTTTGTCTTGGCTTCCCACCAAACAAGTGTTGTAGCTTCTATTCTCAATGAAGCTAATTAAATTTTGGTATCATCACCTTGAAGGTTCTGGATTCTCAAATAGACCTCCAATTTCCTAGTCCAATTATCTAGATTTTCTTCATTTACTTCACCATTAAAGATTGGCAATTCAAACTTAACATCAAGTTTTAAAAAGGGACTTTTACCAGTGCTCTTGGACTTGTATGGCTGATGTAATGAAGAAGAAGTAGAGAATGATGATGATGAGGGTCAGGATGATGGATCTCCATTGCCTCTATTACCTCCATTTCCCTTCTTTGACTTATCTTCATCATTTTGACCTCATGAAGATCCTTGTCCTTCCTTGTGAAGTTTAGATCTTTCTCCTTCCAGTATCTCATTTATTTATTGATAAATAATTCTAACCATCTGAGTCATGTCAAGGAATGCTTTCCTAAACACTCTTTCTTCCTCCTTAGGGTCAACTTCTTCATGGATTTCTCCTTCCTCATCAGGCATGCTTAATGGAACTTCTGCTTCTTTAGGAGGTGAACTAGGTGGTGGAGATTATGGAAATCCTTCTCTCCTTTGCTTTGGCTCTTTTTGAGACTCTTCTGCTTCCACTATTATGCATTCTCCCCTTTTGAGCTTGAGCCTTGTAAGCATCTAAAACTTGCGGACAATTAAAGAATTATTTTCACTAAACAACAGTAGAGAATAAAATATAGCTATGATACCAACCTAATGTAAACTGATTGTATTATTTCTACTGCACTAAGTGTCTTTTCAGTTTAAAAATATGTGCATAATCAGTTCATTAGTTTGCATAAGGATTGATGATATTTTCCATGAATGTAGATGCTTTTTAGTGAATTAGAAGCATAAAACAAGCTTAAATAACACTGAACAGTAGTGTAAAATACAAAAATAATTCACCACATGAAATTTAGATAGTAGGCATGATGAATCTGTTCACCCCACCTAGGCTACATCTATTGTTACAACTCCCAATGCCATGTCCATCCTTCATTATGCTCAAAATTTTTCTATTACATGTATTTATAGTGTTATAATGGTTGTTCTCTCTGCACAAATGGCTCCATAATTCTCCAATTAGTCCTAAATGACTCTTCATTCACTCAGAATGGTAGAAAATTGGTCCTCCTACACTTTTGCCCAGTTTCACCTAGGAATGGTCCACTAAAAGTGGAGAACTCCACTTAACTGGAGTTAAATTAAGCATACCTGCCTTAAATGGTGCTCCCTCCAAATGTTCCCCCAAATCTAACTGCGACAATTAATGTTAAATGTTTGAGTGGTGGCCACATGCACCCCCAGACCGTTACATACCCGATGGTTAGGTGGAACTCACATTGAAAATGCGATTTAACGAGTTGAAGCTGCGGTTCAAGGCTAACGGGTTATGCTAACTATGCAGTGTTGCTTAATTTTTATGCTTCCATGTGAACACACGTTGTGGGGACCACTGGTGGGTTGGGACCATAGTTGGTTAATAAACAAAGCATAGAGCGGGTGGTAAGACCTATGCGTGCTCGATGAGAGGTCTCGTGTTCAAGCCCTGCAGACCCCCAACAAAATTTTACAATGCCATTTCAGGGAAACGTGGTAGCCTCGGGGCTGGCCACGTGGTGCCCTACGATTGGCTCTTCAACCCTATACAACAAATAGTACCTTGACATTTTTCAAACCACGATTGGTTCAGTAGAGGGAATCTTCGAAGGAATATTCCATTTTTTTTTTTACTGTACATCCACCATGTTGACTGTGCATCCTAGTCAAACCTGGTCAAACTATCCTAATTTTACTTGTTTGGCATTTCGATAAGAACGTGATATCTTCCTTATACGACATCAGTTTTTCGAACCGTTTGCAGCGCCAAAACCAGGAAGACGAGATCTATGAAACCATCCTAGTTTCAACCCAATCCCATAACTTTGAATTTTGAGAAAAATTTATGAACTCCTGATTAGGGCCCCATATAGAATGCACCACCACTAGTGCTTTTCTGATCATCAACATTTCTAGCCTAGTCAGCATATGTATAAGCATGAAGAGTAAGATCATAATTATTTGGATACCATAGACCTAAATCTTGAGTTCCTTTTAGATAATTAAATATTATTTTTACAACTTGAATATGTGACTCGTTTGGATTGTCTTGGAATCGTCTAACAATCCCAACTGCATGCATAATATATGGTCTAGTCCCATTTAGATACAACAGACTTCCAATCATAGATCTATACTTTGGTTGGTCTACCATGGGAGAATTATCATGAGAACTGAGGTTACATCCAATCACCATTGGAGTGCTCACTGATTTGTAGTCTTCCATCCCATACTTCTTCAGGATTTTCTTGAGATATTTTTCTTGTGAGATAAATATGCCATCTTTTTCTTGTTGCACAATTTTAAGCCAAGAAAATATGTTAATTCCCCAAGTAATGACATTTAAAATTATTGCTGCATAACAGAAGAAAATTTCTGACTCATGGATTCTTCATTACTCCCAACAATGATGTCATCAGCATACACAACAATAATTAATGGTTTATCATTCTCAATTTTTGTGTATAACTTACTGTTAGCAGATCCTTTTGTGAAACCTTATTGTAAAAGATATTTTTCAAGGAAATATTACCATGCCCAAGGAGCCCAGTTTGAGACCATATAGAGCCTTTTTAAGTTTGCAAACAAGTTTTTCATCATTTCTCGGAATGAATCCTTCTCGTTTCTCTATATAAAATTCTTTTTCTAGATCACCATTGAGGAAATAAGATTTTACATCCATTTGATAAACTTTGAACAGTTAAAACTTGAAAAAGAAAGAAAAATTCATATGGCTTCAAGTATGGCTATAGGTTCAAATGTTTCTTCAAAGTCTATACCTTCTTGATGACCATACCCTTTACAAACAATTCTAGCTTTCTTTCTAATAACATATCCATTTTTATTTAACTTGCTTTTGAATATCCATTTTGTTCCAATAATTCTTTTATCATGAGGTCTTGGAACCAATTCCCAAGTGTTCTTCTTTTCAATTTGATCAAGTTCTTCATTCATGGCTTGAATCCAAAATTCATCTTTACTATCTTGATTTACATTATGTGGTTCAATGGTGGATAAGAATGCTATATAACTAGGAGATCCTACAATATTTATTCTTGTTTGGACAGTTGATCCCTTTTCTCCCAATATTTGAGATTCTGGATGATTCCTTTGAACATACCTAGATGGAGCCTTTTCTGATATATCTTCTTCTAGTGCTTCATTGGGTTCTCCTTCTATATTGTTGTTATATTACGAGGGAAAATACATATCATCATCATCTTCATTTGTTGTTATTTCCCTTTTGAGAGCTGTGAGAGACTCATCAATTACAACATCAATACATTCAACAATATTATGATGTCTTTTATTGTAGAATTTATATGCTTTACTTATAGAATAGTAACCAATAGATATTCCTTCATCTGCTCTAGGCTCAAACTTACCAAGTTTTTCATTATTATTCTTGATAAAACATTTTCTTCCAAAAACTTTGAAATGATTTATTGTGGGAAGATTACCATACCAGAGTTCATAAGGATTTTTATCACTATTTACATGAACATGAGCCTTGTTGAGGATATTGAATATCGTATGCGCTACTTCTCCCCAAAAGGTATTAGGAATCCCAATTTCATCAAGCATAGCATGAGCCATTTTTTGAACTATTGTATTCATTATTTCTGCCATGCAATTTTGTTAAGGAGATCCAGCTACATAAAACTATCTTCTTATGCCATATTGTTCACAAAAATCAAAGATTTCATCTGATATGGATTCTCCTCCTTGGCTAGATCTAAGACATTTTAGTTTTAGATATAACTCATTTTCAACCGAAGCTTTGAAGATCTTAAAATTTTCAAATTCTTCATCTTTATGTTTTAATAAACTAGTCCAACACATTCTAGAAAAGTCATCAATAAATAGAATATAGTATTGTTCTCCACGAGGTGAATTTTCCATAGAGGACCACATAAATCATTATGTATAAGTTCAAGAGGCTTACTTGCTGATCCTTCTTGGTATTAAATTGCACCCTGGTTTTCTTACCAAATTGGAATGAATTGCATATGGTATTTTTAGGTAGAATGATATTGGGTAGATCGCGAACAACTTTGAGTATGCTAGATTTGCTTATGTGAGAGAATCTCAAGTGTCCCAATATTTTGTCCCATAACCAATTTTTTGTATATTTACCTAAATAGAATTTCTCTTGAACACCTTTCAATATATGTACAAATTGCTTGGTGTTCCTTTTTCGTTTTATTATGGTTTTTCCTGTGTCAAGTTCACGAACTGCACACTCTTTTGAACTAAAGACAACTTCATTTTCTTGATCACACATGTGACTCACACTCAACATACATAACATTGTTAAATTTAACCTTTTATTTAAAAAAAAACAGATACTTTTCCCTTAATCATAACAGGAGAGTCATTTCCAAAAGTAATATTATTTTCCTTCTCTAAGGAATTGTATGAAATAATTTTATTCTTATCACCTATCATGTGTTTTGAAATCCACTATCAATGTACCATTAATTTTATTCTCCTTCTACAAATAAAGATATGCCACAACTTTCAAACTATAAGTCCTTCTTTCTCCATACTTTGGAGCTTGTGGGTATCTATTCTTTCAGCTCGAGTTTTCTCCTACATTCAGATTCTTCATGTCCAAAGTTATTGTGAAATGAGCATTCAAGTTCATCTTGAAGAAGAGAAAAGTTGTTATAAGTATTGTTTTTTATTCCTGTCTCATTTCTTTGCTTTCTTCCTTCTCTGGTCATGATGGTTTTGTATGCAACACATTGAGAAGCTTTATGACCAAAATTATGACATGAGAAAATTTCTCCATTAAAGAAGAAATTTCTGCGATCATGGAACCTTCTATTGATGTTTACCTTTTTATTGATATTTTTGTTATTTCTCATCATTGAATTGGAGTGGTCATGCCTTACCTGGGCATTGTCTTTGTTATTTTGGTCAGTGACTAAGTGTTGCTCGTTGCATTTAGCTGCATCTAGATAGCTTGTTGCTGAAGAGTCATAAGATTCATAAATATATCCAAGACATGTCTTGACAAGAGGAGAGTGTTGCACCTTGATAATTTCATTTAAGATTTTATATCCTTTATAAATCTAAGATTTAAAGTTTTCACTTTCTCAATTTCCTTTCTTAGACTTACTATTTCACATTCTAATTTCTCATTGTGCTTTTCCTTTTCTATAAGTTGATTCTTTAGAGTATCTATGGCTATTTTGTTCACTTCCAAACATTTTTTGAGCTGATTGATTTCTTCAAGAAAAACATTTTCTTCTAGTGAATCCATAAAAGTATCTTTAGCCTCACTAGTGTCCTTTTCAAATTCCATGAGTATTCTAATCTCTCGATTAGATTATCCTTCTTCACTATTTCATAGACCATCACTATCTTCATGAGTATATAACTTTTTCTATTGATAAAACGTTTCTTATTACCTTTTTCTAAATCCTTTCACTTTTCATGATTATCTTTATGAGGAAATTTAGCAGCGTAATGGCCAACTCTTCCACAAGAAAAACATTTGAAAGGAATCTTACCTCTAAACCTTCCAGTTCCAAGTTGAAGTTTATTTAAAATAATTATCTCATATTCATCTAATACATACCCTGATTATTTTTGTTCTTCCATTTCCTTGCCTTTTGCAGTAGCTGTTGGGTATCAAATCCATATACTTTTCTCTCCTATTTTCACCCACATTTCTACCTCTCTGTATCATTAATTTCTCTAACACACGAGGTAAATCCCCTTCCACTGTCTTATATGGAATTTTTTATTAATGAAGTAATAGTGATGGATATTTTGCCTATGCAAGTATTAATTTCGTTATTTTCACACATTCGACAAGTAAAGGGGTCACATCTGCAAGTCACGAAGCAACTCCACATTCTAAACATTATCTTGATATGTTGTAATAGCACAACAGATTCCAACTTACCCCAGATATATTTAAGGAATTTCGTGGTTTTCTCCCGGAAACTAGTTGGTCGTTGTAACAATTGTATATTTGTAGATATTTAGTTGTCAGACTGAAAAGATGGTTTTCCTGAACATTTTTATAAGAAGGATCTCAAGGCTGTGAATCGGGGTTAAGCAAGAAGGGACCGATTTTGTAAGAGAGGTATTTTAATCAATTGAATGCACATCATTTTGATTTTCGATTTGTGAGATGTGAATTTATCTCATCCCTAATCAGAGAGTTGGGCCCACTCTTCTGATTAGGTGATGTGTTATTTTCCTTGTTGATTTCACATTTCTGTTGGTTATTTTAACTGTTGTCCAGTATGATTCTATAATTTTTGAGAATTCTTTTATAATTATGTGATTTATCTTTAATTGTTGTTATAGTAGTCGTGCTTGTTTTAATTATTAAATCTGTTTTCAATACCGGATTATGTTATTGCTCCTACATATACTGTGCTTTAGTCTTACAATAACCAACGCACCAGATTGATAATTAATGTGGGGAAGGGTTTAAAGATTCATTCACACTTGGACACCAACATTTTGGAGCCATTGCTGAGGAAGGCTAACAAGGTGCAAAAACACGATCTGCAGTTGATCCAGGGATCAATCTCTCGTCTTAGGGAGGGAATTCAATACCCTACTCTAAGCCCTGAGCATAGTGTTTTCTTTGTTTTTTTTGTTTTTCATTGTTTCTTTTAGAACCAATCTCTCGTCTTGGGGAGGAAATTCATTACCCTTTTCTAAGCCTTTAGTGTAGTGTTATATTTCTTTTTCTTTTTCAATTTTTCTTTTAGAACCAATCTCTTGTCCTGGGTAGGGAATTTGTTACCTTGCTCTGAGTCCTGATCATAGTGTTTTTTTTTTCTCCTTTTTTATTATTTTTTTTAAGGGCCAATTTCTCATCCTAAGGAGGGTATTCAATCACTGTACTTTAGGTCCTGAACTTCAAATTTTTATTTTATTTTATTTTGATTCTCCTTTTGAACCCACACTCTTGTCCCATGGAGGAAATTATCCGTCCTTCTCTGGGTCCTAAGCACTTATGTTATTTTGATGCTTTATTCCCACCAATTGCATGATCAAAGATCCGAATAAGAGGGGTAGATGAAGACCCCTAAAGAAGGGAAGGGATCTGGGAAGGAAAATGTATATCCAGGAGAGCATCACAAAGGATGAATTAGAACCATCTTCTCGTGTTGTTGTTAGGAAAAGAATTCAGACAAAATCTGAAGGACAGTCGGTTGAGTAGCCAATGCCATCCACAGTACTAGAGGAAATTATTTCAACAGTAGAAGAAGGAATAAATAAGGTATCAGTGGAAGAGATACCCATGTTTATTGCAGAGGGGGAAGATATAACAAGCAAGGGGTCATAATATTTGAGAAATTCCAATTAGGAAGAAGAACTCCTGAAGGAGTTTGCATCACCAAAGACAAAGGTAGTGTTGTGAAACTTCCTACAGTTGAATCACCCCAATTATCAGTTGCATAACCAATTGAAATATTGGGTGAGTATTTGAAGATATTCATGGCACCTACAAGCTCCTCTATTGATTTCCCAATTGGAAACATTATAGGTGATGCACTGATGAAGCTCATTCCTTTAACGACTCTGGCTAATTTTCATGGGCTTTACTCTGAAGAGCTTGATACATTCCTCTTTGAATTTGATATTTTCTATCGAGTGTACGAATATATCACTGATGCTTAGAAATTAAAAATATTTCCTGTTACTTTAAAAGGGACAACCTTGCGATGGTTCATGGGTTTAGGGGGAAAGACTGTCTCCTCATGGGATGTGATGAAGGAATTATTTTTGGAGAAATACCAGGATTACTGTAAATCTCGTGACATGAAAGAGGAGATTTTTAAGTTTTCATAGAAAGAGGATGAGAATATGGAATATTGTGGGAAACGATCTAAATACATATTGCAGAGATTAGGCCATAGTGACTGTTGGTATCCAGATGTGAAAAAATATTCAAACATTTTTCCCACATAAATTATCAACCCAGGGGTGTTAGTTATTTCAAGAATAACGTGCACAGTATATGAAAGAGGAATCACATAACCTGCTATTGAATCGCAGGCTTTAGTTATTGAACAAGAAAACTACTGTAACAACAATTAAAATGGATTGTAGAATTAAAAAGGCATTCACAGAAATTGTAGAATTATACTGGAACAATAGTAATAATAACAATAAAAATATAAAATAACCAAAAGAAAGATAAAGTAGCACCTGATAATAAGAGTGGGCCCAACTCTCTGATCAGGGATGTGGAAAACTCACAAATTATAGCAAAATGCTTCTATTACAAAATCTGTTTATTATTTCTTAACCCCGATTCATAGCCCGAAGGCCCTCTTTATACAACTCTTAAAGAGATTTTAGATTTTCCTTTACAAACTAAATATTTACAATTATACAATTCGTTACAATAGCAACTTAGTTACCAAAATGAAGTCATGAAAAATCCTGAAATATCACTGGGGTGAAACGAAGTCTGTTGCATTGTAGCAGCAGGTAAATATAGCACTCGAAATTAGGAGCTGCTCCATGGCTCATAACTGTAATCCCCTTGCTTTTACCAAATCTGTAAAAATATCAAAGTTAATGCTTGCAAAGGTAAAACCTCCATGAATATTACTTAATTAATCAAATATTGCATGTAAGATAGTGGAAAGCGGTTTACCTCATGTATTTTAGAACAATTAATGATGCAAAGGGATAGAAAGTTGGGCGAAAATGGGAGAGAAAAGTATACAAATATGGTACCCAAAATCTCCCCCCATCGGGTCTATCTGCATGTCCTCATGCAGCTGGTCGTCTCCTCAAGTCTGGGTTGGACTGACTGTGACCAACATGAAGCTGTGTGAGATCATATTCTTTGGCCATTTTTGTCCCAGGGGGTTTATAACCTTCCATCAGAACAACATCCTTCCACCCTTCCAGGTCAACGTTGTATGTAGGAGTATATTTCTCGGCTGACAACAAAATAAGGGGAAACTAAAACTTCAGCCCTATCCACATGACCCCACAAGTCTGAATGCATACCACAAATTGTGGCATCCTTTCTAGTGATTGTGTAAGTTAGGTGCTCCAAATGGTTCTCGACCTTTGATGGCTGAAGATGACAACATCCACCTCCTCTGACAACTGTCCATTGTTTCCTTATGAAAAGTTGTAATATGCCTAACACGAAGGTGATAAAACCATTTCCGGGTTGTCGACATGTGTCCTCTATGCCCCTCAATCTGTAGAAAGGTAATTTTCTTGTTATAAATATTTGTTGACTGGCCATGATCCTTCCTCATCATTAGTGGCCTTGTGACTTGGTTTTCCTCAAAAGTATCATAGGCCTTTCTCCATTTAATTTGATTGATGATGTAGGAGGAAAAATATCTTAAATGAATACCCCCCATGAAAGGAATGGGGTTAAAAGCCTGATCATGCCTCAAGAAGTAACCATGCATGCAGAGCTCACACATTCAATGTTGTCCTATGATATCATGAGTTTTCAGGATACAGAGAAACTGGATGGGATCCTAAATCTCATGCCAAATTTCTTTATATATACTCTCAATAAAAAAGAAAAGAAATTGTTCATGAAGGAATAAAGGCATAGCTATGTGCAGGAGGTCCACAGGCCATTACCTGCTACACCAGGGAAAACATCTTCTCCTTATCGAATTGCATTAGCTGCACTTGTTCTTCCAACTCTTCTATCCTTGCCTTTTGTTTTGCTCGCCTCTCCTGCGCCTTATCCAACTGTTCTATGTACCCTATAACAATCCTGGCAGCATGTTCTCAGACCTGCATTGTATCCTTCTTATGTCCATTTGCAGCAGACTTCCATCTCTACATTTCAGCAGCCAGGAGGAATTCATGGCCTTCAAACAGTTGTTCGATCAGACCAATTTCTGTAGTTGCGGAGGAGACCTGTATTTTTGGCTTTAATTCTCTGCACTTTTAGACCTTTACCTTCTTCTTCAACCAGGAAAATTTCCTCTTCAAATCCCGAACTTCATTCTTCAATCTCATGGTTTCATTGAAATGCAGCTGATACCTTTTCCTAAGAGGTAGTCTTATTTTCTCACACTGTTCAATCCATTCCTGTTGGAAAATGAATTCATTTTCTAAGCTTGTAACAGGCTCAGGAGGCGGTAGAATGTTGTCGGTAACTTCCATTGAACATCCTGTGTTCCAGTGTTTCCAGAGGAATTTCATCTTCCTTGCATCCTTTTGGTGCTTCAGCTGAGATTTAGCAATTAATGGACCAATATTGGCCATGTCCTTCCCTGGGTTGACAAAATTAAGCACTATTGGAACAACTATTTCCTCCATTAATCGTTGGGATGAGCAGAATCCCCTCGCCCCTCTAGATATCATAGACTGGAACGGAGAATGGGGAATAGCTTCATAATCCTCATTTCCATATTTTTCCGGACTTTCATGCACTGCTACTTCATTTGGAGTCGTCGTTGGTTCCTATGGAAAAGTGTCGATTCTGAGGATTGTTTCCTTTCTGTCCTCCTACCCTTTGTGCAATATTTCCTCCTCTGCGGTCGATACTAGTTCTTGTGGGAAAGTATCAACCTCACAGGTTATTTCTCCTCAGTTTTCTTGTTCTTGATGGGTTGCTTCCCCTTCTGCGGTTGGCGCTGGTAGTGCCGACTTTGGAGGTTGACCCTTCTTTGTCTCCCTGTTCTAGCATAATCAGGGGTTTTTCTTGTGTAACACCCCCACTTAATTCGATATTTATTTTTCTTGGGAAGGTGATGTTGTTTCTTGCAAAATAGCATCACTTGCCATCCCTTTGTTTGATGTTCCTCCTTCCTATTATTTATTAATAAAATTTGATGACTATAAGACAGTCTCAACTTCATGCACTATATCCATAATTTCTTCATCTCTAGGTTCTTCAGGCAAGGCTGGTTCTTGTGTGACAACATCGATTTTGTCGCTAATTGTCTCCTTCATTCCCATTTCTTCTGGTTCTTCCTGTTCAACTTCCATCTCCATTTCTTCCGGTTCTTCCTGGTCTATTTCCATGTCCTTTGAATGTTCTTCCCCTATTGAACGAGCCAGAGAGATTGTTTCTTCTTCTCTAGCAGCAATGATAGTTGTTATCTCTTCCTCCGATGATTTTCAGAGTTCTTCCCAAGAGACTTGAAATATGACTATTGCATGCATGACCAATAAATGCACCAATCCATGATTGGAGAGAACTATCGGCATTTGGCATGAACGATGAGCAAACTGTGCCATATGCTACAATTATTTTAATAAAATAAAGGCATGTTTAAGGAATGCACCCGAGCTTATGGAAATCAAAGGTGATTCAAAGTTTTAAAGTGATATTTGAACAGAGTTGTGTCTCATCCTTTATAGGTTATGTACCTCATTACAAAGCCTGCTAATTCATTCCATGGATATGGTACAGACTTGTGCTCATACCCTCTCCCATATGGAATGACACTTTCTCTTGTCTGCAAGAATCGTTTGGGAAACTTCGGGAGAGGAAATCTCTAAGCAAACCACTGCTGCCCTTGCTGGCTCAGCCTGCTAACTTCTGCAATTATTTATTATGTGATAGGAATTTCCAATCCTCTGACCCACGAGAAATTCTCATCCAAATTAAGCGCAAACTCCATTATAATTTCTTTATCAAACCCCTGCAATCTATCTAAGTAGATATCCCATCCTGCATCGACAAAAACTTTCCATACCTCTGGATTATTGCAAGCCGAGATTATATTTTTAGGCTCATGCAACACAGCCAATCCGCCCATACTGTGGAGACTGTAACAGTACTCTGGAGTAGCAGACTGTTGGACGAAGTGGTGGGTACCAAATTTGGCAAAACAACATGGTGAAAAACGAGGGGTAGTAACACTAAATTTGGATGGTAATTCTCGGGAAATGAGGAAAATCATGAAAAATTAGGTAACTGCGATGAATGGAATAGTAATTATTTCATATGAGGTGGAAAGGACATGTTGTGGATCCCAGTCTATTTTTAATGATTATACGGAGTATGATAAGGATCGTAGGGTGTAACACACATGGAATTGTAATAATGACTTGTGAAATCATCATTACGTTGTCGTTAAATTATGATGGCACCGCCCACCCTCCCCCACCCCCTCGAACTTAAAAGTTGTCATCTGCAGCATTAATGTCTTCACATGGAATATTTAATTAAATCCATAAAATTCAAGTGGAGACATACCTGGTGGCCTACTTGGACGAAGTGACGGTCTGTAGAATGACGACACAGCAATGATGCGGATGGAGTGACAACAGTATGAGTAGAAACATCTAGAGTAACAACAGTGCGATTAATAGCATCCAGAGTAACAACATCTGGAGTAATAGCAGTGTGAGTAGAATCATCTGGAGTAACAACATCCAGATTAACACCATCTAGAGTAGCAGCAGTGCGAGTAGCAACATCTGGAGTAACAACAGTGTGAGTAACAGCATCCGGAGTAACAACATCTAGAGTAAGAGAGGTGCGAGTAGCAACGTCGAAAGTAACAAAATCTGGAGTAACAGCAGTGCGAGTAGCAACATCTAGAGTAATAGCATCTGGAGTAACAACAGTGCGAGTAACAGCGTCTAGAGTAACAACATCTAGAGTAACAACAGTGTGAGTAGCAGCATCTAGAGTAACAACATCTGAAGTAACAGCAGTGCGAGTAACAACATCCAAAGTAACAACATCGTGGTTAGCAACAACCAAGGAGTAACAGCATTATGAGTAGTAGCAATCAAGGAGTAACAACATCATGAGTAGCAGCAACCGCGTAACATCATCATGAGTAGCAGCAACCGAGTAATAGCATCATGAGTAGTAGCGACCGAGTAACAACACCATGAGTAGCCGCATCCAAGGAGTAATAGCATTGATACTTAGAAGAAATTTTTTATCTTTAAAATATTACTCCTTAGTACTAACTCCTACAAAAAGACAAGTGAATATACGTTCTTAACTAGAGATCGAATATGCTTCAACTGTCCCATGGCTATGTGTCTCATGAATTCCTTTCCTTTTTTGAATATCATATCATATCCACGGTCTCCAAAAACCGTGACTAAAATCAGATTCTTCTTTAGAGTCGAAACAAGCATCACATCCTTCAGCCTGAGATGGGAACCTGACTCCCTTTGAAAAGTGACTATGAAAATATCGACCACGTTGTACTTTCCATCATCTCCCACCTCAATGTGCATTTGAATATATTTCTCCTCCAATCCACTGAAAGAATATTTGTTCCCCATCATAAGGAACGAGGAACTCCTATCTAGGTACCATATGCTTTCCATTATTTTTGTTTCCATGCATTTGATGAGAGTACAATCATGGTCAAACTGTGAAGCCAAAGCTTCACCTGCTGCTGCTACTGTAAGCTCCTTCTTTCTTACCTTCTTATGTGGAAAATTCATGGAATAACACTCGTATTCATGACATTGGAAGAACTTGAGTTTTGACAAGTCTTTGTTCTTGTCCTCTTGGATGTAATTAGCCTCACCTTGCGACTTCTTCCCTTTGGAATTCCTTTATTTTCTGACTAATTCAATCTCCTCTTCCTCTTCTTTGGATGAGGTCCCATCTCTTGTATTCCGCCTTATTTCTTCTTCCAACAAGTCAGAATATAATCGCTCCCAAATTGGTAGTTTCCCTCTACCATTTACGAAAAATTGATAGCTATGCCACCTCTTGAGAAGGACCAAAAGGGCTAAAGCCACCAATTCTTCTTCAGGTACATTAACACTGAACTTGCCAAGTTCATCATGGCACTGTGTAAAATTGATCAGGTATTGCGCAATTGTGTCATTTGTTTTCATATTGATACTTCGAATCTTGTCCTTGAGTCTGAGCTTGTTCAGTGGTCACTATTTTTCTCAAACAACTATGTCATTGTTTTCCAAATCGTGAATGAAGTCTCTTTCCCATGGAGATTCGACAAAGTATGATCCTGAAATCCCTCCAATATGATTCTCCTCACTTTGGCCACATATTTATTCCACTGAGAAATATTCTGGGCATTATATGCTTGGAGTTTTTCTACATATTCCTTGATGTATTCTAGCACCCCATTTTCATCAAATACTGCCTCCATGGGAATCTTCCATGCAATAAATTTTTAGGTGCCTTCCATGGCAGACTCGAACCTGAGTCCATTGAAAGCCATCTTCTTAGTCCAGGAGAAAACCTGCAATACCAATCTTAAAATGAGAACCTCCTGTAATGAGAAATTCAAAATATCTTCTCTACTGTGAATCTGGCTCTAATACCATGTAGAAATCGATGTGTAGATTCTAAACTACTCATGAAATTTACTCAATCACAAGACTAAATGATACTCTACTAATCTTGGGAAGAAAATTCATGATAAAAAACACAAATTATTAACATGCAAATGGAAGCATCACACAGGCACAAAGATTTATGTAGGGAAAAAACCCTTACTAGGTATATTGCATTAATCAAATAATTTGGATGAATACAATATGATTTCTTAAGATTGGACATAACCTACACCTATATCTTCTATCCTTTGCCTCACAAAATGAACCTGATCAATAATTAGCCAAATTGTTAAGCCAACAAGCTCCTAATTCCTTGTGTTATTCCTCAAAGAAATTATCCCCTATTAAATAGGAAATTCCCTCATCTAGATTGCACAATTCCTTTAGGTCCTTCCTCTAACTACATGCACCATTTGTGTGCATTGGAATATGCTACAATTGATAGTACACTACATTGGAATCTCCATATCAACTAGAGTAAATCGAGTTATATACATGCATGAGATAACTTATGTTGATTGATTAGTTATCTTGATTATGACTGATTGCGATTGAAATGACACTGCACAACTTCACCTTCGACTAGTCTTTCCAACAGTTGGAACTAGTTTAAATGACCATAGCTCAATTTAACTGAAGTAAATTTATACAACTCAAATTAACTCAAATTAATATCCTAAAATTTATGAACCCACTGACCACAACTGAACTTCATGCCCGTAAGTCGAATTAATTGAGCTAGACTCGTATTTTTTAGGAATCAACTCATGTAAGCTAAAATTAAACTCATTGACTCTAATTCACTCTTCTTAACTGAGTGACAAGAGCTATGCCACTTTTGTTAACTCCAATTTTTCTCCTGATGTGGAATTTTGAATTTCCTCAACTTTAATTAAGGGGAAATCAAAATTGAGACTTTCTTGTTGATTTTTCAACATATATGACCATTTCCATGTGATTAATTAGCATGATATACATGTAGTAGTCGATGGAAAATTTAATTATGTGTTGGTAATATGAATTTAAGTATTATCCTGTACTAATTGTTGTTTATGTTACCCTCGCAGGTTGAGTTAGATGCAGAGTTATTGGTAGAGCCTAAGCGTATTCTCAATCGAAGAGAAATAATGTTACGAAGGTGATCCATCATCAAATTTAAAGTGCAATGGAAGCACTTTATCCCAGAGGAGGCCACCTATGAGGATTAGAGATTTATGCCAGAAGCTTATCCCGACCTATTTAAAAAGCAAGATAGCAATGGGGATGGTGTTATGCTCTATGGAGGAATATGAAGATAACAATGGGGATGGTGTTATGCTTTAGGGGGAATATTTAATACCCTTAATTTTGTAAACATATTTTTAACTACTTATATTTACTTGTACTGCTTGAATACTTAATAATTCTTAAGATGAGTGGAGAAGCCTAATGAGAATGTTAATGATTAAATTTTATTTATATTTTTATCCTATGTAAAGAAAATTAACGGGATCTTGGAATTCACTAGAAAGAAACGTAGATGAAATTATTTTACCCAGTAGTTAAAAGTCAATTACCTTTCCTCTCCTTGAAGATTGAAATATGATATAAAAGGGACAAGGCAAGGAAGGCAAGGAAAAATAAAGTTTTAGGCATTGGGAAAAGGTATTCAGAATGAGAAAACTTACATAGGATGTTGTGTGGATGAGGTAGGATGTTTCTAGAGGTATTCTTGAGCTAGTGTAAGCCTTAATTATGACATCAGTTTTATGAATTCGAGGTTAGAGCTTGGGAGGTTTTGTTTCTCGTTGATCCAAGAATGAAATAAAGTTATTATTGAAAAATTTTCAAGTTAGTTTCTATATTATTAGGAAACATATCAAAATTTCGAAAATACATATACTTTACAAACATGTGAAGCAAAAAATATATTAAAAGATACTAAACATAGAAGAAGAAAAAAATACAACTTGGTAATATAGTTCACCCCTCCTAGGCTATGTCTTCGGGTCCAATTTCAGTGTCACCAGTTTATTAAGATGCTCAAATTCTCAATTACATCTATTTACAAGATCCAAATAATCAAAACAATGTTTCCAATGTGCTCAGAAGGCCCAAAACCCCATGTTTTTCCTTTTGAAACACTCAATTTTTTCTCTGAATTGCCAAATTAGGCAAAAAATACTCTTTGTCTGCAACTTAAAAGAAATTTGTTATACAAAATATTTAAAAAAACTCACATAGTAGGATTGGTTGAGAGACATGGTTAAAAATTCAGAGTTCCAACGTTTAAGCTACAAAGAGTGTGATTTTATTGATTATTTTATGGGTCAGTGCATCAAATGTGACCCGATCCATTTTCAAACCATTCGATGAATCATAACTTCGTATAGTGTTGTTTCCATTGTCGTGTAATATACCATCGGATATGGTAGAGCCACTAGGTATGGAAAGCTACCTCCATATCCCTTCCCCCAATCTTGGAGGTGATATACTATAATTTAAATAAGATTTTTGAACCAAATATAACAAGGTTAATTTGATTGGCCTAGTGGTAAACATTAGGATTTGTTTCGAGTAGGTTAGGAGATTGAATCTCATCCACTCAAATTTGGTTGGTAATAAATTTTTGGATCCGTCCACAGGGCTATGTGGCAGCTCATAATTGGGGCACATGTCTCCCTTTGATTGGGTTGCGTTAATCAATTCCATTGGTCCACATCCACCAACCATATAACGACACTTGTCGAAACCTGCGGGTGTCACATGTGGATTGGAATTTGGAGCCATGATACTGGAAAATTTCTTGTCATAACCTTACACATTGAATGCTCGCCACACGAACCATGAACATTGACCATTGACTTTGACATGTTGAATTTTGAAATTTTTCCATGTTTGGACTTGAATTTTGACCTTGCCTAACTTTTGCATAAAATTTCTATTTTAACACATTAAAAATGCATTGGAATAAGAATCATAAGTGCTACACATTAATATTCGTTGCATCTCCATTTTAGAACTATGAATTTTGAGCATTTTCTAAAACTTTGAGCATATTTTGGATCCTCCAAATCACTCCTCCCCACTGGAAGCTTTTGGACCACCAAAATTATGGTACTACTTAGAAAATAAGTGAGGTAGAGCTCCCTCACCTTATCAATCTCAATCGATCATTATTTTCTTGGATTGGTGCCTTTGAGCCCCACACGAAGGTACTCCACATCACCCCTACCTGAAGTCCTTGTCTTCTTGCTAGGAAAGGTGTCTTTCTGTAGCTCATACATGTATTCAAGAGTAGAATATTCTATGGAAGGTACTTGAATACTTTCCTCTTGATCCATGATCATAGGAGGCTCATAAAATCTCAAATTTCTACATTTGAAACATAATATATTTTCTTATAATGAGGAAAATATAATCGAAAAGAATTATTTCCAATCTTTTCTAAGATTCTGAATGGACCATACCAGATCGGTTTGAGATTTTTAACTTCTCCTTGCAACCTTTATTTGATAATGTGTAACCAAACTTGGTTTCCCACCTAAATTTTTTTATCAACATGATGCTTGTCATGCATGGCTTTGTATTTCGCTTGACTCTTTTCCAACTATTCCTGCATTGTTTGATGTACCAACTAGATATGTTCAATGAAATGGTTGGATTTATACATAGAAATATGTCCATCCACTGTAATATATTTCCCAAAGATGAAATCTAAAGGATATTTTCGTAAATAATTATACCATTCTTCTAATGGATATTTCTAAGTCGATGAATGCTTTTCATGGTTTAAGGCATGCTGAATGTAATGTAAGTGCTCATCCCAAAGCTTAGGATGTTTTCCATAATATCCTCAGAGTAGATGTACCAATGTCTTGTTCACCACCTTTGTATGGCCATCGATTTGTGGATGAAATGTTGTGCTCTTGTTTAGCTTAGCATCCATCAATTCCCACGGAGTTGACCAATGCTTCCCTACAAATCAAGAATCTCAATCAGATACAATAGATGTGGGTAACCCAAAGTGAACCCATACATTCTGAAATAAAAACTATGTTGGTTATTATTTTGTGACTTGCTTTTTACAAGACATTAAGATACACATATTACTGAACCTATCCACTACAACATACAAATAATCATGACCTTTCCTAGACATAGGTAATATCCCCACAAATTCCATGGAGACACTTTCCTAATGACGCAAAGGAATAGGAAGTGTAGAATACAAACCTAATTTCCTATTATTTGGCTTACTAATAGCACACATAGAACACCCCTTTACATATCTTCATACAATTTAATTCATTCAAGGCCAATAAAAATACCTCTACAATTGAGAAATTGCTTTCCCTACACCAAAATTACCAGCAATAAGAGGTGTATGTGGTTACCTTATAAGATCATCTCTTTCACTTTGTGGAATGCATAACTTTCCAAGATAATATAATATTTTTTCGTGAACATGATAATCTAGTTCTTCAATTTGATTACCATTACTCAAAGTTTCATATATATCTTTAAAATATTCATCTTGAGCATATTGTTGAATGTAGCTTTCATATGTGATTGAATTATGCTCAAGAATTGTAGAAGCATTTATTAGAGGAGTTGAAAAAATATTTTAAACTTTGTTATATATGCCTTTCTTATATCTGATGAGCAAGTGAAATTTTTGTTGAAGTGCCTTGATTGTGGTAGCTTAGTTTTGGATTGAATATATTGTAATGGTTGATGATTTGTATGTATGATTATTTATTTAACCATTAAATATTGCTTCCATTTTTTCACACTTTGTGCTAGAGCATACAATTCCTTATCATATTTTGGATATTTAATTACAATAGTTGTAAAAGTCTCAGTGTGAAATCATATAGGCTTATTGTGTTGCATCAATATTTCCCCCATGGCATAATCACTTGCATTTTTTTGGTTTTCAAATCTGCTCTTGAGATATGGAAGTGCAAAAACTAGTGTTGTACTGATCTTCTCTTTCAATGCATCGAAAGCTTTCTATTGTTTACCTCCGCACTAAAAAAATTGTTTCACGCTTGTCAACTAATTTAGCACTAATATAATAAATGAAAAGCACATAATGAACTTCCTCCAATATTGGGATGCTCCCAGGATGCTTCTGACTTCAATTACATTTTTTGGCTTAGGCCAATTTACAATAACCTCGACCTTAGAGGGACCAATTTTGAATTCAACACCCCCTACAATATGACCTAGTAAACTAAATATGTCTTACCAAATACACATTTGGACATATTTAAATCCAACGTTTCCCTTTCCAAAACAACCAAAACCTAATATACATGCTCTTCAAGAGTTTTACTGAGGATCAAAATATTGTCTAACTAGAATATGACATAATTATCAAGGAACAGTCACAATACATCATTCATTGCCCTCATAAATGTTGTTGGTGCATTACAAATCTGTAAAATCCCTGGCTTAAGCCACTGTAAAAAATCTCATAAAATGAGGGTTGTGAAATAATTAAATGTTATTTATTCTTATATTGATATTGCATGAAGAATATTCTTGTAATTGTTGATTATAAGAATATTGGAAGAATTATTTCTTAATTACTTTATTTAAAAGAATTTATTTTCTTCTATAGAAATAAATTATATTTCCAAGTTGGTATATTTTATGAGTTTTAAAAATAATGAGTAATAGTTTTGGTTTTAGAAATAATGAGTAATAGTTTTGGAAAAAGCATGGATAAGTGATATTTTGCTCATAAGGAAAAAGAAAATCTACCTTTAAAAATAAAAGCATGAGAGATTTGTGGAGTACTTTTTTTATTTAGGAAAAATCAGATTTATGGAGGCTTTATGGAATGACTTTATGATTTAGAAAAGCTGGAATGCTTTTATGATTTAGAAAAGCTAGAATTCTTTTATGATTTATAAAATCTCTTCCATTTAATTAATTTTATTGATTATAAGCCTATGAGAGAAACAGAAGAGGGGAATGGGAGAATACATGGAGAATGGAGCCAAGGAAGAGGAAGAGAGTATTCCAAGCATGCATCAAGAGATAAGTAACCATATTCTTTGAAAATCCTTTTGTTTGCATATGGTCCATGATGATATAATGATTGAATTTATTTGCAAGAAAAAGTTCATGTGATAAAGAATTAAGATTAATTCTTGAATAAACCTCTATACAATTTTTTTCATGGAGGAATAAGTGTCTTATTCGTTGAATTATGATAATAATTCATGTGTTGTGAATTGATAAAATATTTTCATGGCTAAATAATTATGTGAATTGGATGCGTTATTGGAAAATAGGGTCTAAGTATGACTTTGTATCTCCCAAACTGAAATAGATAGGAAAAAAGTGAAAGAGGTTTTTGTAAAAGAGGATGTTAGGACCAAAAGCCTCTTTTAGATTTTAAAAATTCGTTTTCCATGTCTCTAGAACCATGTCCTAAATGGATGTAAAATAACAGGGAAATTAATTATTATTTAAATCTGGGAAATGGAGCTCCAAAGATGCATTTCAATCTTCCAAACCGTAACACCTGTGTAAAACTTGAGAGAGGTTATTTTTAATGAACCCATTAGAAGAAAAAACATCTTTGGGTTTTCCAAAAAACTCTTCCATTTCGTTGGAAACCGAGTCTAAATTTTATGACAAAACAGGAAATTATTTGATATTTAAATCTGGAAAAAGGAGCATCAAATATTCATTCAAATATTAAAAACCATGATACCCGTGACAAAAATGAGAGAGGTTACTCTTATTAAGACTGTTCCAAACAAAAAACTCTTTTGGTTTTCTGCAATTCATTTCCATATGTTCGCAATACGCATCCAAATGGGATGAATAAAACAGGAAAAACAGAGTAAAACATAGTGCTTCCATTTCATTTTTCAATGAGACAAGAATAATTGTTTATGTACATAAGACATAATAATTATGTTGATGATTATTTAGAAGGAATTAATTTATATAATTACCAAGTACATGCATTAAATGTTTTAAAGATAAATATTTGACTCTTGAATAGAGTATGTGCTTAGGTGCACATGAATAATATCTAGTATATTTCATCTGCTAGAAATTATTATGTGATTTTACATGCATGAAGAGATTGAGTCATGTAAAAATATATAAATAAGTTATGTGAGTGGTTGTTCACATAAAAAATTTGCATAAAAGGCAATTGGTTGTGTTATTTGAGAATAATTTGTTATTCATGTTATCTTTGGAGGAAATATTACAAATCTCTCTAATAGGTGAAATGATAAGAAAATATTATCTATTTCATGCATAATAGCTATTGAGTTATCTATCTTTTTGAAAAAAAATAATTAAGGTATTAAATTCCTTGGAAAATAAATATATATAATCGTATGCAAGGAAGCAATTATTGGGTTAGAACTCTTCAAAAAGAATAGAAGAGAAAAATATATCCTTGCATGCATTATTGGATTAGATTCTTAAAGAGGAAAAATAGTAATCACATGCTTTATTATGTAATATTATTTAGAGAAACATATATATTCTTGCATGCATGGAAAAAATATAGCTTTGGGATTAGATCTTTTGGATGAGAGGGAAATGTCCCTTTGCATGCATGGAAGAACAAGTGGTGTGCGGTTGACCCCTTGGAAAAGAAATGTGTTTATTTTTCCATGAAATATGTATTTAGTTTATTTTGGAAAGAAATATATGTTTTACATGCAAGAATAAAAAGGCTATGTTATTACACGCACAAAATTATAACTAGTATGTTAACTTGGTTCGAAATAAAGCTTGCATTGTTATAAATACAGCCAATGTGAATAGCTCTTGTGTAGAAACGATGTCTTTGGAAAAGAACATGCATTCATGTGCATAAGTATAGAATCTATTGTGTTAATCCCTTTGGAAAAGAAAACATAATAGTAGGCAAAAAGGAAATCGCTTGTTGGGATAGTTATCTTGAAAGCTTGTTAATCATTTTCATGCACAATATTATAGTATGTTCTCTTTCTTTTGGAAATAATATGAAAGTGCATGCAAGATTTTGTTAGCGGTTGTTATAAAGATGATGATTGATAGTGATTTATTTGTTACTAATGCATGTGAAATGATGTTAAAGAAGATGATTTCGTGTCAACTTGGTTATTTTTTATACATACATACAAATAGTATTGAAGTGTCAGAGATAAACATTGATTATTGGATTATTAATATTTTATCTAATCATAATATCAAGTGTGTTGACGACAGTAATGGCAGGAAAGAAGGATGACTTGAGAAAAGGATTTTTCAAGTTTAACATTGTGGAAGATAAAGATTTGTTAGTCCAAGCATGTTTAGTAGTTCCAACTACACGATGACCCGTTGAAGGAAACAGTCTGACTACAAAGACAAAGATTGAGGATTCGTGGGTAAATGGTATCATGATGATTGTAATAGCTTATAGCTAGTTATGCTTCATTCAAGATTATTTTTCTATGTAATTTTTATGACAATGGTCAAGGGATGGACTCCCTGATAACCATTGAGTGAGGGGTGACAACCGTCACGAGCGTTTAATAATAAAATTAAACATTTGCTGGTTTTCACCCTACGAGGTTTCCAGGGTATATCGGTGTCTATTTATGTGATTGTTCATTGAGTTATTTTCATGATGTGATGATTATATTATCAATTAGGTGATCTACTAATTGAATTAAAATGATCATGGGATCAATGCATAGTTATAGCATAAAATTTAAGTTAATATGCTACAACAAGGACAATTAATGGTTGTGTAACTCACTATGATTTTTACTAAATATTTCTCTAAGTGATGATGATGGGTATTTAAATGGTTAATGTGGAAATATATAAAGTAATTTATAAGGTTACACATTCGTAAATGTTGAAAAAAATTCCTAACTCCATGCATTTTCCTGCGAGGTTATCGCGGTATGTTACAAAGGGTATCAGAGCAAAAGCTTGCAACACTGGCACCTTTTGGGAATCGTTATGCAAAAAGAAGAAGTAGAGGTATGATTCTAGTGGGCATCATCTCAGGTATGATTTTAATTAAACTTGTAGTATACTACAATTAACATGAGAAATATGATGCATGATTAATGACTGCATGAAAGAGTAGGAAGCCATAATGTTTCTTTAAAATTTGTGCTCATGACATTTGAATATGGGTTCGGATAAAAGACAATAAAACCTCTATTGTACCTATGAACCATCCTGAACACTAAGTAGTTATAGTGTGGATTAATTACCAACCATTGCATGCATAATATTAGGAAAATGATTATGGTGCATAAGAAAAAAAAGTGGAAAAATATGGCTAAAGTTACCATGCACTACCTATAAAGAATGAATACATGTATGGTTGGTGTGATAACTAAATAATTTAGAATTTGGGGTTGATCCTGAAGAGAACAATGAAATGTTGAATATATATATATATTTGAACGAAACTCTTTAGTTGTTAAAAATAAGAAATGAGTGAAGTAGAACTCACATAGTGAACTTAAAGTCAATGAAAAAATCATAGTAGCATAATTGTGGGTTCTCTTTCTTCATTTAGAGTTTTAGAGGAAAGTTCGCATTCCATGTGTTCGACAAAAAGTGGTAATTGAGATCCACAATTTTGTTGTTTTAAATAATTGCATCCATGGAAGTTTTGGATGTGATTAATCTTAACATCAAGGGGTTTTCATACCTTGAGATCATGTAACACTCATGTTGATTCCAGGAAAAAGTTATTTTTAGACTTGGATCCATAATTTGGTCGATTTTTTTATTAGATGCTTCTGTAGGGATTGTTGGTTGTCTTATTGGCATAATTTTTACCATTGATGATATTAATATGATTCATGTTATTCTATAAATTACAGTTTTACTATCTCTGTGATAGTTTAAACATATTTATGGAAATTTATTTCATATCCGCTAACTATTCCCTCAATGGCGGTAGATTGTATGCTAGCCAACTATTTGGTAGCATGTCTCATTGACCATAGGTTTTATGCTTGCAAATTGTTGTTAAAATTCCTCAATGGATGTAGATTGCATCCTTGCAAACTGTTTTTTGGAATGTCGAATTGGTTGTAGATTGCATGCTTGCATACTATTTGATAAAAGTCTACAGTGGTTGTAGATTGCATGATTGCAAATTATTTTCCCAAAATTCCTTAATGGTTGTTGGTTACATGGCTGCAAGCTAATGGTAAGGAAAGAAAAAAATCACATTTTGTGTCCTAGTGTTCAATGGGACTTTTAATTCTCTACAATATTGATGGTTGCTAAGGTGAGACCTTAAATAAAGTATAATTCTATGGTATGCAAGATATTTTAATGTATTTTTTCTAGGTTACATAATTATTATTATGTGGAAATTTGGAATGTATACCACCTATATTACATGTGATGAATTGTTATCAATGTATTTTTACAAATCATGGGATCCATGTTGAGGGTCAAGTATATATGCATGGTGTAAATAAATGTTCCTTTGCCCTAATGATAATATGCAAATGGAAAATTATGTATATTATAGTGGAATTGTAGACATTGACTATTTTTAGACATTGAATTTTTATTGGATTCAATGGCTATGGAAGCCATGATGGGACTGATGTAATGAGGTAATATTTTATTTTATTATTGAGTTAATGAATACATTGGTTGGGGTATTTAGGAAATATCTCTAGATATTTAGAAGACTTCTTATCATCTTATGAAAATTTATTGGTGGTTAAGTTCAACATGGACCTTCCCTAAAAGTCTCCCAAACAAATCCCTAGGAGAAAATAATAAAGAGGAAATATTAACATAATGGGAGAGAAAGATTATGTTAATGACTTAGTTGGAGATAAATAATAAGTGGGGTAAAATAAAGAATAGCGAGAGAGAAAGGAATGCTTTAAAGAAAAAGAAGAGTATCTTTTTCGAAAAATATAAAACAAAAAGGCCTAGACAAAAAGGTGGGCAGACCTTAAAGCAGGACACTGCTAAAAATTTGCTGGGAAGAAAGCACCAAGGAATCAATGAGGTTGTTGATTCTAGTGGCAAGTAGATCTTAACTCGTTGGGCAACTATTGGAGATAGTTCATGGTTGGGTGGAATATGCTCGGTTCGTCAATAATTTCAAGAAATTAACTACGGTTAGATGAAATTATGTCTATGCTCAAAATTATCTGAAGATGTTAGATGTTACAATAGACTATAAATTTCATCTCTCAAAGTTGTTGCATTTGTTATAGTTTTGCATGCATGATATATAAAATTATCTTAGCAACAATTTAGATGAAATAAGGTGTGTTTGTAGGTTTTTATGAGCAAATGAACATGTCAGATATGACTTATCTATATGCATGCATAGAGGAAATTAATTGAAATATATAGGTGACTGAAATAACTCATGTTAGATAAAATAATTAGTTATTGAACTTTAAATTCCTAACACACTAGAGGAAAATGGCTAGAGATTAATGCCATGAGTTTGAATTTGAATGAAATTACTGTGGGAGAGAAAGACAGTAATTTGAAAAGGAAATGGTTGAAGATAAATACCATGAGTTTGAATTTGATTGAAATTATTGTGGGAGAGAAAGACAACAATTTGCGAAAATATTAGTGGGAGAGAAAGACTAGTGTAACTCCTAAATAAAATACAACATGCACTTGATAGAGTTTTCTTATCCTTTTGATGATTAAAGGGATAAGTTCACCTTGAGTTTTTGGTGGAATTATTATGATTTAAGTATTCTTTTACATTGCCTAAAAAAAAATTGGTAATGAAAATTAAAGGTTAATGTTCCAACAAGAGAAGAACATCGAGGACGATGTTCTCTTTAAGGGGGGGAGTTTGTAATATCACTGGCTTAAGCCACCATAAAAGCTCTCGTAAAATGAGGGTTGTGAAATAATTAAATGTTATTTATTCTTATATTGATATTACATGAAGAAGATTCTTGTAATTGTTGATTATAAGAATATTGGAAGAATTATTTCTTAATTATTTTATTTAAAAGAATTTATATTCTTCTATGGAAATAAATCATATTTCCAAGTTGGTATATTTTATGAGTTTTATAAATAATGAGTAATAGTTTTGGAAAAAGCGTGGATAAGTGATATTTTTCTCATAAGCAAAAAGAAAATCTACCTTTAAAAATAAAATCATGAGAGATTTACGGAGTTCTTTTCTGATTTAGGAAAAATCAGATTTATGGAGGCTTTATGGAATGATTTTATGATTTAGAAAAGCTGGAATGCTTTTATGATTTAGAAAAGTTGGAATTATTTTATGATTTATAAAAGCTATTCAATTTTATTAATTCTATTGATTATAAGCCTATGAGAGAAACAGAAGAGGGGAATGGGAGAATACATGGAGAATGGAGCCAAGGAAGAGGAAGAGAGTATTCCAAACATGCATCAAGAGATAAGTAACCATATTCTTTGAAAATCCTTTTGTTTGCATATGGGCCATGATGATATAATGATTGAATTTATTTGCAAGAAAAAGTTCATGTGATAAAGAATTAAGATTAATTCTTGAGTAAACCTCTATACATTTTTTTTCATGGAGGAATAAGTGTCTTATTCATTGAATTATGATAATAATTCATGTGTTGTGAATTGATAAAATATTTTCATGGCTAAATAATTCTATGAATTGGATGAGTTATTGGAAAATAGGGTCTAAGTATGACTTTGTATCTCGCAAACTGAAATTAATAGGAAAAAAGTGAAAGAGGTTTTTGTAAAAGAGGATGTTAGGACCAAAAGCCTCTTTTAGATTTTAAAAATTCTTTTCCCATGTCTCTAGAACCATGTCCTAAATGGATGTAAAATAACAGGGGAATTAATTACTGTTTAAATCTGGGAAATTGAGATCCAAAGATGCATTTCAATCTTCCAAACCGTAACACCTGTGAAAAAAGTGAGAGAGTTTATTTTTAATGAACCAATTAGAAGCAAAAACCTCTTTGGTTTTTCCAAGAAGCGCTTCTATATCGTTGGAAACCAAGTCTAAATTTGATGACAAAAACAGGAAATTATTTGATATATAAATCTGGAAAAAGGAGCATCAAATATTCATTCAAATCTTAAAAACCATGATACCTGTGACAAACCTGAGAGAGGTTATTCTTATTAAGCCTGTTCCAAACAAAAACCTATTTTGGTTTTCTACAATTAATTTCCATATGTTCGCAATATGCATCCAAATGGGATGACTAAAACATGAAAAACAGAGTAAAACATAATGCTTCTATTTCATTTTTCAATGAGACAAGAATAATTGTTTATGTACATAAGACATAATAATTATGTTGATGATTATTTAGAAGGAATTACTTTATATAATTACCAAGTATATGCATTAAATGTTTTAAAGATAAATATTTGACTCTTGAAGAGAGTATGTGCTTAGGTGCACATGAATAATATCTAGTATATTTCATCTACTAGAAATTATTATGTGATTTTATATGCATGAAGAGATTGAGTCATGTAAAAATATAGAAATAATTTATGTAGTGGGTTGCTCACATAAAAACTTTGTGTAAAAGGCAATTGGTTGTGTTATTTGAGAAGGATTTGTTATTCATGTTATTTTTGGAGGAAATATTACAAATCTCTCTAATTGGTGAAATGATAAGAAAATATTATCTATTTCATACATAATAGCTGTTGAGTTATCTATCTTTTGGAAAAAGAATAATTAAGGTAGTAAATTCCTTGGAAAATAAATATATATAATCGTATGCAAGGAAGCAATCATTGGGTTAAAACTCTTCAGAAAGAATAGAAGAGAAAAATATATCCTTGTATGCATTATTGGATTAGATTCTTTAAGAGGAAAAATAGTAATTACATGCTTTATTATCTAAGATTATTTAGAGAAACATATATATTCTTGCATGCATGGAAAAAGTATAGTTTTGGGATTAGATCTTTTGGATGAGAGGGAAATGTCCCTTTGCATGCATGGAATAACAAGTGGTATGCAGTTGACCCCTTGGAAAAGAAATGTGTTTATTTTTCCATGAAATATGTATTTTGTTTCTTTTGGAAAGAAATATATGTTTTACATGCAAGAATAAAAAGGCTATGTTATTACATGGACAAAATTATAACTAGTATGTTAACTTGGTTCGAAATAAAGCTTGCATTGTAATAAGTACAGCCAATGTGAATAGCTCTTGTGTATAAACGATGTCTTTGGAAAAGAACATGCATTCGTATGCATAAGTATAGAATATATTGTGTTAATCCCTTTGGAAAAGAAAACATAAGAGTAGGAAAAAAGGAAATCGCTTGTTGGGATAGTTATCTTGAAAGCTTGTTAATCATTTTCATGCACAATATTATTATATAGTATGTTCTCTTTCCTTTGGAAATAATATGAAAGTGCATGCAAGATTTTGTTAGCGGTTGTTATAAAGATGATGATTGATAGTGATTTATTTTTTACTAATGCATGTGAAATGATGTTAAATAAGATGATTTCATGTCAAATTGGTTATGTTTTATACATGCATACAAATAGTGTTGAAGTGTCAGAGATAAACATTGATTATTGAAATATTAATATTTTATCTAATCATGATATCAAGTGTGCTGACGACAGCAATTGCAGGAAAGAAGGATGACTTGAGAAAATGATTTTTTAAGTTTAACATTGTGGAAGATAAAGAGTTGTTATTCCATGTAGGTTTAGTAGTTCCAACTACAAGATGACCCGTTGAAGGAAACAGTCTGACTACAAAGACAAAGATTGAGGATTCGTGGGTAAATGGTATCATGATGATTGTAATAGCTTATAGCTAGTTATGTTTCATTCAAGATTATTTTTCTATGTAATTTTTATGAAAATGGTCAAGGGATGGAATACCTTATAACCATTGAGTGAGGGGTGACAACCATCACGAGCATTTAATAATAAAATTAAACGTTTGTTGGTTTTCACCCTACGGGGTTTCCAAGGTATATCAGTGTCTATTTATGTGATTGTTCATTGTGTCATTTTCATGATGTTAATTTCTTTCATGATGTGATGTTTATATTATCAATTAGGTGATCTACTAATTTAATTAAAATGATCGTGGGATTGATGCATAGTTATAACAGAAAATTTAAGTTAATATGCTACAACAAGGACAATTAATGGTTGTGTAACTCACTAAGATTTTTACTAAATATTTCTCTAAGTGATTATGATGGGTATTTAAATGGTTAATGCGGAAATATATAAAGTAATTTATAAGGTTACACATTCGTAAATGTTGAAAAAAATTCATAAGTCCATGAATTTTCCTACGAGGTTATTAGGGTATGTTACAAAATCCCAAAAGGCATTACTAAGCATTCAAACAATCCATATTTTATCTTAAAAGAAAATTTCCGAACATCACTTTTAACAATTATAATTTGATGATAATCACTTCTTAAATCTAATTTATTGAAATAAACAACATGCTTCAACTGATCTAACAAATCATCAGTGCGAGGAAAAGGATAATGATTCTTTACATTATTTTATTCAAAGATCGGAAATCAATGTACATCCACCTTGTGCCATCCTTCTTGGCACCAAAACAATAGGAGACCTGCAAGGAGATGAACTTGTTCTAATGACCCCTTTTTCAAGCAACTCTTGTACCTAATTCTTAATCTCCATGCTTTCCAAAACTAACATTCTCTACATGCAAAATGTTAGGAAGTGGATCGTCCTGCTGCAACTGAATCTCATGTTGAACTCCTCTTTTTGGAGGGATTCCTTGAGTTTCTTGAAACATATTTCCATAAGCATCAACAAATTCATTTAATTCATACTTATGTTTAGGATGACATCCTAAGAAGGCTTCATATTTATCAGCATCCTTATATTTTACAATCAGCAACACATAATTCTTGCTAGCATTAACAAGTATTTTCATTTTTCATACACGAACAAGAGATAAATTTGTCTTCTTTTGATGTGATCTTACTATGTATTAAATACCTCCTTTTAAGAGATGATATTTTTTCTCCTTGCGATAGAATCTGGTTTTTGATCATACAGATAGGGAATTCCCAAGACAATCCCACAAATGTCAAGAGGTACATCATCAAGTACAACTTCATCTAAAACTTTAGAAATGATGACAAACTTAAGTTTACATTGTTTTTTTACTTGTATTTTGGCATTATCACATACCCAACCTGTTAGAGTCGGCCCTTGCAGCCCTCCGTCAGTGATCATTTCGTCTTTTGCATATTCATTATTAGGTGTCTCGCTTGTTCCACTTCGTTGCATTTCATGTTAGAGTCGGCCCTTGCAGCCCTCCGTCAGTGATCATTTCGTCTTTTGCATATTCATTATTAGGTGTCTCGCTTGTTCCACTTCGTTGCATTTCACTAGGATCATGCCATGGACTGACGAAGGGGTCTGTCGTCTTATGTTTCCTCATGTTTACACCTGCAGTGCTATTTTAAAAATTTTCCTCAAAAAATCACTCAAAGTCATTGTCATTTCATTTTTGGTCATTAAAATGTCAATAAGTGTCTTTGGTCCTAGTGTCTAGGGTTTTTGAGTCATTTGTATACCAGTCATAAAGCCTGCAAGGTGAGGAAGGTTCCGCATATTGTATTTTTTGTTTTATTATCATCAGCATTTAAAAAAAAAAAACATTTCTAGTCCAAAACTCTGTTTTGGAACTAGAAATTGATTATTATTATTGTTGTAATAAATTGTACTTATTCCACCAAGAAGAAAATGTCAAAAGCAGACCCCTGGTCTTTTCCTTAGCTAAATAGCCATATCCCTGCAAGAAGACAGCAAAATCATCAAAAAATCGAGCTCAGAAAAGCCAAAGAAGATTGTATTTAAAAAGCCAAATGTGAAATTACAAAAACATTGTAATATGGGTTTTCAATTAGATTTGAAACAAAATCTGATTGTGAAGATATTTGTATCATGTATAAAAGCCAAACAAGTTTCATTTTCACAAATCCACAGCACCCAAATCGTGTTTTGAAGATTGGAGGGCCGATTTCAAGTTTTAAATTGCGTGGACAGAGTTTTGGGGCTCGAGCGACCCACCTGGGCGCGAGCGACCCACCTGGGCAGAACGACCCACGTGGGTTATTTCCACAGTGTGAAGTTGCAAGGGGCGCGACCCACCTGGGCCGAGCGACCCACGCAGAAGGTGAGCGACCCACGCAGACACAGAAGTTCGAAAATTCATTTGGAGCGCCCAGTCTTGTTTGGGATCGATTCATCGGCCTTCAAACAGGTTTCTAGCAATTCCTTGATGTTTTTAATGAGTTGGTGGCATCATTGGTGGTTTCAAACGTTTCAAACGGAGGATTTAAAACCCCACAGTCATAGCAATATCGTTGTCAGGGTTTTAAAATGATATGGGTGGTTGTATGAGTTTGTTGCTTATCTTATATCAGTGATATGTCCAGCCTTGCATATAATATCAAAACCATATTGCTCTCATGCCCATTATGCCATTGTGACCATTGCTATTATTGTACCATGTTTAAACCCTTTGTTCCATGGTGACTGTGGTTGTATTATGTCTCACTGCCCAATGTAAAAACATTCTCATGACTTTGTTTCAAATTTCCCATTGATACCTTTGTTGTTATCACTCATAGACAAACACATTCTATTGATGCCATGCTCTCCTTTGATAAGATTTGTTCAATATTTTGAAAAGTTGCCCGCTCCCTTTGATCAAAGTTTCACTTGCATTTAAACACAGAGATAGTGCCTCTTTTCCAATCCATCTAAAACAGAGATTTTATCCATGGTTTGTTTCCTTATGGTCTCAGAGCCATGTCGGAGACAGAGTCAGAATATGAGCTAGGGTCAGGCAGTGATTCGGTGACTGAAGGTAATGTGCCACGGGGGTCCCGCAGAGATCATAGAAGTGGTGATCATCGCAGAGAGGAGCCTACTTCTTTGGCTCGGTTGCAGGCATGTCCATTAGCTATGGATTGTTTCCGATATTTGTCATGTTTTAGATTTTGTGAGATGGTTGCACAAACCCGGCCTCATCGTGAATTGGCCCGTCTGTTTATTCTTCATTTACGGGATGGTCGGGTAAGCCTTGCTGGGGTTGATTTCATTGTATCACCCTTGACTATTGCTCAAGCCACTGGTATACCAAACATGGGCGAGGAATGGAACAAGGGTCAGCATTTAGAGAAATTTCACTATGAGCCATACATTAAAACTGGATATATGGCTTACTTGAGCAGAGTTTTTCCATTCAGATTCTTGAGAGATGAGTATGCACCGCTCATGAGGCTCATCATTCAGTATTTTAGTTGTGAGGGCAGGTATGCTCGTCTTTTCGCGTACCATATTCGTTTGCTGATGCACTTCACAAGGGTACGTACGATGAATATTTCGTATTTCATACATCGCAACATAGAGAAGATGGTGACATTTGTGCAGAAGAAGGCGAGCCCAGTGCAGCAGTACAGGAGTATATATCATTTCGCTTTGATCAAGATCCTGGTGTCACATCAGTTGGCGGAGCAGAGCATCACTTGGGAGGATTTCATTTCTAGAGACTTTTTCAGAGTGCCACAGCAGCCTTCCGAGACAGTTCATGATGCAGGAGAGCCTTCACACCCGCCAGACAGAGTTGAGGTTGAGCATATCAGCACTCTTTTGGTTCAGACATATCAGCGAGGCCACAGGGCCTTATTTGCAGCGACACGGCGAGTACTATCTCCACATGATGTGGAAGGGGTCTCGCCTTCTTCTTCAGCGTAGGTACAGGTACAGGACAGGGGAAAGAGGCTCATGCATGATGAGGGCCCATCAGGAGGTCGGGACACAGATTTCACAGTCATTGATGTTGATGCGAGTTCTCCCAGCTCGAAACTGAGGGAAGTTATCCAGGAGCCGAGGGCCGAGAATGACCAACTGAAAGATCAATTACAGAAGGCTCAGTGGGTGATTAAATATTTGGAGCAGCGCAACAAACAGCTTGAGGATGAGCTAACGTATTATGAGTTGCGTCGAATCCGTGAGGACAGACAGTGGAATCGAAAGAGGCCCGGTGACATGACACCGACTGACAGAGATACTGTACTCACACATGTGAACATCCATCTGGAGAAGTTGTTGGCGAAGGCCAATCGAGACAAAGACATGCTTCGCCACATGAAAGGCCATTATTGGGCTCGCATGCATGTTTGCAAAGCGAGGATGAAGATCATGAAGAGGAGGTTGCACAAGGCACTTAGACGGCGGAAAAGGCCTAATCCACTTCGGATTTTGGCCGAGGCTTCATTGACTGGGCAGGACACATGATGGAGGACCTCCGCTCTGAATTTGGGCAAATTCGGAGAAAATTTTGTCATTTTCAAATTTTTGGGTCAAAAAACAGGTTTTGCAGTTACGTGGGTCGCGCGCTCATGCGCTCACTTTTTTTTGGGACACTTGCTGGAGGATATTTTTACATTTTTGGATTTTTCATGGTTAATTATGCATCCTCTGAAGTCAACTTAGCATTTCAACAAAATCTGGATAGTCAAACAGCTAAAAAACACCATGAAAACCACCTTGCTGCCACCTTTTGCACCAGCAGGGAGTACCTCTGGGAGAATGAGGTTTTGGAGGGTCACATCAACTCCAAATTCAGAATTTCCACTTGGGTTGGACAGTATACATCCAGGGCTTTCCAACGAGCTATCATGCGCTCAATTTGGATGCCGGTAAGTGCCTCAAATTCAGCCTGGAACATGAGCGACCCACACAGTTCAGGAGCGACCCACCTGGATTTTTTCCTGAATTTTCAGCTGCCAGCTCAGTATTTCGCCTATTATGGACCAGTTTTGCTTTTGGATAGAATTTTTGGGTTTTTATGATGTAAATTCATGTTTGGCATGTAACTTTGGCTTGTTTTTATCTCTTCTAGAAGATTCACTCTCAAATGAGTAAAATATCATGTAATGGATCAGTTTCCACTCTTTTAGAGGCAAGTTGTTAGCTGCCTAGATTGTAGTTCCATGATTAGAATTGGTTGAAACTGATCCCTGAAGAGGGAATTCGACCCCTAGAGGTGGGGAAAGGTGTTAGAGTGATCTATATATTGTAATTTATGAGGCATTCTACAGGTTGGACTCTTGGGATACTTTTGATACCATTGTACATATTTTTCATATTTTGGCTAAGGAAAGATCAGGGGTTTTGCGGCACTTGTTGGGATCCTTGTGGTGTTCTGTTCTTGATGATGTTTCTTCTTTTTTTACTGTAAGTTTCTTCATGTTTAATGTATGCCATCCTTTCATTATGCTTCTGAACTAAGTTGAATGAGTGATTAAGGTTGAATCCATTGTTTACAGTGCTTGGCCTTTGAATTCAGTTAGTTCTATATGTTTTCAGTTGTTTGGAGAGGATCCAAGTTCTTCTTTGCCCTCTTCAGCTCCTCGTCAGTCTAATCTATCCATAAATCCAATTTAAAGCATCAAGATCATCACCTACCTCGCCCCAGCTTGAACTCTGCAAAGGTCTGACCTTATCCCCGGACCCAAAATTTGTTTTCCCATTACTCCAGCGAAAACTCAAAAAACCAAAAAACAAACATTCTTATCTCTTTACTAGCCTAAAATCAGTTCTTATTGTAAGTCATCTCGCATTCTGTTGCTTGTCATTTTCAAGATTAGGAGAGAGCCACTCTCTGTCCTTGTAGGGCTAGCTACGGTGGCGTGGTTTGATGTAGCCTTGAGTTTTACTTCATTTCAGCACAGGGAGTAGATTTGAGTGCTAACATGGTGCAGGCGACCATCTTGGGGATAAAATAGTTTTATTTGGTTGTTATTAATTTGATTATAACTACGAATGATGCAAGTCCCCTTGAGGTAGCCTTCGAACTGCACATTTCTCTGTGAGTGCATAGTAGATAAAAGTTGTTTCAGTCGATCTCCGATATAGCTTGTGAATGTGTCCCTTGATTTGAGGATTGCCCCAGTACATGTATCGAGTTCAGATCTGATGGTTGATGATGGACAACGATGAGACATAGAAAGTGAAATCATTCTACTGTGACTTAATTCTTGAACAATCAATCGATGCCTTATGATGATTTCACTGGGAGGATCGGTAGGCTGTGAGATTTTCCAGGTGGACGAATCACCAAATCCGCTCCTATGAGCCGGTCATTCCGGAGTTTTCCGAGATAAGATGCCCAAGGTAAGATTGGTCCGGGAATGCCTACATTTATGATGATGGTAAGAAAGATGCTGCTTTACATTTGGTTAGATTTCATATGCATATTCGCAAGTTGAAAGTGGATTTTCCTGAAGATTGCTTGATGAAGATATTCCTGGCCACTCTGGAAGGTGAAGCCCAATCTTGGTATGAAAATTTTCCACTGGCTTGTATTTACTGTTTAAAGGATTTTCATGCCCTGTTCATTGAAAGATATCAAGTATCTTATCCATCATTAAATTTAGTTCATAACTGTTGCAAACATGCCTCTACTTTTATTGAAAGCCTTGAGAAATATTATGAAGATGATAATTTCATGGATGATGAGATCATGGAAGCCCTGTATGAAAATCCATTTAAGCAGCATAAAGACGATCATGAAAATTTGCAGCAGGATCAAGATCTTAGTGTGGTGGAAGATGAAGGAATTTTGCATTTTGACAGTGAACAGGAATTATATGAAAAGGATCAACAGTATGAGGAAAGTTTGTATACTCCTTCACTTGAAATCAATGAAGACAATCACTGTTTGAGCAAAAGAAAACAAAAGGTATTATCTCCTCTATCTGAAGATGAGATAGATCAGATATTGAAAGGTCATGTTCCAGCTCAAGTTAAATCAGATCTGCAGTGTGCACATGGTCCAGAAGGTGATGGTGGAACTTCTTCCTTTTCTGAAAAGGATGACAGTCCTGTAAGCAGCTTTATAGATCAGCAGGTTGAAGATGTCTATATGGCGGAAAATGATGAAAGAGAAGAGCTTGTTTCAGATCTGTCCATTGAAGAAGACAGCGTGCAGGAAAGTCAAGTTTCAAATGCAGATTGTGATAATGTCCACTCAGTCATATCAGATCCAGATTCAGATTGTAATGACCAAGCATACCTTGTACCGAATCCTGAAAAGGAGAGTTTTACTGTTGAGATCATAGAAAGAATTTTTGATTCAAATGTTGTCAGTTCATCAGAACAGAGTCTTCATAAAGAGGTAATCCAATCAGTTGATGTACGACAAGATGGGATCTTCATTCAAGTAAGTGAAACAATTCCTTTGGATGAATTTATGGTAGATGCTAGAAATTTCATGTTTGGGTATCAAGAATCAGCTGAAGTTTCTTTCCTTATGATTGATGACTATAATGAAAATTCGGCTGTCCTATCATATGAAGATGACCTATCATACTTTCAGAGTACAAAAGATCAAAACATTCCGGATTGCCTTTCATTTTCTTCATATGTCTCATGTGTTGAAATGTTTTCTCAAGAAGAGATCTGCTCATCTACCTGTTCAGAGTTTTTTGAAGCCCAGGAGCATACTTTTACTGAAGTACATGATAAAGACAGATCAGAAGAAGGATAAAAAGACACCTTGTTTCTTCAGCAGAAGGTAAATCTTCATGTTTTTCAGGACCCAATGGCAGATTTGTTGCAGTCAGCTGTGAAAGTGATTATTGCAGTGTTCAGTGATGAAGGAGATCATGGTCAGCTATGTTTTTGGATGCCCAGTTACCAGTATTTGCTGTTGACCAGGAGATCTGATCAAGGAAATCAGTCAAGAAGCCATCTGCTTGACTGGTTACATTGGAAAGTCAATTATACATGATTGTACATATTTCATTAGTATGCAGGTGGTTGTCATCATGATTCCAAATCTTGATGGACTGCTGCCTTTTTTCCAAAAGCTTGGTAAAGTTTTGTTTTAAGTCATTCATGAGTCATTTGTGTTTGGTCTGTTGAGTCAGTTTTTTTTTCAAGCTATTTCAGTTTGCCATCGAGTCGGTTTGAGTCAAGTTTCAATCAAGTTTCAGTCAGTTTTCAGTCAAGTTTTCATTCAATAAATGTGTCAAAGGTTTTGTGTTATCCGTCCAAATAAAGATTCCATTGCCCAATGGATGAGAGGCACTGTCTGCTCTCCCAAAGATCTGCCGTTCTTGGCACCTCCATGGAGCCACCATCCCCATTGGAGCCAATGTTAGAGTCGGCCCTTGCAGCCCTCCGTCAGTGATCATTTCATCTTTTGCATATTCATTATTAGGTGTCTCGCTTGTTCCACTTCGTTGCATTTCACTAGGATCATGCCATGGACTGACGAAGGGGTCTGTCGTCTTATGTTTCCTCATGTTTACACCTGCAGTGCTATTTTAAAAATTTTCTCAAAAAAATCACTCAAAGTCATTGTCGTTTCATTTTGGTCATTAAAAATGTCAATAAGTGTCTTTGGTCCTAGTGTCTAGGGTTTTTGAGTCATTTATATACTATTCATAAAGCCTGCAAGGTGAGGAAGGTTCCACATTTTTTATTCTTATTTTATTATCATCAGCATTTAAAAAAAAAAAAAAACATTTCTAGTCCAAAACTCTGTTTTGGAACTAGAAATTGTTCATTATCATTTTGTAATAAATTGTAATTATTCCGCCAAGAAGACATTGTCAAAGGTAGACCCCTGGTCTTTTCCTTAGCCGAGATAGCCATATCCCTGCAAGAAGACAGTAAAATCATTAAAATCGACCTCAAAAAAGCCAAAAGAAGATTGTATTTAAAAAGCCAAAGGTGAAATTACAAAGACATTGTAATATGGGTTTTCAATTAGATTTGAAACAAAATATGATTGTGAAGATATTTGTATCATGTATAAAATCCAAACAAGTTTCATTTTCACAAATCCACAGCACCCAAATCGTGTTTTGGAGATTGGAGGGCCGATTTCAAGTTTTAAATTGCGTGGACAGAGTTTTGGGGCTCGAGCGACCCACCTGGGCGCGAGCGACCCACCTGGGCAGAGCGACCCACGTGGGTTATTTCCACAGTGTGAAGTTGCAAGGGGCGCGACCCACCTGGGCCGAGCGACCCACGCAGAAGGTGAGCAACCCACGCAGACACAGAAGTTCGAAAATTCATTTGGAGCGCCCAGTCTTGTTTGGGATCGATTCATCGGCCTTCAAACAGGTTTCTAGCAATTCCTTGATGTTTTTAATGAGTTGGTGGCATCATTGGTGGTTTCAAACGTTTCAAACGGAGGATTTAAAACCCCACAGTCATAGCAATATCGTTTTCAGGGTTTTAAAATGATATGGGTGGTTGTATGAGTTTTTTGCTTATCTTATATCAGTGATATGTCCAGCCTTGCATATAATATCAAAACCATATTGCTCTCATGCCCATTATGCCATTGTGACCATTGCTATTATTGTACCATGTTTAAACCCTTTGTTCCATGGTGACTGTGGTTGTATTATGTCTCACTGCCCAATGTAAAAACATTCTCATGACTTTGTTTCAAATTGCCCATTGATACCTTTGTTGTTATCACTCATAGACAAACACATTCTATTGATGCCATGCTCTCCTTTGATAAGATTTGTTCAATATTTTGAAAAGTTGCCCGCTCCCTTTGATCAAAGTTTCACTTGCATTTAAACACAGAGATAGTGCCTCTTTTCCAATCCATCTAAAACAGAGATTTTATCCATGGTTTGTTTCCTTATGGTGTTTTGACGGTGGGATACTTGTTGGCTATTAAAACACACTTCATAACTTGGTTTTCATTGCTTTCATATCAGTATACACAGTGCCAAAAGCTTGGTCAGAGCCATGTCGGAGACAGAGTCAGAATATGAGCTAGGGTCAGGCAGTGATTCGGTGACTGAAGGTAATGTGCCATGGGGGTCCCGCAGAGATCATAGAAGTGGTGATCATCGCAGAGAGGAGCCTACTTCTTTGGCTCGGTTGCAGGCATGTCCATTAGCTATGGATTGTTTCCGATATTTGTCATGTTTTAGATTTTGTGAGATGGTTGCACAAACCCGGCCTCATCGTGAATTGGCCCGTCTGTTTATTCTTCATTTACGGGATGGTCGGGTAAGCCTTGCTGGGGTTGATTTCATTGTATCACCCTTGACTATTGCTCAAGCCACTGGTATACCAAACATGGGCGAGGAATGGAACAAGGGTCAGCGGTTAGAGAAATTTCACTATGAGCCATACATTAAAACTGGATATAGGGCTTACTTGAGCAGAGTTTTTCCATTCAGATTCTTGAGAGATGAGTATGCACCGCTCATGAGGCTCATCATTCAGTATTTTAGTTGTGAGGGCAGGTATGCTCGTCTTTTCACGTACCATATTCGTTTGCTGATGCACTTCACAAGGGTACGTATGATGAATATGCCGTATTTCATACATCGCAACATAGAGAAGATGGTGAAATTTTTGCAGAAGAAGACGAGCCCAGTGCAGCAGTACAGGAGTATATATCATTTCGCTTTGATCAAGATCCTAGTGTCACATCAGTTGGCGGAGCAGAGCATCACTTGGGAGGATTTCATTTCTAGAGACTTTTTCAGAGTGCCACAGCAGCCTTCCGAGACAGTTCATGATGCAGGAGAGCCTTCACACCCGCCAGACAGAGTTGAGGTTGAGCATATCAGCACTCCTTTGGTTCAGACATATCAGCGAGGCCACAGGGCCTTATTTGCAGCGACACGGCGAGTACTATCTCCACGTGAGGTGGAAGGGGTCTTGCCGACTTCATCGACACGGCGAGTATTATCTCCACATGATGTGGAAGGGGTCTCGCCTTATTTTTCAGCGCAGGTACAGGTACAGGACAGGGGCAAGAGGCTCATGCATGATGAGGGCCCATCAGGAGGCCGGGACACAGATTTCACAGTCATTGATGTTGATGCGAGTTCTCCCAGCTCGAAACTGAGGGAAGTTATCCAGGAGCCGAGGGCCGAGAATGACCAACTGAAAGATCAATTGCAGAAGGCTCAGTGGGTGATTAACTATTTGGGCGAGCGAAATCACTTGAGGATAAGGCTAACATGTGTGAGTTGTGAATCCGTGAGGACAGTGAGTTGGAATCGAAAGAGGCCCGGTGACATGACAGAAGCCCAGCCAGGAGATCATGCTCTGTGTGAACATCCATACGGAGAGGTTGTGGTGGCCAATCGAGACAAAGACATGCTTCGCCACATGAAAGGCCATTACTGGGCTCGCATGCATGTTTGCAAAGCGAGGATGAAGATCATGAAGAGGAGGTTGCGCAAGGCACTTAGACGGCGGAAAAGGCCTAATCCACTTTGGATTTTGGCCGAGGCTTCATTGACTGGGCAGGACACATGATGGAGGACCTTCGCTCCGAATTTGGGCAAATTCGGAGAAAATTTTGTCATTTTCAAATTTTTGGGTCAAAAAACAGGTTTTGCAGTTACGTGGGTCGCGCGCTCATGCGCTCACTTTTTTTTGGGACACTTGCTGGAAGAGATTTTTACATTTTTGGATTTTTCATGGTTAATTATGCATCCTATGAAGTCAACTTAGCATTTCAACAAAATCTGGATAGTCAAACAGCTAAAAAACACCATGAAAACCACCTTGTTGCCACCTTTTGCACCAGCAGGGAGTACCTCTGGGAGAATGAGGTTTTGGAGGGTCAAATCAACTCCAAATTCAGAAATTCTACTTGGGTTGGAAAGTAGACAGCCAGGGCTTTCCAACGAGCTATCATGAGCTCAATTTGGATGCCGGGAAGTGCCTCAAATTCAGCCTGGAACATGAGCGACCCACACAGTTCAGGAGCGACCCACCTGGAATTTTTCCTGAATTTTCAGCTGCCAGCTCAGTATTTCGCCTATTATGGACCAGTTTTGCTTTTGGATATAATTTTTGGGTTTTTATGATGTAAATTCATGCTTGGCATGTAACTTTGGCTTGTTTTTATCTCTTCTAGAAGATTCACTCTCAAATGAGTAAAAAATCATGTAATGGATCAGTTTCCACTCTTTTAGAGGCAAGTGGTTAGCTGCCTAGATTGTAGGTCCATGATTAGAATTGGTTGAAACTGATCCCTGAAGAGGGAATTCGACCCCTAGAGGTGGGGAAAGGGGTTAGAGTGATCTATATATTGTAATTTCTGAGGCATTCTACAGGTTGGACTTTTGGGATACTTTTGATACCATTGTACATACTTTTCATATTTTGGCTAAGGAAAGATCAGGGGTTTTGCGGCACTTGTTGGGATCCTTGTGGTTTTCTGTTCTTGATGATGTTTCTTCTTTGTTTAATGTAAGTTTCTCCATGTTTAATGTATGCCATCCTTTCATTATGCTTCTGATCTAAATTGAATGAGTGAATAAGGTTGAATCCATTGTTTACAGTGCTTGGCCTTTGAATTCAGTTAGTTCTATATGTTTTCAGCTGTTTGGAGAGGATCCAAGTTCTTCTTTGCCCTCTTCAGCTCCTCGTCAGTCTAATCTATCCATATATCCAATTCAAAGCATCAAGATCATCACCTACCTCGCCCCAGCTTGAACTCTGCAAAGGTCTGACCTTATCCCCGGACCCAAAATCTGTTTTCCCATTACTCCAGCGAAAACCCAAAAAAACCAAAAATCAAACATACCTATCTCTTTACTAGCCTAAAATCAGTTCTTATTGTAAGTCATCTCGCATTCTATTGCTCATTTTCTCGAGATTGACGGAGAGAGCCCTCTCATGTCCTTGTAGGGCTAGCTACGAGGTTGAGCGTGGTTTGATGTAGCCTTGAGTTTTATTTCATTTCAGCCTGAGGTAGATTTGAGTGCTAACACAACCCAAAGGGTAAGGTTTAACATGAGGTGTCATTTCTATATTAATTTTCTTAACAATTGCTTCAGAAATAAGATTGACTTGAGAACTACTATAAAAATGAGTATCAACCTTATTATTCTTTATGACCAGACTAATATGAAAAATCTCATTCATTTTTCTTAACATTTAGAGATTCATATGATTCATTGGAAGAACTATTACTTGCATTAGAAGTTATACCTTTAATTCCCATGGTTGTGATATTTGTTTCGTCACTTGAATCGGATCCCAAATCCTATTGAGTTGTAGAAATAGTATTTGTTTCCCCTTGTTGTCAAACTTCTTTGGCCTCAATTCTTGATGCAAATTCCAACAATTGTCTTCATCATGACCATCCTTCTTGCAATGTTTACAAGTGAGATTTGTTTCCTCTTTCTTAATAGTGGTTTTCTTCTTCCCCTTTCCTTTTCCTTTCCCCTTTGACTTATCAACAATTCGTTTGGATGATTTCTTTGAATTATATTCTCGTGCATTCTTTCCTCGACTTTTAATATGCATAGCTTGTAAACTTGGTTGTGTTAAGCATAAGAATAGTGTGTTGAATATAGCTATGTAAACCACTAATATACTTGATAAGTATCTCTTCTTTATCTAAAGAAATACCCAAAATCAAAGCTTGCTTACGAAATTCTTGACTATAAATTTGTACATTTTGACCCTTAGCTTTCTAAAGATTTTTCCATCTCATCATTACTTATTGTTTATATGCCAATAGATAAAATTGTTTTCTCAAAGTAGATACAAAATCATTCCAAGAATAAATAATATTACAATTGTTCTTGAGATCTTCTTGCATTTTTTCTTCCCACCATATGAGATCTCTTCCTCCCAACCTAAGAGAAGCAAGTTGAATTTTTGTGACGTCATCATTAATGTTTTGGATCCTACTATATACTTCAATTTTCCTTACCCAATTATCCAAATTTTCAAAATTCAATTCTCCATCATATATTGGAAATTCAAACTGGCATCAATATCAATTAAAGGGGATTTAGCATGTCCTTTATGTCCTTTTCGTGAATAAGTAGGAGATGAAGGAGAATATGGTGAAGAAGGAGGAGAAAGAGGTTGAGGATGAGGATTCCCACCACCATCACCACCATTACCATTACTATTACCATCTCATGTTTGATGAGAACCATTACCTTCCTCTTTTGGTTGACGAGATATTTCAACTTGCAATCACATTTTCCTCTCATAAAACAATATTTTGACCATGTTAGCCATATCAAGAAATTTTTTTCTAAAGTTTCTCCCTGCTGGAGAAAGACCATCATCTTCTTCACCTGTCATGGTTTGAGAATAATTGAAAGGTTGTCCTATTGAGCCAATTTTAGGATTGAAATATTCAAGTGATCCTTCTCCTTTCTTGAGCTTGGATCTCATGAGCATGTAAAAACTTGCAATCACCATAAAATATTCACACAACCAAGAGCTATGATACCAAATTTGATCCAAAATTGAAATGAAGATATTACTAAACGAATTGAAAGTTAATTTATGTATCCTTATGAAACATAGAAAATTGAGAAAACACATAAAATTGATAAATATTTGCAGCAAAACAAAAGAATGGAGACTGAAAATAGAAGCAAGAAAAAGAAGACAAGTTGAAAAGGGAGTTTACACCTCCTGGGCTATGTCTCCAAGTCTGCTTCTAGTGTGATTTCTTTATTAAGATCCTAAAATTCTTAATTACATCTACTTAGAAGCTCTAACGCATCAAAAACATTTTTCCAATGAGTTCAAAAGCCCAAAAACCCCAGTTTTGGCACTTGAAATGATCAATTTGCCCTCTCAATGGACAAATTAGGCCAAAAATACTATTTTCCTGCAACTTAAAGGAATTTTTTCTAAAAAATATCCAAAAAAACTCACATAGTTCGATTGGTTGAGAGCGCTAGTAAAATATTTGAAGTTTCGACATTCAATCAACAAAGAATGCAATTTTTTTTATTATTTTGTGGGCCAGTTCGTCGAATTTGATGTGACCCAACACATTTTCAAACCATTCATTGAATATATATGTTGAATCATAGCTCCATAGAATTTTTTTGCCACTCTCACATAATATATCTTGGGATATGGTGGGCTCTTGCTGTATCCCTTCCCCAAATCCGCGGGCTGATATACTATAATTGAAATTGTTGGAACACCTAATCCTACATGGGTAGGTGTGGAATCTGAAAAGTCACAATGGAGTCCAAGTGACCTTGGAATGTGAAACCAAGAGTCACACCATTGTACTATAAATGTACATCTTTGTATAATGGAAAATAAAAAAAAGCCTCACGCTTATCTTTCATTGTGTGTTGAGTCTTGTGTGTGTGCATTCTTCTCCTCATACACCATGTGTGTGCTTCAACATGGTGTTTAACATGGTATCAAAGCGGGCGATTGCTGGCCCTGCTCCAAATTGAGTGAGCCATTTGTGTTTTTGGCCTGTGCATATTTGCAAAAATTCTTGGCGTTTTTGTAGCATTTAAAGAGTTTCTGCAGCGGTGTTTTTGCCGCCATTCAGAAGTGTTTTGAAGAGGAGCAGCATTCAAAATCCTAGCATTCAGAAATTGGCAGCATTCTCGCATTGGTTTTGAAGAGAAGCAGCTATGCCCATCTAAAGATTTGACATTGACATAAGGGTGATTTTTTGAAGAATTTCACATTTGAAGACAAGTTTTCTATCATTCAAAACAGCTATTTGAAGAAGAAAATTCAGCTGCCATAAAAAAAATTCTTGCACAAGAATTTTCAGCTACACATTTACAAATATTTTGCAGAAATATGTATTGAGCTGACATTGTATTTTGAGTGGAATTTGTAGCTTCTTCATAGTTGGAATCAGTATTTGAGTTGTTGGATTGTTGATTGCCCTCCATCATTTGAGGAGCAAATTTTGTACTTGAGATTTCCATAGTTGGAAATTCTTTGGAGTCATTTGTATTTGTTGTTGAATCACATTGTAAACGGGTGCATTTTCGGTTAAAGCCGACACCCTTTCATTTTTTAGCCTAAGTTGTTGAAATGACTAAAATCAATGAGGCATTAGAGTTGTTGAAAAAGCTCATTCATTCCAATGTTGATGACATGATAAAAATGAGCAAGGATGCTCTTTGTAAAATTCACAGTTGTTTACAAGATGCACATGAAAAGATTGAGTTTTTGTAGTTGGAATATCAGCTCCAACAAGAAGAAATTCAACAAAAGAGTCACCATTCTGAACCTGTTTCTGTTCAGAAGATTGTGAAGGACTCTCATCAGAAGAAAGAAGATAAAGTTCCAGATGATCCACATTTAGTTCCTTGTACTAGAGTAGATTTTCATGCAGATGCAGTCGCTCAGCCTGCACTTCCTAAGCCCATCATCAGACCTTGGGAAGAGCTTGTCCACAACAAGCACTGAACTGGTCTTGGATATGACAAGAATGTGTCCTTTCATACTCCAGACTACACCAAGCCCATCATATTTCAGAGTGCCAGATTCCTGTATGACAGTTCACCTGCAGCTATTCCAGATCCTGCTCCACAACAACAATCACAGATTGAGAAATGCCAACACTGTGATCGAGTTGGCCATATGAAAGATCACTGTTTTGATCTTCATCCATGTAAGAAGTGTCATAAAACCACTCATTCTTAAAATAGGTGCTTCAGAAACAAGCATCCTACAAGAAAAAAGATTCATCTTGGATGGATCTCTTCCTGGCAATGAGCATCGGCGAGACAAGAAGATGTTTAAGTCGTATGTCAAAACATGTTCACGCGGATGTGAGCAAACTTGCGGTTGAGTTTCGCCATCATCTCACCTTGTCCACTGACGGGCGGAAATGGTGGTCATGTACCAGCTTAGACGGCGGGATGGCGAGCACGAGCCCTGGCTCTCATTCCACGTTCGGAGTTGTAGCCAACGGTTCAATCGAGCTTTGAGCCACAATTCCAGATTCATCATTCCGGATTCGGAGATGTAGCCGGTGCAGTTCCCATGAGCATGCCTTCGGTTGGTGGATAACCTAAAACCATCATTTTCGGTTGGTGGATAACCTAAAACCATCATTTTCGGTTGGTGGTCATCCTTAAACCATCACAGGTTGTAGACTTCCCTTCTTTTAGGTTGAAGGTCTTCCTCTTCAAATATGAGGGATACTTCCTCTAGCAGAAGCCCTCAGCTTCTTACCACTTTTGGAAGAGTTCCGGGAACTGCAATAAGCGTTGCATTCCAATGTTTGTGGTCATCCTTAAACCACTTATTTTTGTCAACATTTCAGAGAGTTGATTCAGCCTAAGTGTTGACATACATACTTTGCATATTTGTATTACAACTCTCTTCTTGGACTCACACATAACCCTTCGGATTAAGGGGGGGGATGTTGGAACACCTAATCCTACATGGGTAGGTGTGGAATGCGAAAAGTCACAATGGAGTCAAGTGACCTTGGAATGTGAAACCAAGAGTCACACCATTGTACTATAAATGTACATCTTTGTATAATGGAAAATAAGAAAGCCTCACGCTTATCTTTCATTGTGTGTTGAGTCTTGTGTGTGTGCATTCTTCTCCTCATTGAGCAACATTGCTGGAAACCGCATCCAAAATTAAGGCCAAAGGGGGATGACATGAAGGAGAAAGAAAAGATGGTTGCAACCATGCAACAAGACCAAGAATCTGAATGAGAGGATGAGAAGAAGATCACAGTTGCAACATTTGCAAGTGCTGGACCAATTGACCTTGGATCTGACTCAGGTGATGAGATGAAGATTACATCTCTTGGGATTGCAGAATATGGACCTATTAACTTGGGGTTCTGATTCAGACGATGAGACAAATATTTCAACAGACATTGTGCCAAAGGCGAGAAGGGCACCAAAGAATACATGGCTCCAAGAACTGGAAGAGATCAAGCAAAGAATGCTAAACTAAAGAGACTCATACAAAAAGACGAGGAAGAGAAACAAAGGTTACAAGACCAATTACAAGCCAAGGAGGAGGCCCTGGAAAAGTGTCGGTGATAAAAGCTTGAGGTAAAAAGTGATTATTTAATTTCATGTTCTCTTTATGATGATGATTTTGTTGCTTTTGAAAAACATACTACAGGAATTGGATCAAAATTGATGAAGAAAATGGGGTATCAAGGAAAGGGCCTCGACATTAATGGCTAGAGTATTGTAAATCCCATCAAAGTGGAGGAATTGCCTCATATTATAGGACTTGGTTATGTCAGAAAGGAGGTTGGAGAATGCTCCAAGACAACAAGTGATCAATTAATGACGAATTATGGGAGCACATCACAAAATTCCAGTGACAGTGAGAATTCCATAGGAAGTTTTCCTCACTAGGGACTCATCAGGAACAAGCATTCAAAAAAGGTTCAAAAATTTTGGAGGAGGAAGAATCATTCCAGTCACTGCAACACGGAAAAACTTCAGAAGGCCACATGTCAGGTACTCCATGATCAAATAGAACCAATGAGGGAATGACCAACCAATGAAGAAATCCAGCTGCGAGAAGAGAACCCGTTCATCTGGTTGGGTAAACAATGGGTAGAATTTTTAAGTAATTTAATATGGCCACATTTTTCCAATTATATGTTGCAAAATGAATGTAAAGGTGATGGCGTGTTCTCCATCACTTATGAAAGAAACATGATGATGTTTTATGACCTATTTTTGTTGATAGTTGGGATATTGATTTCTATTATGATTCTAATGTAAACTTGCACAAAGAGTGTGTTATAAACCCTTGGAAAGCATGGAGTTGATTGGCTCATATTTGGTATTGTAAAGGAACATGTATTTTTCAAATATGTACTACATGTTTGTAGGGGATGCAGGTGTTAGTTCATCACTTATGGTTTCAAAGAACAAAGGTGAAGGAAAAGAAAGTGTGGCCTGTCAAGGGACTTGTTGTGAAAAATAGGGAGTATAGAAGATTGCAGATTGTATTCATGATTTTGGAGGACCAAAAGATCCTCAATGGGGAGGAATGATCTAGGTAGCTCCAGAGAGGCTCATAAATCAAAGAGGGCTCAGGAAAGACTCAAAAATCAATTTTTTTGGATTATAGTGAAACCAAATTCAAATTGAAGAGCTTGTTGCAAGATTTCCAATGACAGAAATGACACCTCAATCCAACATCGTATGTAAAAGTTATGGCCATTCAAATTTTTGGTCAACTAGACCCACTGACTAAATTTGGCAGAGATCCAACTAAATTTGGTGGAGCAACTAAATTTGATGGCCACTAATGAAGTGACAAATTGGAACTTTATGACAACAATTTCTGACTGTTAGAAATGGAAAAATGTTTTCCTACTTAAAATGGCCGGCACCCCTCAAAATCCACCGACGAGTTTTCTCCATTTTATTATAAAAATAAAAAATCAAATTAAATTTGGGATGGCGGGTGGCCAAACCCCTCCAACCCCAGGTTGTGTACATATTATATATAATGGGGGCAGGCTTCTGCCACCCATTGGGCCACAACCCAACCACTAACGACACCATATTACAATGGGTCCAACAGGGATCAAACATGCCTGACTACTTAGGGAGGCCCATAATTCCACATATATTAAAATAAAACAAATGTTGAGTGGGGGAGGCCCACGGGTTTGACCCCGAGACCTCCTCTAACCAATCTTTTTTTATACAATCTGCCAGTGGAGATGACAAGTGGGCTAGCCTTGGTTAGTCTGTGTAGGAATTTTTTTATAAACCCTTAATTCTACCATTTTACCAACGACTGGACAGATGAGAGCGGAACCCTAAGCAAGCATGGGAAACGAGGCATGGAACCTTAACGCAGGGAATCATGAGTAATATTTAATATTCCCTTGGAGATAAATTTTCACAGTATCAAAATTATTCCAAATTTATACTCAAATGAATCAAAACATTGCTAGGAGTTTGGTGGTGCAAACAATTTTTTTATATGAGCAGTGAATTTTCCAGAGACATAATGTTGAGGGAAGAACCATGAAGGTGGAAACCTTGACACAAGAATTTTCGTGGAATCTAAAAGATTCCCTGGAGGCACGAAAATGACAGTTCCAAAACCATACTAATTTTATACAAATTTACTTAGTTTTCACAAGGAATGTGATGGTATGATCAGTTTATTCATATGAGCAACAAAATTTCATTCAACTCGCGGGAAGGAACCTTTGAGATTCCTAGGGTTCTAGATTTTGACCATAACAGAAAGGGGTCGAGGTTACATTCATTTTTCGCGATTTTTCGTCACAAATTCAATGGTGCAGTCCATTTCTTCAACAAATTTGTGCATTTTCACGCCATTCCAAAAAGTGCAGTATAAGGCCCTTTTGTATTTTGTATGCATTTTGATTTCCACCAAATATTAATGAAAGAGGACTCCCCACATTGAGTAGTGTGTGGAGACGTAACCCACACTAGATGAACTCTCTTATCAACTTATATTTGCCTTTGTTTTCTAATGGTTGATTTTGAATCCTGCTTCTTTTATGTGTATGCATCATATGGTTACATGCTCTTTTAAATGCAATTATGTATGCATCGTTGAAGTGAAAATATCCATATCACTCATCAAGTCTCACAAGAGGCCTTCAAGGTGCGCTTGTGCGCTCAAATGAGTAGGAGAGAACTCAAGGGTGTGTTCCAAAGAGACGAAGGAGTGAGGCTTCATGCCTTCAAGATGCGCTCATGCACTCAAAGAGAATAAGAGGGTGCAAGGGCACATTCCAAAGAGATGAAGGAGTGAGGATTTAGACCTTTAGGCCTTCAAGGTGCGCTCATGTGCTCATGAGAACAAGTAGGGAGAAAAGGTGCATACCGAAGAGACAAAGGAGAAAAACTTAGGCCTTCAGGATGCACTCATGTGCTCAAAGAGGGTGCAGTTTTTCACGCTGAAGGAGTGTGCTCAAGATTCAGGGTTCATGATTGCGCTATGCACTCAAAGGGAAGGATGAATCTTTGTGCTACATGATTGAGCCATGCGCTCTAAGGCTTTGTGATTCGTGAGTGCGCCATTCACTCTATGAGAATAATGAAGCTTCATGCTTCATGAGTGTGTCATGCACTCAAGGGGGACACATTTCTTAATGTCAAAGGAGTGCACTCATAGTCCCGAAGTGCACTTGTTTTTCTAAAGTACACTCGGGTTCTTAGAGTGTGCTTTTTAAGGAAAGACGATCCTTTTTTTATCCAGAGTGCACTTTTTTAGAGGAGAGAAGGTACTTATTCTTCTGAAGTGCACTTTTTCATTGAGTGTTTTAAGTGTGCTTCATTTTTTTGAAGTGTTATTAGGCTTGGAAGGGCATAATTATCTCTAAAGTGGCTACTTGTTCATCTGGAATGTGCTTTTCACTAAGGGAGGCAACAAAAGGCTAGATGACTTATCCTTAGGAAGTACTAATGAATTGCGAGAGGGAGGAGACCTTAGAAAAGAATTAATGCACAAGTATTGGAGGAAAGATACATCAATTAGGTTCATTAATAAGTTGCTCTTATTACCTAGTAACGAGATTAATGCCTTTAGAACTTGCGTTGGGCTGAAGGACCAAGAAGATATCTCATAATGGCTAAGTGTGGGACCAACAGAGTAGGAGAAATAAATGAATCCTAACACGACTCAAACATAGGTGACACACATAAATTCCATCAATATAATCCAATTGAATGCACAATACTTATGAAAAATAGTCACACCTTAAAACAACAATGAAACAACACCTATTTCTAAGTGCGACATGATAAACAACACATTACAACACTTAGAAACCAAGCTACGATAACTGTCGCGAATATGACCAAAATGGTTGCTAAGCTATAAGATTGTGTCTAGTGCATATTTCAATGATATGTAATACCATATAATGCAAAAGAGTGAACCATAGTTAACTTTGGTGATTTTCAAAGGTGTGACACATGAAAAAGTGAAAAGACAACAGAGAAACCTGTGACAGGAGGAAAACATGAAGACAATACTTGCAAAATGCGAACGACCTTAAAAGTGACACATGCCAGAGCGAATATAACATGAAAATGACACTTATTAAAGTAAAATAAAGTCAAAGTGACAACCGCAAATGTAAAACCAACACTTGTGAAAGCGAAAATATGAAAAATACAACAGTTGAGAAAACTCACGAAAATAGAAGTACAAATGCAACAAAGTGAGGGGAACTGTCAATAAAAGTGTGTACTAATTAGTGACATGAGTTGAACATCACACATGAACTATCTTGATGGACAATGCTATGCTTTTCCAAGATTGCATAAATGAAGTGTGTTCATGAGCCCATCAGAGACTGAGCATGTGTGTGCAAGTGACTTAATAGTTTGAAATGAGGAAGAAGACTTAAAGAATTTGAAAAATATCAAATGACCATGGAGTAACCATAGAGACATAGATCATAAGATCCTTAATAGGCTCCAAAATTCAAGTGTGAGAAATTTTTTGAAGGGTGTTGATTGTAGCGACAACATAACCTTAACTGCACAGTTTATCATACCTAGTGTTTGTTCCTTGCTTTGAATACTGATGATGCCTTTATGAGGAAAAAGTAAGCCAAATTTTATTTTATGCATCTAATGTAATTCAATTTTTCAAATAGTAGGCCAAACATACAAAGGCAGCTTTAAAGTGACTCTCTTACATGTAATTTCAATTAACATTTCTAATTGTATATGTACATTATAGACCTTTGAATTTCATATTGCAACGTTGTCAATGGAAGGTTTATGACTTTAGAAGAATAGTAGAGCTCTCAGGCAGGGGAGGAGAGTGCTGGTGCAAATATATGCATTTATTATGAAGTAAAATAAACCAAAAAATATAGATGTGATAACCATTTTTCATACTCTACTAATCTATATGAATAGGAAGAATAACGACATATTTCCCTCATCCCTTCTTACAAACGAGGAGGTTCTCCTCGTCAGATACCACTTTTATAAAATCAATGATGTTGGAGATGCGCCTTCACATTCTGTTATGTTATTTGAAAACAATTGTTCTCATTCAAGTTTGAGTCTGGGTATGTTCGCCGTCCTTAACGACTGTACTTGACCTTAGATTTTTCAATTTCAAATGTTTGATCATTTAGTTTGTTCCACACAAGCTATGCCATTGATATTATATCATCAATATATTCAGCGTTTTTTTCTTTCTGAAAAAAAAATAAGGGTTATTCCAACTTAAATAAATATAACGTGAAGGGTTATAATAATTTGATTTGCGATTAACATTTCATATGAACATATATACTCTCGAACAATAAGGTGTTTCTTGAAAGACAAGGAATCTGTTTAACTAATTTATCAACATTGCCATGCTCTTGTTAATGTGTTTGTGTAATTTTCATAGGTTTCTTTTGGTGTACCAACTGTCCAAAAAAGTGATAAAAGGCTCTGCATTTGACATTGATCATGACTTGTCGGCAATGTTAATGATGCTTAGCTCGGTTTCCATGGTGCTATTGTTGTATTGTTGTTTCAACTGCTAGAGTCCTCACATATCAACTTAAAAAGCACCAATTGTTATGCAAAATCATTGAATAAAAATGTTGCCTCCATTGTTAGGCACTCGACACTTTGCTTCCACCATTGTCATGACAATGCCCATTCCCTGCACAAAGCCCCATATCCAAATATAAAAGTGGATTGTTGTATTACAATTAATATGTAAATTAATTACATATTATAATCATAAATTAACAATCATCTGATAATTTCAAATTAACAATTGTATGAATTGCTAACAGCAATAATGATGGTGACTAATATATTTTGATATTATTATACATATTATATTCTGATAGGAATATGATACTAGGAATGGGTTCAATGAAGTATTGAATTTTTAGAATTGATGGATTTGTTATATGAAGGGTTTTCAAAAAATTATTGACATATAAATCACAATAAAATTGAAAATAATAAAACATAATAAAATATGTTAGTATGTAATATAGTGCTTGCATGCTTTCTTTAATTGTTTATTTTACAATTTTTTTTTCTTAAATTTGTTATGATTCTGAATAAGATATGAGATCTCATTTATTTCTTTTTCTTCAGATTCTGTTACATTGCAGTAGTTTCAATAGAGTTTATACTGTGTAGGCAACACCCTTAAATTTTAGTAGTTTCTTAGTTTATTCATTTAAATTATATAGATGAATAAGACTTAAGTATTATGCAATCTAAATAGATTGAATATTTTTTATTCTATTTTGTGAGATTAATTTAATATGATACTAATCCCTACATATTCTATAATGATTTGTAAAATTAAATTAATTGGCATGATCCTGTAAGCCTTGAATCACCTACAAATTATACATACAATAAAATTATTTATTTATTTAACAAAATTTGTTAGGTCTCTATAATACTAGTGTAGCCCCCTTATTGTTATTGTTGTTCCCCATAGAAGCTCACTATTTTTATTGTTGTGCCCTTGCATTATTATTGTTATGTAGACTATGATTATATTTTGACCCCTTTGACTCCTATATATACCAAGGAGGTCTGGTTATTTGTATCATCCAAGAATTGTTCATTTATGTGATGTGAAAGGGGTTTCCCCATAAAAGAGATTAATTTCAAGTCATTGATCTATATTTTCTTCTATTTTGTGATCTGGTTTCATAACATTTGGTATCAACACTTTTGATTCTAGGGTTTCACTGCTTCAAACATGACATCTTGAACTTTTTTCTATAAAGTTTTTTATACAAAGCTTCATAAGCTGAAATTTCGACTATGCAAAGAAATATTATTGGTGAACTTAGTGTAGAAATTTCAGATATGGTTTTGCTACATTTTCTGAGATATGGTCAGAAGAAATTATGGTTTTTGTATTCTCTATAATTTAGTCTAAAAAATATGGCCTAAGGAAAATTGTCATAACTTTCTCTACAAGAATCAGATTTGAATTTTATAAAAACATATTGAAATCATATAGATTTTGGTTTGTTGTGTATCACTTCCAGCTCTGAAGGTTCAAACAGTGACACGTGACATTCCGTAAAAATTTGCTCTACTGAAATAGTCCATAATCAGGTTATAGTGGGAGATTGAACATAACTTAATCTTGAAGAATCCAATCTTAATATGACTTGTGACATTGGAAATAAGATTAAAAGAGCTACCACAAGAAGGAATTTTAAACCTTGGAGAGCTGAAATTATAGAGATACAATAGTTTCAAGATAGATCTCCTAAAAGAAAGAAAAATAGTGTGTATTTTTTAAAATTTTTGCATAAATTTTGTTTTCAAAATTATTTTGAAGTAATTAAAAGGGAATAGTGAAGCATATATATCATTTGTTGATTCCATAATGCCTCGAAATGAAAGAATGGATACACCTAGTAAGTAGTCATAAATCTTTATTATGACTCATGAAGAAGAGGAAGAAATGTAACTTGATATATAAAAATTACGAGACCAAGTGCAACGAATTTCTCTCTCGCAAAAAGTAAAAAAAAAATGAATTGAAAACCATGATAAATGTTAAGATAAATGGTATAAAAAGGGAAATGAGATTTTTGAATTATTGTTTAAAAGGATACATGGAAGCAATGATGAATGTCAAGATAGAAGGTTTGAAGGAAGGTTTGACAAAGTTGCTAGAATAAAGGCATCCTAGCGGTGACAAGGTAATCCATAAAAATCATGATGAGGAAAAAAATAATATTAATTATGATTTTAGAGACTCCAAGGTTCGGTTTAAGACCTGTTGAGATTAAACAAGAAAATTTCAGCACCCACACCTAGTTGCATTAACCACCCAAACTAAGGTGTGGCCCACAATGCTATTTTTTGGGTGCATGTCTATTTTAGTTATCCCTTAATTAAGATGGACAATAAACTCTAATCTATTCTCAATGTAAACTTGAAATAGTTAATTGAGAGTGATAAAATTAGTTAGCTAGTGAATTTCAAGTTAGAGGTAGTTGGTGAGGCATGCAGAGTAATTCTAGTTGTAACAGAGTTCAAAGTGTAGTGGTGCATTAGTTAATGCAGGTTGTAATCAGTTTAAGTCAGTTAAGTGAGTTAAAATCAGTTGTGCTAGTTGTAATTGAAGATACACTAGTGAGAGATCAAGTGAATTAAATATTAATAAATTCATAATCAGTGATCTCACATGCAACTGAGGATTTAGAGGCCCAGTTGAGTTCTAGGTGAAAGGGGAGTTGACTATCAATTGTCGGATTATTGGGTTGCACACTGCACCAAATCACCCATTGGAGTTCCCATGATACTTGCGTAGTCAAGGAAGGAAATAATTCCTATCTTTTAGGGATTTCATTCATTAGGGATTACACAAGCAAGCCAGGCTGTCTATAGGTTGAGAATTGGGTATTTTTTGGCCAGTTTTGTTCATGACATTGTGAGACAATTAGCTGATTATTGGAGGGCTCTTGTGAGAAGAGTTTTGTATGTAATTGTTTCATGATCCATGATGAATATACAATAAACGATAGTGGGGTTTTTAGCTATAAGCTTTCCCCGAGAAATTATATGTGTTGTGTGTGATTTGATTCTTCTTCATGTTCGTGTGATTAGCGATTGTGTTTTTAATTATGCAAAAAAAATTGTAGAAGAAATTAAATATTTAAATTTAGTACATTGTTAGATCAGGTGAATCCAAGATATACGTGCATGTTTTATAATTTCTACATGGTATTGGAGCACATGAAATTGCAGAAGTGAAGCAGGAGTTGAGTTTGTGACTGGATAGAATTCGAATTTGCAGAAATAGTTTCTTAGTGCTACAACTGATTCAAGATCGAAATGGATTTCAATGGCTTGAGGTTGGAGTATGCAATCGAGGGAAACTCAAAATATATTCTTGGAAGGATAGGATGGACGCAGTACTCGAAGACAATGGCTTGAAGGAATTCATTGACAATGATGTTCCTAAACCCGTCGTGGCAGGTGTTGAAAATCTTGATGCATGGCAAAAGAAAGTGTCAAAGGTGAGGAGGATCGTGTTGGAGGGAGTACGAGACCACATTGTCTCAAGCCTCCATGGGAAAGCCACACTATATGCCATGTGGAAGGCTTTGAAGGATCTATTCCAAAGCAGCAATGAACATAGGAAATTGGTGTTCAAAGATAAACTCAGGATATCAAGATGGAAAAGGGCGACACCATTCCAAAATATCTAACAAAGTTTGTCCAATGTCAGGATGAACTGGGGAGCATTGGAATAAAATTCACCGATGATTTGGTGAGCTTGGCTCTCCTAGGACTTACCAAGGGTTGGCACAGCTATCAAGAATCTATCAATGGAAAGGAAACATTTCTAGATTGGGAACAAATATGGTCAGATTTGGTGTAGGAGGAGTTCAGACGGAACACCAGAGATAGATATTCATATAAGAATGAGGATGAAGAGGATTGTGCTTTGGATGCCAAGGCAAGGAAAGGGAATAGGAAGAAATTCCATTCTAAATCTGAGTCCAAGAATGGCAAGAAGCAGTACATGTCCAAGGTGAAGTGTTTCTATCAGTGTCCGAGTGTGAATGAATATTCAAACCATTTCCCACATTAATTATCAATCTGGGTGCGTTTTTTATTGCAAGGCTAGCGTGCAAAATATGTGCATATATAATAGCACAATTCTGGTATCAAACATGGATTCGATAATTTAAACAAAGCAAAAATCACTGTAACAGCAAATAAAGAGATGGCAATAATAAATCGTAAATCTTACAATGCATTCACAGCAATACGAGTATCATCAATTACGTCTGTTGTCACAACATTTGTAAATTATACAAAACAGGAAATAGAAATAAAAATACACAGGAAATACGCAGCACCTAATCGGAGAGTGGGCCCAACTCTCTGATCAGGGCTGTGATATGCTCGCAAACCACGGAAGCAACACGAAATTAAACTTGCATTAACTTGATAAAATAATTTTCTGTTACACAAATCAATTCCTTGCCTAGCCAACCCTCTATGCTTTATCCCCCATGCGTTATATCCCCTCTCTCTGATTTGTGTCCTTTTAAATATACAAAAAAACAAAGGGAAATAGAATGATTACAAAATATCAATAAGCAAGATGAGATCTAAAATATCTTTCCATCATGATTCAGCTGGCACAAGTCGAATCTGACAATTACAATTGGGGCAATTTGGAAAACGACAACAACATAAAATCTACAAAGTTTTCCTTCGAAGAACCTTGCGTTTCTCTCAATCAAGACCGAATTTGGAAAAATACTCATTGGAAAACCATTTTGGTCTTTTCTGCACAAAACCCATGTCTCGTATTTTCAGGATTCTTCTCCGTTTGCCCAAAACGTTCAACGCAAAACTGTCCCTTGTTATCCCAACAAATTTCTGAGTTGGAATATTTAATTATCAGTTGAAGATCAAATCTGTAATCTAGAAGAGATCTTGGAGGTTAAAATAGTGAGTGATGTTATAACGAATTCATTAATAAACCATCATTAGAAAAATCATGCATAATAATCATTAATTTATTAAAATAAAGGAGAGCAAGTATTACTTATCCAAAAGAGCATAAATAATTATGAAATGGAATTATATAATAAATTATGATAAATAATGTGATAAAATAACATTAGAAATGGATGAAATGGATGTTAAGAAGTGATAATAATAATACAGATTAGTGACCCAACAGTTTTCATTGTCGCAAGCATGGGCATTTTGCTACTAACTGTCCACAAAAGAAGAAGAACAAGAAGGCTGGAGGATCTACAGCTGGTGAGGCCCTTTCCTCGAATTTTGAGCTTGAATTTTCATTGATCACATGCATGGTTTCTAGTGCATTGGGATATGTGTGGTATTTGGATAGTGGTGCTTCCTTTCACATGACAGGAGATAAGGAACTTTTCAGTGACTTGGAGGAGAAGGATCTCCAAATGCATCTTGAAATGGGTGATGATGAGCGGTACAGTGCTACCGGGATTGGTACCATTACCTTCCAGAGGCAGTCAGGTAAACCCTTTCAATTAAAATATGTAATGCATGTACCTGGTCTGAAGAAAAATTTAGTCTCAGTCTAAATGTTGGAGGATAGAGGCTATGATGTTGTTTTTTAGTGAAGGAAAAGCTTTCCTACGACATAAAACAATAGGACAAGCCCAGAGGATAGGGATTCGAGTTAATAATATCTACAAGCTGGAAGTAGATGGATGTGCAGAAATGATGGGCAAGGTAGATCAAGTGTTGAGTTGGGATGAGGGCGAATTATGGCACAGGAGATTGGGCCATATTCACAATGGAGCCTTGAAAGTCATGCAACATATTTATACTGGTCTTCATAGGGGTACACTTATGCAGTCAGACACATGTAAGGGATGTACTATGAGAAAGTATGTAAAGGCCACATTTCATGAGAAGGAGAACCAAGTTTCGGGGATCCTTGAGAGAGTTCACACAGACGTGTGTGGTCCTTTCTCTGTTGCTTCACCAACAAAACATAAGTACTATGTAATATTTATTGATGAATTTTCTCGTAAGTGTTGGATTTTCTTCATGTAGAAGAAAGACCAGACATTCTCTAAGTTCTATGAGTTTAAGGCACTGGTGGAGAAAGAGTCAGGGAAGCAAGTGAAGAGTCTTAGGAGTGATCATGGTGGAGAATACATCTCTAACGAATTCAAGAAATTCTGCAGAAAAGAAGGAATTCAAATAGAACTCATAGCACCTCATAACCCACAGCAGAATGGGGTTGTGGAGAGAAAGAACAAAACTATTATGGGTGCAACACGACCGATGTTGCATGATCAAGGCCTATCGATGCATCTGTGGGTGAAAGCATGCAACACAACAATACATGTGCAGAACCATTGTCCTCATAGGATACTTGGCATGAGTACACATGAAGAGGCTTTCACTGGTAAGAAACCTGATGTTTCACACTTTAAGATTTTTGGCTCATCTTTTTATGTGCATGTGACCAAGGACGCAGGAAGAAGCTGGAATAGACAGCTGAGATCAGAATTTTTGTGGGGTACACTGAAACAACCCATAATTTTTGTGTGTATTTTCCAAACAACAAAATGACTGCTATGCGATGGGATATAAAATTTGATGAGGAGAAAGCCATGTGGTTGTCCCTTGAGAGGGAGATGGACTTGCATGCAAAGGAGGAATTGTTCGTTCCTAAGGATGATTCTTAAGATGTGGATCAGCCACATGAGGAGGTTCATGGAGTGGAGGAAAACACTCATGCAGAGAAATTCATCAAAAATGGCAGAAGGCACACCACGAAATTTGATAGATTGAGAATTGATGCTGCAGAGAATGTAGAAGCCCCTACTTCACAACACAGACAAAGACAATCTCCTAACCGATTTAATGGATACATGGCTCTTATGAGAAAATGTATTCTAACTGAACCATATTCCTTTCAGGAAGCAGTGCAACAAACAACTTGGGTTGATGCAATGTTGGATGAGTATGACTCCATTGTCAAGAACAGTGCATGGGAGGTAGTCCCAAGACCGGTCGACAAATCAGTGGTTGGATTGAGATGGATCTACCAGGTAAAAAAAGCTGTTGATGGGAGTGTGGAGAAATACAAGGCCCGATTTGTGACCCAGGGATTCTCATAGATCGAGGGGATAGATTATGATGATACTTTTGCACCTTTTGCAAGGTACTCTTCCATAAGATCCATCCTTGCACTCTCATCTCAGATGGGCTGGCGCATTCATCAGATGGATGTGAAAACTGCATTTCTCAATGGGATCCATTAGGGGAATTTTGAGCTCTAAAATGGGCCTCCTAAGGAAAATGTACAATCAAAATTCACTTTATGAGAACCAATCACATTTTAGGGGATGACATCATCCCTAATGGTTGAGGTGGCATTGCTTGAGTTAAATGTACTTACTTGTCACATTCTCAATGGTGGATAAAAACTCATGGTTAACCATGGTAGTGCTCTAAGTACTTTTAAAGTCAAAGTAAAGTACTCATAATAAATGTCATTTCACACTTTTTGAATAAAAATATATTATTGTCATTTCCTATTTCTTGAAAGAAACAATGCATATCCCTATACATTTATTATATTATATTATATTATTTTTGTATAGTATATTAATTACATGTTATTATACAATTTAAATAATATAAATTTTAATTAATAGCATATAATATAATTAAGAATTTATAAATTTATATTTATATTTTATTTTAAGTTATTTAAGTACAAAGGACAAATGCATTAGTTATTCAATGATAATGAATTTTTCTTGAAAAACTCATTCTTATTTATAGTCACATCAATACAATTTTTTTATTAATTTTATTTTGGTACAATTTTTGAATTGAATTTAACTATGGTTACATGGATTGTGGTGCAAAAAGTGAATTGAAAATTCATAAATATTATTTTATTGGTTTAGCTATTATTTTATTATTTCCTTAGGAGGCCCATTTTAGACCTCAAAATTCCCCTAATGATTGAGGAAGAGATGTACATAGAGCAGCCTAAAGGTTTCAAAATATTCAACAATGAGTCGCATGTGTGCCGACTAAAAATATCATTGTATGGGCTGAAGCAAGCACCCCGTGCTTGGTACACTCAGATAGACAGCTATTTCACCGGACCGGGATTCACCAAAAGTGAAGCAAATGCAAACCTGTACCAGATTGTGGTTGAGGGTAAGATATTGATCATTTTTCTTTATGTTGATGATCTATTTTTGATGGTTGATGAGCAGCTGATACACTCATGCAAGGAGGACCTTCCAAGGGAGTTCGAAATGAAGGACATGGGAATCCTTCATTATTTCCTTGGATTGGAAATATGGCAGCGGGATGGTAAAATTTTTGTGTCTCAAAGAAAGTATGCAAAGGATATACTGGGTAAGTTTAACATGGAGAGCTACAAACCCATGGATTCTCCTCTTCCAGGAAATTGGAGGAAAGAGGATGATACTTCTGGAGAGGTAGTGGATGCTACTGTCTATAGGTAGTTAGTTGGTTCACTGATGTATTTTGTGAACACGAGACCGGAAATTTGCTACGCAGTTAACATAATGAGTCAAGCTATGGTTAAGCCTACCAAACTCTTTTGCAAGGCAGGGAAGCATGTCTTGAGATACTTGAGGGGCACATCAGAGCATGGTCTATGGTATAGACGGACAAAGGGAGTGAATCTTCAAGGCTTCACGGATGAAGATTGGGTGGGAAATCCATTAGACAGGAAGAGCACATTAGGAGGGATCTTTAGCATAATATTGACAACAGTTTCCTGGTACAACACAAAACAACGATCTGTGGTACTCAATTCAGCGGAAGCAGAATACATGGCAGCAAGTCAAGCTACATGTGAGGCTATATGGATGAGAAATATCTTGGTTAGTTTGTTTGGTTCTTAGATGGATCCGAAAATGATTCATTGTGATAATCAGAGTTGCATTAAACTCTCGATTAATCCTGTGTTTCATGATAGGTCCAAGCATATAGATATCTGGGTACCATCATCTCAGAGGTTGTGTGTAGAGAAGGATAATGCTTCTTCAGTATATTCCCACGGAAGATCATGATGCAGATATTCTGACGAAGGTGCTCACCAAGAGAAAATTCGAATACCATAGAGATAGGATCGGGGTGAAGGATAATCCCTTTCTTGTTGAGAGGGAGTGTTGAGATTCAACAATAAAATTTCAGTACACACACCTAGTTGCATTAAGCACCCAAACTAGGGTGGGGCCCACAATGTTATTTTTTGGGTGCATTTCTATTTTAGTTATCCCTTAATTAAGATGGAAAAAAATATGTAATCTATTCTCAAATTAAACTCAAAATAGTTAACTGAGAGTGATAAAATTAGTTAGCTAGTGGATTTTGAGTTAGAAGTAGTTGGTGAGGCATGCAAAGTAATTCTAGTTGTAACAAAGTTTGAAGTGCACTGATGCATTAGTTAATGCATGTTGTAATAATTTTAACTCAGTTATTCTGGTTGTAACTGAAGATACACTAGTGAGAGATCAAGTGAGTTAAATATTGATTAATTCACAATCAATGATCTCACATGCAACTAAGGATTTACTATTATTAGCTGCATGCATGTCAAATCCAGTGAAGACCCAGTTGAGTTATGGGTGAAAAGGAAGTTGACTATCGGTTGTAGGATTATTGGGTTGCACACATGCAACCAAACACCCATTGGAGTGCGCATGATACTTTCACAATCAAGGAAGGCAAGAATTCCTATCTTTTAGGGATTGTGCAAGCAAGGCAGGCTGTCTAGAGGCTGAGAATTGGCTATGTGTTGGCCAATTTTTTTCATGACAGTGTGAGACAATTAGCTACGTACTAGAGGGATCTTGTGAGAAGAGTTTTGTATGTAATTATTTCATGATCCATGCTGAATATACAATAGAAGATAGTGGGGTTTTTAGCTGTAATATTTCCCTGGGAAATTATCTGTGTTGTGTGTGATTTGATTCTTCTTCATGTTCATGTGATTAGCGATTGTGTTTTTAATTCCACAAAAAAAATTGTAGAAGCGATTCAATATTTAACTTTAGTACATTTTTAGATCGAGTGAATCCAAGATATACATGCATGTTGTATAATTTCTACAAGACCCACCACATTCCAATGATTAATATGAGGAATTTGATGGCAAGGATCATGTAACATGGATACTACAAATGGAGCAATATTTTGATCTACATGGTGTGAAACACACACAAAATGTACGCATTGCATATTTATATTTAGAGCCTAATCAATTTGTATAATATAGATGGATTTTCTCTTATAAACCACTTGTCATTTGGTAAATTTTTATGGAGGAAATGATAACACATTATGAGGATACAAAGAGCAACGTCTTCTTTAGCCAATTGATAAATCTCAAACAAAAGGGTTCAATGGAAGAGCACATTAAGGACTTCCAAAAATTAAACATCAGGGTAACTGATATCGCAAAGGAGCATAGGATTGATGTCTTCATAGGGACTTTTAAGGATAACATCCAATATGAGGTTTTCCTTTTGGAACTTTATTCATTGGAGAAGGAATTTAAGGTGGCAAGAAAAGTTGAAAGCAAAATTATGGCAACAAGGAAGTCTACCACTCATAATTATAAAGACGAAAGTGTTGCTGCTCCTAGCCTTCCACAACCTACAAGGTTGACACCACAATAATTGGAGGAAAACATATCAAAAGGGCTTCTCTACAATTGTGATAGAAAATACACTAAATTTCATAAGTGTACTGAGAAGAAATTATTTTAAATACATTGTGAAGAGGAGGAATTAAAAGGAACAAGAAAGATCAAAATATGAGGATATACACCAGGAACCAACCCTAGAGAAAGAAGAAATTAATCTGACCATATATTTTAATGCATTGGGAGGAATTACTACTCATAAAAATCTCAATATAGAAGGATATATCAAGAAGAAAAGGGTAATAGTGATGATTGATTCAGGTAATACACATAATTTTATTCATTATAAGATAACAAAGGAGTTGAATTTCTTTCTATATCCAACACCAGAGTATCGAGTGATGGTTTCAAATGGAGAAACTATAAATTGCTCTAGAAAGTGCCATAATATAAATCTAACCATTGGGGAATATGTATTGAGTATTCCAATTCATTCCATTCTGATGGGTGGCATTGATGTTGTACTAGGAGTCCAATGGTTACAATCTTTGGGGATGATAACTTTTAATTTTCAAGATTTTTTTTGAAAATTTTTATGGAAAGGAAAGGAAATTCAATTAAGAGGTATCACAGGGAAATCAAGGTAGATAATGGAATGAAAAATATTTTGAATAAAGAACAATGGGCCATAATTGCACAATTATGCTCACTAGAGGTTCAAAAATCGAAATCATCTATTTCTCCAGATCTCCAAAAAGTCTTGGAAATTCATTCCAAGGTATTTGAGACTCCCAAAGGCCTCCCACCTATTTGTGATTATGATAAGGATATTCAATTTATTTCATAAAGAGTTCCTCCAAACATCAGGCCTTATAGATATCCCTATGCATAAAAGAGTGAAATTGAACGTATGGTTGCAAAAACGCTGGAGGCTAGTATAATTGAACCTAAGAAAAGTTCTTTCTCTGCTCCAGTAGTAGTGTTTCACAAGAATGATGGATCATGGCATATGTGTCCAGATTATAAAGATCTCAACAAGATCAATATTAAAGATAAATTTCCCAGTCCCGTCATTGATGAATTGCTAGATGAATTACATGGAGCAATTTACTTCACCAAGCTAGATATTCATTCAGGATATCATCAAATTAGAATGAATATTGAAGACATTCTGAAAGAAAAATTCGGAACTCATGAGGGTCATTATGAATTTTAGGTCACACCTTTTGGCCTTACTAATGCACTTTCCACATTTCAAGGTTTGATGAATTCCATTTTCAAACCGTTCCTTAGAAAACTCGTGTTAGTATTTTTTGATGATATACTAATCTATAACAAGTCTTGGAAGGATCATGTTCAACATGTTGAGAAGGTACTCAAACTATTGGAGGAGAAACAATTATATGAAAAAACCTCCAAATGTTTCTTTGGAGTACAAGAGGTGGAATATTTTGGTCATTGTATCTCATGAGGGTGTTAAGGTAGACCCTAACAAAATTAAAACCATAAAGGAATGGAGAATCCCCACAACCTTGAAGCATCTTCGAGGATTTCTCATGTTGATAGGGTATTATTGCAAATTTGTTAAGGATTATTGGAGAATACGAACACCTCTAACAACATTATTGAAAAAATATGCATTTTATTGGACTCCAGATGCAACTAAGGCCTTTGAACGTCTTAAAGGGGCAATGTTCCAAGCACCGGTCTTAGCTGCACTATACTTCACAAAAACCTTTATTGTGGAATGTGATGCCTCAAGAAATGGATTTGGTGTTGTTTTAATGCAATAAGGAAGACCCATTTCTTATGAAAGTCATCTAATCAAGGGAAAGTATTTACACAAACAAATTTATAAGAAGTAAATGTCGGCAATATTACATGCACTAAAGTAATGGCGACCTTACCTAATGGTAAGACACTTCAAGGTAAAAACAAATCATGATAGTCTTAAATACTTTTTGGAAAAAATATTTTCTTCAGAAGAGAAACAAAAATGGGTCACAAAGATGTTGGGTTATGACTTTGAAATCATCTACAAAAAGGGAAGAAAAATGCTGCTGCAGAGGCACTTTCAAGAAAGGATGACGATGTGGAAGCATTTCGCTATGCCATTTCTATTATCCAACCTGATTGGATAATAGAAGCAAGGGAGGAATGAAAGAATGACGAAGAGGTGTGGAAAATCATTCAAAACTTGTAGCAAGATCCCAGTACATCTGATACATTTATCTCGAAAAATGATTCATTATGGTACAAATATCACTTATATCTATGCAAGAATTCCCAAATCGAACAAAAGATTCTTTTTGAATTGCACACCTCCCCCTTAGGAGGGCACTCAGTATTTTAAAATTTTTCCCACATGGTCAAGAAGGATTTTTTTTGGGATGGCCTTAAATAAGATATTCAGAATTTTGTGGCAAAATGTTTGGTTTTCCAACAAAGTAAAGTTGATACAATTAAGACCACGACTCTATTACAACCTTTAGTCATTCCAAGTCAGTGTAGGGAGGAGGTCTCGATGGATTTTATCTTAGGTTTACCCAAGTCTGAATGAAAGACTCTCATCATTGTGGTAGTTTATAGACTTAACAAGTTTGCACACTTTTGTGCATTATATCATCTTTTTAAAGCTAGTATAGTTGCTACTGCATTTATGGAAACAATTCAAAAGCTAAATGGAAACCCAAAGATTATTGTAAGTGACAAAGATCCCATTTTCATTGGAAATTTTTGGATGGAATTATTTTCTTGTCTTGGTACTCAATTAGCTCATAGCTCATCTTATTGTCCTCAATTTGATGGGAAAATTTAGATAGTGAACAAAAAAATGAGTATCTATTTTTTCCCACATTATTATTATGAAATTGAGTGCCCAACAAACTAGTTCATGTGCATAAAATTAAATCAAATCAATGGGATATGGGTATCTATTTTTCCCACATTTTATTGATTAAATTTATTTACCAAAAAATATATTCATATACAAAAAATTGAATCAAATTTTCCTTTCCATTTGCACTAAATATAGATACCACTATGTAATAGAAACATTTTAGGAATCAAACCAATTCATATACATAAAATTGAATCAAATTTTCCTTGCCACTAGAACTAAATATCAATAACACTATACAATAGAAATATAAACTCAGCCTCATGAAATTTCAAGCAAATATCAAGGTCAAGAAGATACAATGGAACTCGCTTCCTAAAATCTCACGCAAAACTGTAGAACAAGAATAGAATCTTGAATGTGGAACTCGCTTCTTGAAATCCCACACAAAACTGTAGAACACGAATAGAATCTTGAATGCCATTACAGTCTAAGGAAAATTTTATTATCATCTTGAAAATTTTGATGATAAACAATACAAAAAGAGATAAACACATTTATTCCATATCCAAATCTAGATAAGAATAAAAAAATGGCTCTATTTGATTCTGCTTGATATGAAAACTCCATTGCAATGATTTATATGATTCTGGTTTGACCATGCTTAAACCATGAACCCAAGGGATTTATATTAAACCTAAGGATTACAATTATAAACCCTATGAATAATATTATACCCTAAGAATATGAACCCTTATATTAATAACCCCAAAGGATTGATATTATAAATCCAAGGGATTAATAATAAAAACCCAAGGGAATAATATTAAACCGATGGGATAAATATTATAAAATCAAGGTATATAAACTCTAAGATATATATTATAAACTCTAAAATAAATATGGTTAATCATAGTTGACCATGATTATAAACCCAAGGGATTTATATTAAACCCTAGGATTAATATTATAAACCCTATGAATAATATTATACCCTAGATATATGAACCCTTAGATTAATAAACCCAAGGGATTAATATTATAAACCCCAAGGTATTATAAACCCAAGACAATAATATTAAACATAAGGGATTAATATTATAAACCCAAGGTATATAAACCCTAAGATAAATATTATAAACCCTAAAATAAGCATGGTTGATTATGTTTGACAAGGTTCATTTTAATATTGAGAATATATTTGTCAAATGCGATGTTGGACCATGCGTTTACCATGATTGATTTTCATATCAAGGTTACCATGGTCAACCATGCTTATTTTAGCATTTATAATATTTTATCTTAGGGTTTATATGTAGTGGGTTTGTAATATTAATCCCTTGGGTTTAATATTTAATTCCCTTGGGTTTAATAGTATTAATCCCTTGGGTTTATGATATTAGCATGTTGGGTTTATTAATCTAAGGGTTCATATTCCTAGGGTATAATATTATTCATAGGGCTTATAATATTAATCCTTGGGTTTAATATAAATCCCTTGTGTTTATAATCATGGTCAACCATGGTCCAACGTCACATTGTGTCAAAGATTTTATTAATATGAAAATAAACCATGCTTGAACGTCGCATTGTGACAAAGAATGTCTCAATATGAAAATCAGTCATTCTCAACCATGCTCAACCATGCTCAACCATATTCCAACTCGCAATGTGACAAATATCGTCTCAATATGAAAATGGAACATGTTCAACCATGTTTATTTTAAGGTTTATAATATTTATCTTAGGGTTTATATACCTTGAGTTTATAATAGTAATCCCTTGCATTTAATATTATTGCCTTTAGTTTATAATAACTTGGGGTTTTAGAAGTAATCTAAGGGTTTACGATATCATTTTCTTGTGTTTATTAATATAAGGGTTCATATTCATATAGTATAATATTATTCATAGGGTTTATAATATTAATCTTACAGTTTAAAAAAAATCCCATGGGTTTATAATCTTGGTCAACCATTGTCCAATCTCACATTGTGACAAAGATTGTCTCAATATGAAAATCAACCATTGTCAACAATGGTCCAATATCGCATTGTGACAAAGATTGTCTCAAAATAAATATCGACCATGGTCCAATGTCACTATTGGGTGTGTGTTATATTCTTTCCATGACTAGCCTTATGCACGAAGTGGTGGGTAAGAGGGGGTGTGGGGGGGGGGGAGGGGAAGCCCCCTATTCATTTCATTGGGCGTAGAAGAGGGGGGGGGGGGGGGGCGAGGAGGCGCAACAACCCCCCTACACGGTGTCTAGGGCAACGCCTTAGGATATATTTTTTTGGAACCTATATTAGGTGTGAAAACCTACCTATGGTTTTGTGCATGGGTTTTGCACATGGTTTTGGGCATGATGGTTTTCTGTCCATAGTATTTTGTAATTCAGGTCAAGGAAACTATGATTATGTTCTAATCTAGGGTTAATGGATTGGGGTTTATGAATGCTTTGACATGTATATATGTATTGTAACATTGAATGGAATACAATGAAAAATCAATCTGGTAGTCTCGGTTTTGGGATCCAGGGGAAAATATCTGTGTATATGTGTTTCATGTTTATGTTCTCGCCATTTTTTTCTTCTGTTTGTTAAGAATTTATTTGCAGGTAATTTATGTACAAGGTTGAAACCTACAGTCACATGATGACAAATATTATCTCAATTGTGGTTGCAATGCTGAGGAAGCTATTCAAAAGGTTTTGGATTATATTATTGAGGATTTTTTAAAAATCTTTCAAATGAATATGTAGAGTGCTTGTGTGGTAAACCCATCTTCGTTTTAGACCATATCGGGTTTTGAGGTAGCATTTTGTTTACTAGAAGATTCTCAAATTGGCTTGCAATCTAGCATTGAAAGAGGCCACAACCTACATGTATCCAATATTTGATGTTTATTTTTTCTTGATGATGATGAAGAATAAGGGAAAGGGCCATCATTTAGATACAATTTTGAGGTGGTTACATTGGACTACAAACTTAACTTGGAACCACCTCATTTCATGATGAGATTCTAGGATTCTCAAGCAATCCCACAAGGAGCACTTGTCCCCAAGCAATCATATGTTACCCACCATTATGACAGGCACCAAAAATGTTTATTGAATAATGATAATCATAAATTCCTAATGATTACATGGAATTTGAGATTGTAAACGTAATATTGTTTCAAGTCATCCACGGGTGGTAAGATATGGAGTCATAACAACAATCGATGGAATTTATTATCATAGGAAATTAAGCACATTTATTTTCCATTGAAGTTCAAATATATGTTAGATTTTTTACGAAAGTGTATTGTGCTAATATGAGCTAGTATTTATATTGTCTCCTCCCTACATAATATTTTTTTTTATGCATGAAAGGAACAATTCACATCTAAGTATATATGTGTGCTTTCTTTTCCTAAATAGGGGATTATTCAGTCCATAACTGAACACAAATTGTTATCCAAAAAATGTAACATTGAAATATATACTTGTACAAAAATACCATATTGTAGTGAATTATTTATACAAAAGACAATATTGTAATATAGGAAGACAAAATTGTAGAGAAACATTTATTGTACAAACAGGCAATACTGTAGTCAATTATGTATTTGTACAAAAAAAAATACTGCAGCGAATTTTCTATTTTTACATGAAATAAAATTGTTGTTTAATCAACATATTGTGTTTCTAGTCATGATGGGTTTAAATCTCTGCTGAAATGTATATAATCTCATAACACTTTCTTTGAAAAAAAATATCAAACCCTTAAATTTATCCCATTTTTACTTCAATAACAATTAAGATCCTATTATTTATTTAGCTCGTTATGCTTATTTATTTCTTTGCCTCATCATTAAAACTTTGAAGCACAAAGTGCCCAGAATTGCAGAACTTGCATTTGTTGCTGCACATTGTAACAAGGAATATTGATTTTTTATGGAAGGTGTATTGTGCTGCTCAATTGAGTAGTAATATTACATTTCAAGTTAATGAAATTATTTAGGAAACAACAGGGTAATATATATATATATATATATATATATATATATATATATATATATATATATATATATATATATATATATATATATATATATTATTGATTTACAAGCTAAACAAAATTTCAGTATGAAACATTGTTTCTTTCTTTACTAAAATTATTCTCATTATAAATTTCATACTTAGTATACATTCTATACGTTGCATGTATGGTAAAGAGTATTTCATATGTTGTTGTATCTATTGGTGAATTCTATGTGCATGCATACAAAAAATACATGTTGAAAGACCTTGAGGGTGACGAGAACAACGAACATATTAATATGCAGTTATTACTTGACCTTAGATTCAAGATTTTAGAATTGGGTGAAATCCCGAAGTTGGCAAACACTTTTTGGCGGATGGCTAGAATTTGGGTGAAATTTTTAAATTCTTGTATGAGAAAATAGTCAACTCAATTTCTCGACTGAGAGTTTTTAGAACTCTCGTCTGAGAGATTTTTAATGTTTTTCCCGAGAGTTAGATTGGGCTTGACTGGAGTTAAAATACTCTCAGATGAGAGTTAAGGATTTTCTCGGTCGAGAGTTATTGACATAAACTCTCAGGTAAACTCTCGGACGGGGATTCTAAACTCGACATGAGGTTTTTTTTTTTTTTTTAACTCTGTCAGGGAGTTTTATTCTTATAAAAAAACCCCAAAATCTGTCTCCCTGAACCTGATACACCAGCACGAATTATTATTTGTTTTCTCGTGCACTAGGCTATCGTTTTCAGGAAGGGAGGAAGTTTGTCATTTTATTTGGAGCATTCCGTACCGTGGCTCGTAGATTCTTCTAGCTTTGGTAAGTCTCTTTCTATAGCACGTAGATAATCCACGATGGTTAGAATCCAATTTTGTGGGGAAAAATTGTGAGATAGGGTTGTGTATGCAGTACAGGCTACATACGTAAGCCGAAAATTACAATAGAGGTTTGACTAATTTGCAGCTTCCTGGAACTGCTTCTATGTATGCAACTGCTCCACCTAACAACAATCACCCCGTGTTACCCCACCGACAATGATCCTCAATCTAACTGAATGCATTGCTCACATCGTTTGTAGCCAAAACAAAATGTTGCTCACGGTCCACATAAAACCCACATGTGGAACCAAACTAAATCTATTCATAACTATAAAAAACGAATTTAAAGATGAAATGTAAACCCTGTTATGAATTTCATACTAGAATAGTATAGGGCCAAAGGAACCCCACAAGAGGAGAGAAGGTGAAATGTTCAGCATGAGGCTATTTTTTTACCCATGGAAGACTTCAGTAGAACATAAGAAGTTGGAGTACGTATATATTAATCTCTTGTTTGCAACTGTGGTCAAACTTTGGATGATATCCATGGTAATATATTACAAAATAAAAATAGTTCCTTCACGACAAGCTTGAAAGTTGTCATACAAAGGACAGATAACCATAATTTTTTCCTAAGTTATAATTTATTCCCCGAGCTCCTTTACAGAAAGTTATGTCGGGGAAAAATATTTAGTCAATCATCCTGCCCAACAGTATCAAGGGTCAAATTATCCCCAAAATTTCCTTATTTTCTTTACCTACAATATAGAAATTTTCTATAGAAGCCATTATTTCATTAATTTCTTTACAAAAAATATGTGAATTTCTCATTAAAATTGAATTATTTTATTTTAGGCACGATATCCACATTTCTCATGTTATCGACAATTTGAAGGGTGTAGGGTAATTTTCTTTACAAGACAGGGAACTATAGGTTCCGTTTCTTTTTATTTCTTGCTCTCCGCTTTTTTTTTCGGTTGAGCCCAGGGGGCATTTTTATTTGCAAAATATAGTGTCGTGTTTTCGCAGGGCAGTTCGTCTAGGTTTATTTTAGAATGCGCTTGTTCTAGGGCCTCAAACCTGGGTCTATTTCAACAAATTTGATTGAATGATGCAGAGTTTATTACTATCAATGTTGCCACTAAGTTAATTTCCCAATCGCTAATCCAATCAGAGGTTAGGCTAATGAATGTACACGGATATCTGAGGAACCCTGGGGGTTGCTGACTGCTATATTTTATGGAAATGAGTTTATAAAGAAAAATTGCATATTTGAGCGAAATTGTAGATTTGAGGATTTTTTTTAGCATGGGAAGCCATGCCAACTGTAGGATTTAACCAACTAATTTCAAAACTAGCTAATTATATTTCTAATTTAATTTGCATGAAGTCATAAGGATTAATACCCTAACGCCTTAATGGTTTATCAAAACCTAATGCCAGGAAGCTAGTAGTATAACTTGATTTAAATATTTTGGATGGTCTTGCATAAGGCTGCTAATTTTTCCATAAACCAACAATGAAAAAAAACTAAAAAGTATCGAAAAACAAATTATTCAATTCTTTGTGAGATTAGCTAGTTCTGATTTACAGTATCAACAATGTCAACACCGTATTAAATTAGAAATGTCAACATTGTATTAATGGAAATTGTGAAATTATCTAGTTCTGATTTACACTATCAACACTACATCCTAAACACAATTTAGAGTCAAAGATATGCACCAGTTTCTTCACTCCAAGATCACCCTGCTATTTAAGCCTGAGGAAGTTACGTTCATTGTGATTCCTGATTCATGTTCTCAATGATCTACATTATTTTGACCAATCCTGGAAACACCACATCATGGTTTTACCTCCCTCCAAAGCATTCATTCTTGCCTTCCTACCAAAAGGGGCCTTATTGAATTTTCCTGCCTCAACCAGTGTCAAGACATTGCACTCTACTCTCGTCCACACTGGTTATTATTGAAAATTCATCCAAGTTTCTCACTATGGAAAGGAAATTTAATTGATCAACAATCCCATTCACCAGGGTATACTATTACCACCCAAAGAGCCCTACTAAGACAAGTCAAGAATTAGAAACTACTTAAAAATGTTCATATCGCAAGATAGCACTTGGATCTCAGCCTTCTATAGTGCTTGTCTAGAATGTGGTATAGGAACCTCATATAATTTCTCTTCAACTATTGTTGCTTCATCTTAACTAACAATCTCTTCAATAAACACATTCTCACTGAAGAATTTCCCCCAAGTCTAGTCATATTTTTGCAACCCATATTCCACTATCTCTTCTCTTCATTATTGGGTTGTTTTTTAATGTTCTTAGCCATTTTTGTAAGGCTATTCAACCAGTAGTAATTCATGTTCACATATATATCTTTGTTAATATGCTACAACAGTCCAATGTGTTATAGATATATGACATTGTGCCTACCTTTACATGTGATATATTTCTGAATCAGGGAAACTAGTCCCTTCCATTGATTTTTTAGCCAAGTTCCTAGTATCCGAGTGGTCCAATTTGGTTTTGGCTTAGACTTGTTTAAGAATGGTGCCCATGTTTTTTCTTATATTTTGTTATTCTTAAACCACTTTTCTGTCTATTTAGCTAGAACTATAACTTGTGAAATTGTATATTTAGAAATATGTATGCTCAAATTACCAACATTATCACTCTCTGCATCAAAGATATGGGAAAAGGCCCTATTCACCTCAACATTGTATCCATGAAATTTAGTGAGAAAAATCAACTATCCTGCACCTTGAAGGACAGTTAAACTTTTAGAGTGTAGCTTTGTTGCTTCAAATTTTGAAAGCTTTATTCTCACTTCTATTTATAAACTCTGTATAAACCTTATGAAGAATTTTCAACTGTTAAATTTTGAGTTCTAAAAGAGTTACCTCACTATGTTTCAAAAACCGGAGAGAAAAAAAGAGAAATTGGTACGAAAATGTTTTACACATATAAATAAATTTGAAATCGCAAGTTGATTTGGTTTGAGTTATAGATCAAAAATTTGTAGAAGCTAAAATTTTTTACTAAGAACCAATTTCATCAATTTTTTTTTTTGTGGACATTCTTTTAAAAGATGTTTTCTTCCTAGAAATTCTAAGTGGTGACATACCTGAACTGTGCATTGTTTCATTCACAATGATCTTTTTTTTTTTTTACTAATAAATGATATCCATGTTTTTCCCTTCCCACATACGAAAAAACCAACCTGGTAACTAGCTCTAGCTCTAGTTTCAAGAAAAACAAAGAGGAATTCAATGGGTTTGGATGGAAATTACGTATACACAACAATGGAAACATAAGTCAAAATATGAGGGTGGTATATTATAACTCAAAACAAGGATTTTTCAACTTTGAAAACATATTATAACTTTGAGAGTAAGGTGTGACTTTGTAGAGTTCAAATGGGCTTTCAATAAAGTCATTTCATGAGTGCAATGGAGGAAGTGCTATGAAATATCCAAAGTGTTGAATAGAGTAATGATAGGTTGTATAGAATCAGTGTTTAGTGAAGTAGTCAAGGTATATGTAATGATAGGATAGTAAACTAGTGGGTATTGATAAATTCAATAGGTAGGATAAGATAGGTTTATTTGCAATAGTAGTAAGTTAGGTTTTGATAATAACATAAGTAATAAAAAAATAAATTTAACTTATTGCAAAGGAAAATAGGAGAGGTTTTAATTAGGATTGTAAATCAAATTTGGTAAATTTGAGGTTAATAACTACAATTTTAGGATACAGGAAATAGATATAAAAAAGTATTAACATTAAATTTTATATGAGATTGCTAACAAAATTCCAGATATTGAAAAATTATTACCATACTTTTTATACCATATAAATAATATTGTTGTTGGCTTCAAAATGTTGGAGCTATAGTACCTGTTATCCATTGGTTGATGACATGACTGTAGATTGATAATTTGTTTTCTAATTTGTTTATGAGGGGTAGAAATTTGATTTGATACTATAGCAACAATGGCATCAGACGAGCCCTACAGAGACCCCTCCATGAGATGAGGATTATCAGGTACATTGGTTGTTTAGTTATGTCATGTTTTCAAGTAGGTTATATTTATTGTTCATTGTGAAAAATTGATTAATGTGAAATTTTTTTGTCCTACACAGGTGGACACACTCATATAACTCGTGTGCCCAGACCTGAAATCGAACAAGAGGAGCCCCATAGACTTGTTCCCATTCGTCCCCAATTTCATAGAGCCCATTCTGAGGGGTATATTATACATGGTATAGATACACATTAGATCAATTTCTAGTTAAAATGTTCAAGTTTACGTTATATTCAATGTTGAACAGATGAATTAATTTTTTTCAAATTACATGTGTTTAATGTGAAAACATTATGCTCCATAGGTGCAAATGTAGGAGTTGGGTTTGGCCCTATTGCTGGTGACGGGTAAAGGAGAAGAATGTCTTAGCTTGTGGCATCCATCCCACACTTGGATACTTCTCGTTCAGGTAAAATCTAAAGGAAAATTTATTGTTTGATGTATGTATAATGTGAAATTTATTGTGTGTCTCATGTACTTGTGTTATAAAACAATTTAATGTTTTGTACAGTGGCTAGTAGATACGTTCATTCCTCAGAAGGGAACAATCCTAGTATGAGCGAAGAGGATGAGATAGTTTTTCCACGAGGTATTTTCAAATGACCAGACAAGTTTTTTAAATACAAATTTTCCTTATAAATTATTTAATTTTTAATATGTGCAATAATTTAGTATGTTATAGGTGGTGGTCGTCGCCCTCCTAGGGGGAGAGGTCGTAGGGTTCATGAGTTTGCTCGAAATCTGAGCTATGATACCCTTTACACCCATCTCGATGATATTCCTGCGCAGATGCCTTGGGAAGATACCATCTCCTTACTTACTATTGATGGGATGAGGGAGAATTCCATGAAATTACACAATGAATTTGAAAGTTACAATCTCTCTGCCCCTAGTTGATATTGTCTCCAAATTGTTTTGCACAATTTGGAGGGTTTGATAGAGACTTATCGTGGGGTTGGACCATCAACCCAAGTTTTTTTTGACATGATGCATAGGAGGAGAGAGTCAGTGATTGGTATCCACTCCTACAATGAAGTTAAATTAGGGTTACTAAAGAAATGGCCTTGTCACTATTTGACTTGCGGCCTGAAGACAAAAAACGTCTGAAGATTACAAGATTCAATGATCCCAATATTGCACCTTATATTTATGAGAAGTTCCTGTATGCATACGGGAAGTTCCCAAATAATAATGAGGTGCCGCAATATTTTGTTAGGATGTTGTTTTCTCAATTCTGAGAGCACATGGACCCTAACTATATAGATACTGGGTCCAAATTATATGGAGCTGGAAAAGTTCATACATATGAACGACCTAATGCTATGCGAGATGTTGGTTTTAGGCCTCCAGCACCTCATTTAGCACCTCGACCACCTAGGGTAGTTACACTTCCAGAGGAGTTAGCCCTTATCTCCAGTGCTACATCACAGATGAGGGAGAAGATACAAGAGAATATTGCAGCTACTTTAGGAGGGGTGGAAGTCGACTTAGGGACAAGCCAACCTTCATCTAGTGCAGGAGTTCGTTCATTTGTGAGTATTCCAGATGCCATGTTGAGGGAGATGGAGCGAGATGAGCTTCTGGAGTATGCATCCTCATGTAGAGACCACTATGAGAGATCGATTAACCAAAAAATGCACACCATGAGCAAGGTATGTACAAGCATGTTTTGATCTATTTTAAAATACACATTTATAAGATGAGCTAGAGTGCATGTAAATTTTTTTTTGCTGTATATATTTTTAGTCTCCAAAAACTTACGCGAATATATTTATTCAACTTATGCAGTTTAAAACATTCTTAGAACAACATTGCCTTGCCCCTGATCCTCGTTTTGTAGATCATGGACATGATCATGTACAGGTGCCACATTCATTACTATCTATCTATATTTTTGTATGTAAAATTGAAAATGAATTTATGTCACATAATTTTATATGTTATGAGTCTTAACATTATGGAATTTTCAGGTTAGCGCTACACATCAAGGGTTGCCTAAAGAGATTATTCCTTCTCAGGTTCCAGTCGTGACACAAGTATCGATACTTTTCGTTAAGCATATTTATGATGTTTATTATATTTCTTTTCGCAAGATTTTCTATTAACTTTGGTTTCTACTTTTCAGGCTACAGATAATATTGAGATGATGCAAATTGAGCCTCAAGGAGATCATGTAGGCTGTGGGTCAAAGAGTCTACATTAAACCATGGTAAACTATTACCATTTCTTTGTTGGTATCATTGCCACATTATAAACAGGTTATCTAGTGAATTTATAGACAATTGAGAGGTTCCTTTATGTATCTAGTGAATGTTAAAAATAATATTTAATTTTCAGTAAAAATTTTGAGCCATATTCAATTCACTTGGTTACTGACAGTATATGTGCTTCATTTGGCTTATAGGAATATGAAAATTTGTTTCCTTGACCATCTCAGACACTGTCACAATGTCAATATGTCATACTTCCTACTCAAGTCCCTGTAAAATAAGGAAGCCCATGCACAAAAAGCAAACATACCAAGATATTTCATCTCTCACCATGGCCTTATCAGGTTACTCATGGTACAAGCTCTAAACAAAGCAAGAAAATCCTGGGAAGAAGTTATTTCAACTCCAATGGTTGCAACTTCACTAAATGAGCCTAATGTTCTGTGACTCCACCCATTGCAATTGCGAAGGAGGAAGGATATAGTGTCATGAATCCCTTGGCTACAAAGTACCTACTAATTCATATTAAGGAAGAAGAGACAATTCTATTACACCATAGAAGGAAAGTGATATTGACGTTGAGGTAATTAGTAGCAAACCAACCACCGAGAGAATGAGAGGGCATCAAAATAGGCCCCCCTATATTCTAGGAAAGAAGAGGACATGAAACATTCCTACCACCACCCAAACCCCTGCTACTCCAAAAAAACAAGGGCAGAAGAAATCCTAGAACACCAGGAAGACACCACCCCTACTGAAACATAAGAACTAGTAGAGTCAGTGACCTAGGGTTGGAAGAATTTGGTCTAGTGGCCTTGCTACTCCATAATAACCAGCAAGGAGTGCTCTTAGGGAATATTTTTCCACTTTGATGGATGATAATTACATTACCAAGCCATAGATATAGTTTCTTCTAATCTCAAGGACATGACAGTTTCTATTCCCGCAAACACAATTGATGCTACTCTCAAGGACACAATTGTTTCCACTCCTGTAGACACACTGATTGACACTTTTATCATTGACCATGAAGAAGAAAGCGCTACTTCTCCCATGTTCACACCTACAACCACTCTTGTAGAGACCATTTTCTAAGAAGTGATTGTTTTCATTCCTACAAAGCATAAAAAGGTAAGGAGATTGCCCTCTTTACCTTTGTATACCTCACTTATTAGTCAAAATAAGTTACTTAGAATAAAGGTCTAGGAATTACAATTCAAGACTGATGAATGAGGAAAAACTTGTATGAATGGAAATCCTTGGTTTGGAATGTATCTTCTTGGATGAAAACGATTAGAGAGGGATTTAAAAGGAGGGAGGACAGAAAGCAATGGGAATAGTGGAAAATTTTCCTATCCAAACTTTGTGAGAACTATAAATTTTTCCATATGAAGAAAAAAATACAGTTAACATTCATAAAAGGCTTTAATTCAATTCACATTCACATTGGTTTGTACCCATTTGCTATCCTAGTAATTCTTTGGCGGATTTTGCACATTTTAATGATTAGGTCTAGGAGCTTGGGCATTTCGTTTTTGAGGTTCTCTTTGGGTGTTCATGGTGGGTTTACAGTTTTCTAATTATTAGGAGTATGGTTCTATCTATCCAGGATTTGGATGTAGTATGAAAATGTAAAAAGTCAAAGCCAAGACATGGATTTTTTCTATTTGATAGGCAAGAACATGGCCTAATCTAAGGTTTGTGGCTTAGCTCTCATCACTTAAAGTATAAATTCTTCTTCAACCCTCAGTGAAAGCTTCTATCTAAGTGGCCTTAGTGACATTATCCTTAATCCTAGATTTGAGTTCCTACCATCTATCCTATTGTTCCAATCTTGGAATCCTAACTCTCCTGTTTTATATTCATCAACTAGGTAATGGAATTCCATTTGTTGTAGTTAAAGTATTTGAAAAACTGGATTGGTGGATGAGGTGTCTAAACTAGTAAATGGAGTTAGGATTTATGTTATTAAATCCATTATGGGAATCAGTGGAGATTCCATTCTATCCACTTGGACCTAGTCAAATTGGATTGGAAGGAAAGAACTTAGCCAACACATCATTCATTAGAAATATTTATCAGAACAACAAACCGATATGCTATTGCATGCCTCCTTCATATGTCAGAATCAACCAGAATCCTATACTTGTCAGCCCAAATACAAACTTACTAATTTAGAAAAAATCTAAGCAAGATCCATTATGTCGACATACTGACTAATATATCCTTTATCAGAATTTTCTAGATGTATTGACTAAAGTAAATCCTATAGAAAACACCTAATATGCCAATTAAAAAAAATGTATGATAAAATAAACGTATGATGACTTGCTACTTTGTCTAATCCTGTGTTGTCATGTGCTGGTTCCTCGTCTACAATGCCCATGGATTATATCATCTATAGCATTGTGTTCTAATCCTTATTTTCCCCTTGCTCTGACATCCTCTGGTTGTAAGCCATCAAATTTGCATCTTTTGTTGAATTTTTCTACTAAAATTTTGAGAAGATTACACTCTGTCTTGAGGATGGCCAATTGTTTCTTCACTTGTAAAGAGTGTTTATAATTTTTGCTATTTGTACCACTGTTTTTCATATTCATTGAAATTGGTAATGAGAGAAAGAATAGATGCCCCGTTTCCTTGTACCATATCTTCATTAGACCTTACAATTCTCCTTGGCTCAAGTATGTCGCAATATTCCATAGTGTGCAAATGAACTGATAAAAACAAGGCTGAGAATTTACTGGCTTCCAAATTTAAATAAAAAGAGCAGGAAGATTAATTTTTTCAATAGGCAGTTGGGCTTTTGGAATGAGACCTGCAGGAGAAGTAAGGAAATTTTCAGCACTATTTCTCAGAGTCTTAGGGGAAAGAATCTTTCCTAGAAAATGAAACTTAACAGTAGAAGTGCAAAGTGACTGAATGTCATACAAAGAGTGAAAATGAAACCAAAATTCTATCTGTGAACCAAGACTAAGGTTGAGAGAATACCAAGAGAATATAAAAATGGAATCAAGATGCGAGAGCCACCACTTAAACCTTGGTCCTTTAGTTATCAGAAATTCAATTTTGAAAATAGGATTGCTATGTCCAGAAAAAACAAAGATACAATAAACCAAAATGTGAGCTTTGAAAGACTCATCTGAAATAGGCCAACCTAAGGAAAGACATGCACAAGAGCTCACCGTGCTCCCATTTGGATGAAATCTGATTGATCATTATCCCATCTGCCATGGAGAAGATTAAATCCATGGCTTCAATACCTCCTTTCCTTGTAACCTTAGACATGTGCGAGGGGATTCTAGGTCTTGATCTATTTATGGATGTCTAGGTGGATATGCTTGCATGTGAGGGACACATGATATGTTATGATTGAGCTACTTGTCATTAAATCATACTGGGTGAATGATGAAATCCCTTGGGAAGGTAGGATCACTTTTACCTAGAGCACTCATTTTTAATTTTATTTCCACATTAGCCATTGGATCAGTTTGTCTTGTTGTTCTAGAGGACATGGAAGTAGGTTATTTCTTGGAATTTTGAAGCCTCATATTGTGCTCTACTCAGGATTGAAGCAAGTCTGTGATGAGCTGGGCTTTTCATAAAACTTGAAAATTATGCTTGAATCTCCTAAGATGATGATAAATGCATGTTTTTCCGCTGCTAATATTAGCCCCTGTAGTAATGAATAGGCTTCTTCCTGGTTGGTAGAAAGTGTTCCCAAGCCCCAAGCATAAGACCATTCCAGTTTTCCTATTGGGTCAATGAGGATCTTCCCCAACTCCTGTCACCATGCTAGTTAGGGTTGTATCACTGGATGTTGTAACTTTATTTTTGATTTAATACCACTATTTTTAGCCCCCGAGGGGCAGCTCAATTGGTGATGGCCATGAAAATGAAGTGTAGTGACTATCCTCCAAGAGACATGATCACAATTTCCCGGTGTAGTGTTAGGTGCACTTGCATAATGAATCGCAATGAGAATATTTCAGTGAAGAAACTAGCTTGAAGGTTTATTCATACTGACAAAGCTGTGATCTCATTAAGGACTTAATCCTTCATGCCAATACTTAAACATTGTATTCTTAATCTGGGCACAAGTTTTCACAACAAGTTCTTAGTTTCATTGTCCACGGCATGAACAGTGGCAACCCATTCTATTACCATGCAACCCCTGGGAAGATTGATATTTATTTCTCGGCTTTGTTCTCCGTCCCATCTATTAAATTTGAAGGGCCAACTAAGTAGAGATGTCATGGTGTTGCAAACTAGGATCCTTGTGCTCCATTTTTAGTTCATCAATTTGTAATAATATCTCCCTGCGATATTCATTATGCTCTAGTAAGACATTGTTGGGGAGCGATTTCATGTTCTAGTATAGCTCAATTATACATAGATATTAGTTTTGGCACCCTAAAGTATGGCTTGAATCAATCACCCACTCAACCATAGAGGCCAAGACCTCCTCATCAACTTGCTCATCATGTTCAACATGAAATTCATTATCAACATAGTTGATTTCCTGTTGTATAGGAGAAGGGGCTTGGGAATGATATCTCTGTGCTTCCTTATGAGCTTTAAGTGTGCCTTGAGTGCTCCCTTCTACTTGATAAGAGGACCCTCAATAGGATTTGGCTCTTTTTCGTGGCATTGGAGTTGGCAAGCAGGGGAGTAATTGATTATGGGTATGCAAAAAGGTGAATACTTCAAATGGATATAGCCATGTCCAACAAGAAGGAGCTTCAATGGTGTAAACACCAAGTAAGGCTGAGCGTAAATGAATTTAAAGTTGAAGAGGAGAAGGTGTAGGGTTTTGAGCACCATCGAAGGAGGTAGGAATAATACTATGGCTCATAGAGGCTTCCCAAGGTGCAAGGGGGACCCAAGTATCTGACCGTGTAAGCAAAAGCCTGAGTTCACAACTTAATTTTCCTACTTTGACAATTGCAAATTTGATTTATTTACAATATACTATAGTAGTGGAATAAGCCAACCATGCATTATGGAAATTTTGTAGACGCAATACTAATTGAGACCTTTGGTGCCACCACCTGCAAATCCCTACTTCTTCATGCACTTTTTCCTCGCAGATTTCATGCCTTCGCCACAGGGAAAGTCTACCCCCAGAATGAGCATGTAAAATTAAGGAACCTAGGATGATTATGGACCTTGGGAGTCCATATTGTGCAACTTAGGGCAACATATGAAATTATTCGCGGGAACCATATGAAATTATTGGCATATGCATGCAAATGATCATTTAAGGCAAAACAGAGATAGGGGATTGCTATTTGAGGAATATCACCTTGGTATTGAAAATGTTGTGTGGTATGGCCAGTGGCGTTTACAAGGATTTTTGGGCCTTGGTCATTTCCAGTAATGTTTTAGGCACTCTTTTGGAATTTTCTAAGCCCGCCTAGGTGCCCAAGATGGGTTTGAGATGCAGACTCATAGGAAAATATCACCTTTTGAATGCCAATAACCCTTTAAGAGAACATAATTTAGAGGTGTCTCTTATCTCATTAATTATGTCAGGTGCTTTCCTTGCCAAGGTAATTTTGGGAATGAACTTTATTTTTCATTCAAGTGTTTGTCTTTTGAGTATTTTTTGAGAGCATGTAGACTTTGGTGCTTGACAAAAATACGAAATTCGTTTTTTGAAGTCATTATCACAGTTAGTCTGACGTGGATGCATTTGTTGTGACATTTACAGAATGATTTTGAGTTTGAAAAATGGGACTGGCTGACTGTTATTAAAGATGAATTACCAACCGATACCAGATCTGTAAGTATGATTTCACACATGCTTATTTTTAACAAAGATGGCAAAGTTACTATTAACTATAAATAATTTTTGTTTGCCTTTCTTTTTTTTATTTGTGCAGATTGAATCTATGGGTGGTTATAGGGAGGAATCCTATATTTGCAAATTGTGCCCTTCAATAAAATGCCTTGTAATATGTGTTGTTTTTTCTTGAATTTATTTTCAGATTATGGGGTTGAATCTTCCATTTGGTGTTAAAGCTGCTCTTGCAAAGAAATTTATTAACAAAGCCTTGGAGTTCAAGCCAAATTTGGTCATCCTTATTGTTCCAATAGAAACACAGAGGTATATTATTTTTCATTATGGAAGGGTATTAAACTGATGAACTCTTTTAATACAGAACTATAGGTAAATGAAGTTAGGTCATCATACATCTTGTAATAAAACCTATTACATTTTAAAGGTGAGAATACTATAAAATATATACATCTTGAATCAATTATGTGGCCAATCAATTGGTTTTTTTCATTAGTTACTGCATTGTCCCCCAACTGCCTATCGATCTTTTTCTTGTTGTTGGGATTGTCTCTTTTCAGACATTGACTATTGCTAGCTTAATCTTGTTAGCCAATGAGGAGAATGTTACATCAATTTCTATTCTTGGGTTGTTATTTTTTGTGTAATTGGTTATAGTAGATGACCAACACACCATACTAGTTGTCAACTAACCCTTTTTCCTCTTTAAATTTTCTTCTCCCAGTTTTCTAATTTTCTAATCCAACGTTTTTTTAAATTTTCTTCTCCCAATTTTCTAATTTTCTTATCCAATGTTATAAAAAAATAGTTGATAAGAAAATTCACATTTTCTCTTTTTTTTCTCAACTATCAGTTGCTATGTACCAATTTAGAATTTTCTGTTTTAAGAAACAATTTAAAAATTTTCTAGAAAGTAACCTCTCAATATTTAGAATCCGTATCTCATTACTCAACCCATTTTTTTCTCAAAATATTTAAATTTAAGAGAAAAATAATGCTTCAAAATCTTCACATTTCTTATCCTTTCCATACAACTTTGGTGGTTTAATATTCTTATGCTCTCCTTTCAAATAATCTGACTCATCCCATCTCTTTTAATTCCTAATAAGAAACAAAGTTATGATGCTCTCTAGCTATAAGAATGCAGAGGCTCTTCTCATTGAATGCCTAGGTGAATGATAATTCCTACATTCACTTCTTGACTGCCTTTATCCTCTATGACCATCCCTTCAATCGTGAGGTCTAATCTCTTTTGCATTTCTTGCATTAGAGTTACTCCTGATTTCCCCCTACAAATTCTTCTAACCATTTAGTAGTTGAGTATTTATTTGACTGTGTTCTTCTTGAAATATTATTAAGATTGCATTTAGTATTACAAATCTTCACTTATGTTTTCAATGTGGAATTTTCCAACCAACTTTACTAGCTCCATTATGCTTCTATTCACATTGTACTAATTTTTTGCATTACTCAAATTGATATTTAAATATTTTACTTCCTCTTCATGGCTATACGCTCTTGTGAATCCTCCATACTTCTGTTCCTCATATTAAATTTTATCTATTCTTTCTACACCCATAAATCTATAAATGTGCAAGAAACCGTTACTCTTAGAAATTGTGCATAGCATAATTTTTTATTAATTAGGATTTGGGCCTTTATTCATTTCAATCAATGAAGAAAATAGATGAAATAATCCGATTTCTAAAATTTCAAGTATAATATCCAATGAAAAATTAGGCACTTCCCTGCCTCTTGGCACTGTTGACCCATAATCATAAGAAAAGTATCAAGAAGGAAGGATGCTGGACCATCTCAAACATAACTGCAGGAAAGAAAGATCAAATATAGGTTCCTTAGCTATATTGCTTTATATATTAAGAATGACACTTTATTGAATGTATTATTCCTTGTAAAATGTTGTTTAAGTTCATGTATCCTAAGTTTGGATTTTTTTACAGGCTGTGATTGACACACACATTATTCCTCCACTTGTACAATTGCTGCAAACTGCTGAGTTTGATATCAAGAAAGAAGCAGCATGGGCTATATCTAATGCTACTTCTGCTGGTACACATGATCAAATCAAGTATGTATTTAATGAATATATATGATCAACACAAGAATATTGCTAAAATGGGTTGTCTAGTAATGAATAAAGGGCTCAACTTACAAGATGTAATGTAATGAGATGTGTTTGTTGATAATAATCAGTGTGATGTACATATGTTCAATAATTTGTGTCAGTTGATACAATGAGACAAAATATTGATTCCTGCTTTTGGTTACAGATATCTTGTGAATCAAGGATGCATTAAGCCTCTATGTGATCTTCTAGTCTGTCTAGACCCAAGAATTGTAACTGTTTGTCTTGAAGTGCTAGAGAATATTTTGAAAGTTGGGGAAGCAGAGAAGGTTTGGGGCAACACTAGAGGTGTAAATATCTATGCACAGTATTTTGATGATGCTGAAGGACTTGATAAGATTGAGAACCTACAAAGTCATGACAATAATGAAATTTATGAGAAGGAAGTAAATATTCTTGAAACTTATTGGCTGGAAGATGATGAAGATGACCAAACAGTCAATTTTTACCTCTCATATTTAACATTTTAAGTAACCTATGATATGTCGCCGATGGAGGGAACACTTAATTTTCCTACAGTCAGAGAGATTTACATAGTCAAGTATTCTTGCGTGCATTGTGTATACTCTATTTCCACATGCTATAAAATATCTTTTAGGTTCAACATGAGTACTTTATTTGACCTTGCCATCAAACTTAGAATTATTTACTATTTTTGTGGAAGCTTAGATGGAGTCTAGTTTCCCGAGTTGAAAGAAATTTCAAAATATGAGTCTTATGTTTGTCATCAAGAGAATAATTTCAAGTGTTATTCTAGCACTAATGAAATTTAATTTTGTAATATTTCTCCACCAAGCTATATAGATTCCAATCAATGATCTAATATTTCATAAGAGGCAAGTGATCTGTTCTAGAAAATGTTGGTTTAAATGTTTTGTTGCTTATCAATATCCTTGGTTGTTGATAATTTTCTTTAAATTTAATTTTAACTTTTATTTAACCCTTCTCATTAGGAATATAGAAATGATGAATCAAACACTAGTAGCAAACAAGTTTCTCCAAAGATCATGTCCATCATTTAGTGTGTCTTAATGTTATTTTCTTAATGGTAGAAATGGAGCCATATTTTTAGAGCATTTGGAAGCTTAACTTTTGGGTGATCATCATGACCATATTCATGGTGTAGAGTCTAGACATGGCAGTTCCTTCCACTGGCAAGTTTCTAGATGCAGGAGTTTTGCCTTTGTCTTCACAACATCTAGATTTACATGGAGGCCATGCATTTGTTGATTGTGTTCCATGAACACTTCCACCTTCTCCTACTCCTCTTCTTCTTAAATCACAATAACATAAATTCAAAGTTTCTCACGGCAAGAGGAAAGCTTAGTAGATACTAGACCATTTTATTTTTCCTGTTTAGTAATAGTCTCTTGAACTATATTTAGTATGTCTTATTTTATAAACCTTATATGATAGTTTCAGTTTTAACTTTTAATTTTTAACCTACCTTTGAAATTTTTCTTGAATCTTACAACTCATTGATAATGAATATGATGCTCCATTTCATTTCATGGATACCTGTTACAATTTGTTGATGACGAATTTTATATGTTGAAACTTGACGGTTGATGTTGTAGTCAATGATTGGTCATCCGATGACAATGTTATAACTACTAGATGATTGCTATTATATGTGTATTAAATGGTATATGCTTTAATGATCATCACTATTCTAGTAGTTAAATCTATGTTTTTCTGTTTTCTACAGTTGGTTCAACATTCTGCATGGATTTTTTAAAAATATATATATATATATATATATATATATGCATCAAAATATACTGAAATATGTATTATACAAAAATCTCTTTTGAAATTATTTGGTCCTAGAAGCTTTTTGAAATCATGCTTCCCACTCCTGCTCCTACTCCCAACAGCCTTGAAGCTATCACCTTGGATTGAAGAGGCATTGGAATGATGGTGACATTATCAGAGGAAGAATTATTGTTGTTCATGTATCATATTTTAAAGCTACCCTAAGGGTAGAATCCTGTGCTTCTCCACGGATATGGGGAGATGTTATGCCAAAGATGTTTTGTTATGTCCCTTAATCAGGTGTCCATTCCATTTGATGCCCAAAATCTGTCATTATGTCAAAGCTGAAGGGGTTAGGGTAGGTGCATTCCTGGAAAGGGGTTCTCATGTGCCAAACCTAGCATGACGAGGTCTCATTATAAGGAATCTTTCTGATTTTCGTCAATTTTTGCATAATTTTATGGTGCTTCCAAATACCTTTCTTTGGACTGATTCTTGTTTGATTCTTTAAGTCACTTGCAATTTGCATGATATTTAATGCTTGGTTTGATTATATGGTATTTGTAAATTCTTGTTCATAGATCTTACTGCTAAACTTTTTGAAAGTTTAGGTCCATAGCATATGACTATATATTTAATTATTCTTGAACATCAATTTATGTTTCGAAACAGTTATTAAATTTTACCAAGTATTTAGTAACAATTACAACATGTTGCAAATTATTGGCCCTTTCTGCTATCAACATGTATTTATGTGTTCCTATCATTAATCTCTCTATCATCAATTTCATTAACATGTTGGCCTTTGACATACAATGCATTTTTTTATGGTTTATAATACTTTTTTGAATCATCTTTTAGTGCAGTACCTAAAAATGTTGCAAAGGAAAGGCATTCTATTTAATGATTGAGGCCAAATCCTTTCAACACATTTGACATGTTTCTATGATTTAAACATTTCACATTTCACATTTCACATTTCACATTAAATTCATTCTTATTCCTTTAGTGATTTCAAAACCATATGTTACAGTACCTTAATGGAACAACACACCATTAACCTTAATCTCCCCCTAATTTTATTCTAAATGTGAATTTTCTCACCAATTTTCCTCTTGATTATGTTCTTGCAGGACATGGCAGTATTGAATTTTGGTGAATATATGCCTGAATGTTGTCTACATCAATCTGGAATTGATGCTAGAAAGCTTCCTATGGGTAATGGTTGTTTAATCATATGAATGATAATGATCCTAGAGTCATTAATCATAATGATTGAATTCATTCTTATTCCTTTAGTGATTTTAAACCATTTTCAAAGTGCATATGCCTCTATTTGTTATGATTCAAATTTTATGCTCCATCAATAAAATATAAAAGAATAAAGCTAATCCTTCTTCCAATTTTTAAAATTAGGATACTTTGTTGAAGCTATCAATATGCTCTATAAACTAGTTTGAGTAAATTTTCTCCTTAAATTTGAAATTTACCAAACCATTTCTCTTCATCTATATTGAAACATTGATGAGAGTTGAGTTGTTTTCCTTTGGAAATAATAATTTCATCTAAAAAATTTTGGATTTATTGCTACAAGGGGTGGGATATCTATCTCTTAATATAAAAGTGTGAAATCCATTACTAGCGAAACTTTCTAACATAAGAATTAATTCATAGCTAAACACACCTTTATGAATAGTTTTGACATTATTAACGGAAAGAAAGAAGGGTAAAACTTTTTGAGATTTACATGATGATTGATGATTATCTTGAAAATCCATTATTATGAGTAGTAGCATGCTTGGTGTTAGATCCATAGGTTACGCTATTTTAAAATACAATATTGCATAGAAAAATTCATGACACTTGAAAAGGATCATAAACAAAATTCTTTTTAATTGGTTGTTGTTTATATTTGCTAAAAACCCATTTACAAATGGTAATTATGAAGCCAAAAATTGTTAAGGTCACAATCAAGATTTGAGAAATCCATTGGAAGTGCAAGAACCTACACATAACTTAAAATTGTTATATGGAGAACCATGATCAACATAAAACAACCCACTAATGAAAATTTGGCTATATGGTGTCGTTATATCTCAATAAAAAGGAGTTTTAAGGATGACAATGACAAGTTTTACAACACATGGAAGATAACACTTTCTAGTTTAATCCACCCATGCCCATGAGGTTGGATTATAATAATAATAGAGAAAAAAGATTTAAACTATATTTGATACTTACATGATGATTGATGATGAAACCATTATTACAAGTAATAACATACATTATTCATGTTAGATTTATATATTATAATATTTAGAAAAACAATTATGAATAAGAAAATTCTTGATACTTGAAAAGAGTCATAAAAATGTTTCCAAAAGAAATTAAAATAGCAACTTCCAAGTAAAGGGAAATGACTTACAAATTAGTGTATAAGAATTTTTTCCATACCACATGTTGAAACTTTCAAAATATTGAGAAAACAAAATATAGATTACAAGGGGATGTGTAATATGTAAACGATCAAAGATAGAATTTTGGAGAGATAACTAAATCTTGATTACAAGATCTTGAATGTTCCTTTGTAGGATATATTCCATGTTGTGAACAATATTTTCCAAGCACATGGAAAATAGAAACATGTCAAATGAACATAGAAACATTTGACATTTGACATTTGTAGGATACTTTGTTGAAGCTATCAATATGCTCTATAAAATAGTTTGAATAAATTTTCTCCTTAAATTTGAAATTTACCAAACCATTTCTCTTCATCTATATTGAAACATTGATGAGAGTTGAGTTGTTTTCCTTTGGAAATAATAATTTCATCTAAACACTTTTGGATTTATTGCTACAAGGGGTGGGATACCTATATCTTAATATAAAAGTATGAAATCCATTACTAGCGAAACTTTCTAACATAAGAATTAATTCATAGCTAAACACACCTTTATGAATAGTTTTGTATTCTTGAATGTTCCTTTGTAGGATCTATTCCATGTTGTGAACAATATTTTCCAAGCACATGGAAAATAGAAACATGTCAATAGAAAATAAAAGTAGGAGGCCTCCATCATTGGAAGAGACAACAATGAAGAGATTAGCCACATGAAATATAAACTAATCTAAACTAATGAAGAGATGCAAATATGATAACATTTGATATAAAAACTAAACTAACGATACAATAATATATATATGTAATTAAATATTCATTCATCACCATCATATCCATGCAAAAAAAGGGGCGAGTTAAGATCATCTAGGAGTAAACATCATGGACACATTAAATCACCATAACTTAATTATCTAGCAAAGCACCCTTATCCAGTAGATCATAATATATTGTTCGTACCAACACACATCTAACCATCCACATGTCCATTTATTTGAAAGAAATCCACAATATAGTCTTAAACTATATAAATTCCAATGCATTGTAGCAATTATATGTTCTAACCCTAGAATCAAAGTTCATTGTTCATCTTGAACAATGTGTTCCACTCATATGAAATGTGCTAGTGGAAAATTTTCCAGAATGGCATCATGATCATCTATCGATAACCTCCATTGTCGCTGTTTTTTTCTACTCTTCACTTGCTTCAACTGCAGTCAAGTTGCTATGACCAAGTGACTATATTGGGCATAAATAACCTCTGGCTGGTAATCTTGAAAAATAATATGATCTTTACATTTCTTTACTTCTTCAAAGAAATGTCCCATTAACACCATTGAACTGATTGGATATGTATAATTTGATGGATCATTATACTCTTGCAACAACATGGATTTAGAGATAGTGCATCGTAATAAATAATAATTCACTTTTTCTTGATTATTTTCTGGTGCAATGACAGCGAAAACATCACCTTCTCTAACCATATCAGAAACATGATCATAATCATTGTCAATCACAACCACTTCATTTTCCATTTCCTTGCCAATCACATTTTCAAATGGGGGAAATGGTGTCAATTCTTCGTGTTTCCATGGTTTAACAAATTTCTTAATTTGCTTTTCATAGTCATCGATGGACTCTATTTGATCAATACATGCAGAACAAAAGCAAGAGCACTTTCATTTCTCAATGCAATGTATATTTGTCATGTTCTTACTCCTAATTGAGTGTAAAATTATTGTTTGAGGGATTCCAAGGCAATTTAATGGCAACAATATATCAACATCACCGATTGCAATATTCAAAAAGTACCTGCTTGAGAAAAACACACACATGTATGAGTCAAAATTTGAACAATATTTAATATTTTTTTGATAACAAAATACACACATATATGTATACATATATCTCTAGACATGTATAATATATTGTTAGTTAAATGTGTATGCTTACCTATGCACATTAGCCATCCTTGGGTTCGATACATGACTTAAATTGTCTTTGCACCAATTAACAACATCTAAAGAATTTGCAAGTCGGGAAGCTGAGTGATTCAATTGATGCCTCCTAAGTGCACGTTTTATGCATGCCCCAACACCATTGTGCTCTCCTTTTCCATGCCCTATCTCAAAGAAGTTCTCTTATGAAGATGAGACAACCAAATGAATGATGTTGCTGATTTAAATTGACCAGCACAACCATCTGACCATACCCAAATTTCTTTAAAAGTGACCCTTCGTTTCAACAATTCATTATAAATAACATTAAAACAATGTTGAACAAAACATGTATCATGTGTTCGATCATCACTGATGTAGAAATGGTACTCCTTAATCACCTCATGATTATTTTCATCGCTATCAAAACCATCGATATCAAGCATCGCATGTCTATACAAAATATGTACAAATATAGATACTTGGTCTGAATGATAATACTCACTTTGCATTTCCTTTTGTGGACTAAACGTGTAATTCTCAAAGAAATCAATCACTGATAATATTGTTCCTTTTGGGAACACATCATGTGATTGCTTGAACTGTAAATCCGGCCATCGTGCTATATGACAGTGGTTACTATATTTGTATATTTGCACCCTGAACTTCTCCGTAAAAGATGTCACTGAAATTTCGTCGTCAAGTAAAGTGATCTTTTTTGATGTTGTGCTTGAATCTGCAACAGGAGTGTCAGTAACATTTTCAGATCGCTTCCAATTCAGACTGAGATTTAACAGTCTAGGATCATTAGGATGAATGGGATACTTTGAATCGTAGAGTGCCAAATGAGAACATTCTGGGCATTTTCTTCCACCAACACATTCTTTTTTATAAAATAATTCATTATTATCTCGTGCACATAATATCTTCGATAAAAATTCTCGAACACTTGAAGGAGGGGGGTCATTTGACCAATATGTTATGCCAAAATTTACAAATGTCTCATAAAATAATTGGAATTCTACATGGTATCAACAACAACATGGGTCTTGAACAGTGATAGGCCTGACATACCCTGGTTTAATCTTCACAAATGTGCTAAGGGAAACCTTCACATCAATATTACTCTCCATAAAGTTCTAGAATAATTCTACTTGACTGACCTGTGTTATAGGTTTGGCATGAGATTCATAAACTCCCTTAAATATACGATGTTGCACAGTGTCATTTTCATTTGGCAACACACGAGAATTGAAATCCAAAAACTCTTTTACCCTATCCCTCACACCATCAGGAATTCTATCATGATATGGATGCCTGGAGATATTAACCCAACATGAAAGTTCATCATTCTCATCTAATTGAATTCTAAATTTTGTATGCCTCCATAAACTTTTTCTTGATGTTTTAAACAATTTTGAAGTTGCTGACATCAACCGACTTGATGAAGTTCGTTTCGTGACTACACTTGTTAAAATTTCTCTACGAGCATTCTTTTCAACTTTATATCGCTTTTTGGCTAGTGTGGCAAGCGTTGACGTCACATTTTTTGATACCATTTCATTTTCTAAAACCTCTTTCTCACTTTTAATGCCCAATAATTCCACAACATTTCTAAGAGATTTGTGTTTTAAAAATCTACGTAACATCTTAGCTTGTGCTATGATATATTTACCTTCAAAAATATGTTTCAACCCCCAATTTATTTTATCTCGAACTTTCCTTTCAGCCATTGGTGGCCCCAATTCTTCAATTTTAGTTGGATCCATATTTTCTAGAAAGTTGTAGTCGTATACAACGTTCTTGGAACTTCCAATTAATTGCAGTGGAATTTGACGTGTGGTAGTATCTTCTTTTGGTTCTAATTTTGTCCCTGCATAAAAAAAAATATTAACTTCTAGTTTGAAATTGACATATATATGTTTTTAATTTTAAAACTATCTTGAACTACAATGTTTTTTAAGAAAATTACAAAATTCAAATTGAAGAAACTATTGACTCACCACTGAGATCAATATCAATATTCTCTTGGACATTTGTGTTTTCAATATTCTCGTTGACAAGTTCCTCAACATTTCTCATTTCCTCATCATTGTCATGCACCTCTACATCTCTTTCACGATGCTCTACCTCCACATTTATTTCATGGCTTAGTCTTTCCCTTTCCTCTCGCCTTTATTTTTTGTAATCTCTCATTCTTATCCATTGAATCAGTTCTTTTTCCATCGTGCCTTAATAGGCAATTACTTTGGTTTCCCATGTTCACAAAATTGGAAACCTAAAATCCAATTATATTTGGAACAAATACCCAAAAAAACATAAAGACTTCAGAATAAGTACTTCATGCTTTCAATAAGACAGAAAATTAAATAAATAATTAGATTCATAAAGACATTTTTCAAAAATACTTCATGCCTTCATAGAGACATTTTGTAAAAATACTTCATGTCTTCATAGAGACATTTTTCAAAAATACTTCATGCATCCATGCACCCAAAAAAACTTTAAAAAAAAATTCACCAAAAAAAATTTTGCACCCAGAAAAAACTTCCAAAAAGAATTTCGCCAAAAGAATTTCACACTCGAAAAAACTTTAAAAAAAAATTGCCAACACCCAGAAAATATTCGCACCTTGGCAGAAAAAGAATTTGGACCCTTTCACCTTTGCAATTTTCGGACCCTTGCACCTTCGCAATCTTCGCTGTTCAGAATGGTGTTTGGAATTAATCTTTTGAACGAGAGTATTTATAAAGAACTCTCGCCCGAAACATTGCATCGACAGAAAATCAAATGTTTTGATTAAAATTTAATAAACTCTCATCCAAGAGTTTAATAAACTCTCGTTCGAGAGTTTATTGAACTCTCAGACGAGAGTTTATTAAACTCTCGGACGAGAGTCGACCTTGGGTAAACTCTCGGGCGCAAACTCTCAACCGAGATTTTTTTAAACTTTCGGCTGAGAGTTTAGCCGCACAGTTAATTGTAACCTGTGGTGGTTTAAACTCTCGGTCAAGAGTTTAATACTATGTCCCGCCCAAGAGTTTCTGGGCAACGAAAAACCCAGAAAATTCTGCAGTTTTCAGGAACCTGCAACTTTGGAGGGGTGAAACACCTACAAAAACAAAATGTACTTAAACATCACCGTTTTTTTGTCTTTGTCCATTTCAAAAAATAATAAAAAATAGTGATTTAATCTAAAAATTACCGAAAATAGTCAGTGCACTAGTGCAATCTATGTAGATTATGATGATATGGGTTATTTCCAAAAAATGAATAACCTTCCCTAAAAAAAGTTAGGGTTCAAAAAGTGACTATTTATGTTTGCCTGAAAATTTCAAGTATATGCAGTTAGTAAACAACAAATTTACCCTCTATATGTCAATATTTTTTTTTTTTAAATATGAGTATGGAGGTAAGATAATTCTCTACAAATATTTTTTTTATGTCAACGCGTAATTTCCATTGAAAATATGAGTTCAGTGGAGTATAAGTTGAAAAAACATAGAAAATTACAATTTTCAACGTCAAAAAAGGGCAAAAAGTGTTTCCCAACTTCACATTTTCACTACTTGCCTTTTGGGGGATTTGAATGACAAAGGTTTTGTTGTAGCTCGGATTGTCGAGAGCTCTCCCCAGAAATATTATTTCTTCAACTTGTTGATCATTGAGATTGAAATGGTTGTTACTTTTGGATAAGATTGTCTCGAGAGAGAGAGACTCCAGGTCTTATTTTGAGCTTTCCTTGTGCAAGGTTTTTTATCCTGGAAAATCTCCTTATTCCTAGCCAACCAGATACTCCAAAGAAGAACATAGGGAAGGGTGTCCCAAACTCTTTTTGCAATGTTCTTTCTCTTTTTCCCCCAAGGATAGCCCTTTTTCCAATTGGTTATCAACTCCGAGATTGAACTGATGGCTTCTAAGTAAATCTAGGAGAAGTCTGTGAGGTCATTCCAACAACGGTTGGCAAAGGAACACCTCACAAAAAGATGGAGAGTCGTTTATTCTTCGTTTTGACAAAGGGGGCATCTGGAAGGACCAAGAATGCCTCTTTTTTTAAATTATGAGAAGTCAATATCTTACATTTGAGCAGTATCCAGATGAACATTTTTTCCTTTGGGAGGGCTTCATATTTCCATACAAGACTCCATATGGGCCACAAAGGAGTGGGGAAATGATCCTTAAGAAGGTACCCATAAGCAACTTTGATTGTGTATGATGATCCAGAGGGATCCCACCGAAAACTGTCTTGGTTACCTTTTGACAACATAGCTGCACCATGGAGCATTCCTTTCAGGTTTGCTAGATCAGCCTCAAGGTGAGGGGGGATGATAGGAAATTACCATCCATTCCAGGCATTGGAATATTCATCCCAGTTGGAAAGCTGGTCCATGGTGTTTAAACCTTGAGTTTGGAGATAATTTTGAATACAATGAATGTTCAGGCTATTAGTGAGGGGAGACTGTCCCATAATTTTATCCTCCCAGATGTTTATGTTGCTTCCTCCTTAAGGGACTTTAGAGGTGTATCTATTGATGAAAGGTATGGATTTTTTTCATAAAGCCTAGATTCTGGAGAAAAGCTTATTATGGATTTCTTGATCAACGAGATTTTGTCTAAGAGTGGTGAGATATTTCGACTCCAACACTTGCTTCCACCAAGAATGTTGTCCCGAGATAAGGCGCCACACTATTTCCCCCCCAAAGGAATTATTCAAAAGCTTGGGAATGCGAATACCAAGTCCACCATTTCATGATTCTAAGTAACCTTCCTCCATTTGACCAAATTGAATTTCTTCTTCTCATTTTTCCCACCTTACCATAAGAATTGCCTTAAAAAAGATTCTATTTTTTGTTGAATGTTGGAGGGAGCATAAAGTAAGGAAAATTGATACAGAGGCAAGGCAGAGAGGACATATTTTAAGAGGATTATGCACCCGGAAAAATTGAGCCAAGAAGATCCCCCTTGCTGAACTCTCTTTTTCATTTTATCAATGGTGATGTTCCATATTTCTGTCTTAAAATGTCCAGCACTGATAGGCATCCCAAGATAATTAAAGTGGGTCCAATTCCACTTGCAGGAGACTCCAAATATTTGAGCAATACTGTGGATGGTGTTGATTGTAGCATTCCACCCATAGCTACAACTTTTATGATATTTAATCCGCCTTCCTGAAAATATCATAAATTTATCAAGAAGTGAGTTGAATCTCTGAGCAATAATGCAAGTGGCTCCACCCATCAAGAGGGTTTCATCTGCAAATTGAGAGTGATTCATATTCTTGGCCCCGTTGCAAAACTTGATAACAGTGATCATACCAACTTTGTGCTTGTGATCTAAGGCCCTGCTGAAGGACTTTTCCATGAGGATAAAGAGGAAGGGAGATAGAGGGCAGCCTTGTCTGAGGCCACAGGAAGATTGAAAGAATTTCCCAGGCCTTCCATTGACTAAGGGGATGATCCAAGGTTTGGAGATGCAAAAGTTGATGAGAGATATGAAATCTTCTTCAAATCCCATTTTCTAAAGGACAGAGAGGAGGAAGGAATGTCTCACTCTATCAAATGCATTGGCAAGGTCGAGTTTCAGGATGAATCCTTTCTCTGATCTCATCATATTCGAGTGAATGACTTCTTGGACCAAAAGGAAAGATTATGAGATTTGTCTTTGGGATATGAAGCCCCCTTTATTTTCATAAATGAGGTTTGGGAGATGGGGTTTGAGGCGGGTGGAAAGGATTTTAGTAATGATTTTGTACGAAGATTTGCCGAGGTAATAGGTATAAATCTGGAGAATGAGGAGGGACGGTTCTCCTTGGGTATAAGGGTGAGAAAGGTTGAGTTTGTACAACCACCGATCTTCTTCTTTCTTTGAACCCAAAGGATCATTTTAATAAGGTCCTTTTTAATAACTTCCCAAAAGGTCCAGAAAAAGCTTATGGAAAATCAATCCCGGCCCAGAGACTTGTCGGGATGGAGTGTCCAAATAGCATTGAGGATTTCATCCTCCTCTATTTCCTTGGTGAGAGATGTGTTGATCTCATTCGTGATCAGTTTGGGCATGTAGGTCAAGAAATCACTGTAATCCTGCAGCGCAGCTGTTTCAGTGAGCATATTTTTATAATGGCTATTAGTAAATGCCTTGATAGCTTCCTGATCAGTATGCACCATTCCTTCGTCATCAGTAATGGTTGAGATATTGTTTCTTGAATTTCTTATTGTAGCTTGTTTATGGAGGAAAGAGGTGTTCTTTTCACTGGCCTACAACCAAAGATTTCTTGATTTGAGCCTCCATTTTTCCTCTTTTTTCCTATTTGCTTTATACAAGTTCCAGTATAGTTCTTTTTCCTACTCATGCTTCTCTTGGCTCACTCCATGAATGTTGATGTCAGTTTGGACTGCTTCCAGCTTCCCTTTGATTTCATTTCTGAATTTTCACGGTTCCCTATAGCTAAGTTTTAGCCAATCTTTAAGTGCCATGCACACCTTCTTCAACTTTTTTTCCCAAATGTGCATTGGGAAGCCACAACGTGCTGCTACCAAGAGGTGATCATGATCTGTCTGGCTTCAAGGATATCACTCCACAACATATTTTATCTAAAATGGAGGGGTCCAAGGGAGTAGTGATCTCCTAAGGTGAGGGTGACAGGGTAATGATCAGAGGCCGAGTAAGAAAGGATACTAGAGGATGCAACAAAACAATGAGAAATAAGAGGAACAAGCACAATAAAACGGTCCAACCTTTCCATTATGTTCCCAACTCCAATTCTTTTATTGCTCCAGGTGAATTTTCAGTTTTTGGGGATGATATCTACCAGATCATGATTTTGTATAATTGTTTCTAGTTGGTCTCTTGAGGGATCAATATTAAAACTGCCACCTCTTTTTTCATTGGCATGTAGGATCAAGTTAAGGTCCCTCCAACGATGATGTTTATATTATCCTCACTGTCTATATCTGCTTACATGGTGCTCCAACAGACTTCTTTATCTTTGTAATGATTTGGTCCATATATATTGTAAACAATTACCACAATGTTCTCTTGTGTATTCTGAAGATCGACTTTGATCCAGTCCTGGGTCTTAGCGACAACCAGCTGTTTCCAAGCATTCTGATTCCAAATTGTAGCAATTCCTCTAGAGGCACTTCTGGATTCCACCACGGTTCCCATGTAATTCTTCATTTTATTTATAATGTTCCCCATGTCTCTTTCTCCTTTTTTAGTTTATTGAAGGAGAATTATGTCAGGCTTTTCTTGATTAAGAAGGTATCTTAGAGTGGTGCTTTTAGAGGGGTGCCCTAGTCCCCTACAATTCCAAGAGAGGGATTTCATCATTTCAGGAATTTAGGTTGGGGATCTGTCTTCCCTCCTGGTTCATGTTGATTTGCTTATTTGCTGATAATCCCTCCAATGAAATTTTCTATTGGGTGTTGGGTTCCAAGGGAAATTTCCTTTTGGGTTGCTTCGTCTCAATTATGTTTGGATGATTTCCTTCCGGGGCCTATTTTTTTAAGGGTTTCCAGAGTAACCCCATGCTCTTTGGCTGCGTTCTTAGTGACAATATGGGCAGAGGAAGGTTCAGCGGAGGAGGATAGAGGACAGGAGTTGGATGGGGAGGTCTGAAGGGTAGATCCATGAAGAGGAGAGGGCATGGAGGGCTGAGGAGGGTCCTCTTCAAAGGGGGCAAGGGAGGAGAAGGGGTTAGGGGAGATAAGGGAAGGGTTGGGGGATGGGTTAAGAGAGGGATCCAGGATTTGAAGAGGGGTTGAGGAGGGGTTCGACAGGGGGGGATTGAGGGGGAGGGAAGATTGAGAGGGTTGGGTAGATGGGGCTCCGGTGTTTCTAAGATTCATCACAATCTTCTTCTTTTTTATGGTTTCCCATTGTACTTCTAGATCTGAGTTTTCGACCTCAATAAATTTAGTGCATCTATTAGAAAAATGACCGTATTCATGGCATACCTACACTTGAAATGGATTTTCTCGTAGTCCAGTTGTTGTACGTGAGTCCATTTTTCAACCTTTAGTTTGATCGCCTCCGAAATTCCTTTCCCCAGATCCACTTCAACGCAAATTCTAGTATAGGCTTGGATCCTTCAACTCGCTTCTATCAATTAATTTTCCAACAATGTTCCCGATCACTCTGACTAAATTATTGCCCCAACAATGCAAGGGGAGGTGAGGTAAGCGAACCCAGATAGGGACAACATTGGGTACGTCAAGTTCTGGATCAAAGTCTCGAGTCCATTTCTTTAGGTAGATCCCTCTAGTGTCCATGAAATATGGCCCATTCCTGAATATCAAATCCTTGTCCACTTTTGTCTCGAAATGGAATGTGAAGTAACCCCTGCCACAAAATCTGATTGAAATTTTACCATTGATCTTGTCCGTCTAGTTGCGCTCTACCCATTCATGAACCATCATCGGCGAGGGCCAAAGTCCTGTAAATTGACCAATGAGACTTTTCACGGTGATCAAGAGAGCTGTCATTCGAGGGATCGCGAGGGGAAGAGAGACTTCCTAAATTCCCTCCAATTTTTTAACAAACTTGGAAATTGTTGGCCTTGATCGAGGCAGATTGAAAGAACTGATCAACGCTGAAAAGGCCTGTGCGTAATCAGGAAGAGAGGCCGCCTCCGTGGTGTCCACTAGAGGGGCTATGCACCCGAGATCGGGCTGCATAAGTAGCAAGGAGGGGTGTGCCTATGCCTAGGTCACTAGCGACGACTTTCTCTTCACCCTCTTATGCTGATATGATCATGAATAAGTCTATAGAAAACTCCTGCTCCTCAGAGAATGAATCCTTCGATATACCATTGAAAAAAGTGGGAAGGAAATCACATAAAGAAACTAGAGAAGAAGAAGAAGAACAGAAACAAACTCAAGGAAGTCAATCTACAATCGAAATGTCCATTGAGAGGAACACCAAAATAAGGCCTCTCAAGGGAGGAGCATCAAATCCCCCCATCAGTAAATAATAAGATTAGTCTCTTGGAATTGCAGAGGCTTAGGGAACCTGTTGAAAACTGAAGCTATCAAAGACCCCCTGAAAATTGAACCCCCAGAAATCCTCATGCTCCAAGAGACTAAAATCTAAGGGGACACCTTTTGGACATCAAAAAATAGAAATGGAAGAAAAACACAGTGAAGGTTGTAAGCGCAAGGGGCTCCTTAGGCAGAATTTCCAACTCTGTGTTCGAAGGAACAAGTATAATTGGTGAACTCCTTTGAGACCCAACACTGGATCTTCACCGAGCTAAGGCACATCAAAAGTAAGTTGACCTTTTCTCTCTTCAATCTTTATGTTATTGTGCTATACGTTGAAAAAAGAGATTGCTGGAAATATATCTCTGAATTTCTATATCTCCATTCTCCCAAGAACATTATTCTTGTTGGAGATCTAAACATAGTCTTAGATTTGAAAGAAAAAAGAGGTGGCAACTCCAACAGGGATCAAATGCTTCCCATTGTGGAAGACCTTGTTCTCTAATGGGACCTCCTGGACTTCCAAAATTCGAGATGTCTCTACACTTGGTCCAACAACAGAGTTGGGTTAGATCACATCTTAGCTTGCCTTGATCGATTCCTTGTGCAGAGCTCATTATTGCTAAAGCATAGGTTAATCTCTTCCAAAATCCTCCTCAAGCTTACCTCTGATCACAAACCTATTATGCTCCTCTTGGAAGAGGAAGAAAACATGGGCCCTATTCCATTTCATTTCAGCCCTCCATGGAGTGAGAGAGAAGGATTTCTTGATACTTTCCCCCTGGCTTGGACCAATTCAGTCATTGGATCCCCATGATATGTGTGGGATAAGAAGCTCAAGGCAACAAAATATTCTCTGAAAGAGTTGATCAGAAAACCAAAAAAACCCCTACTGGCCAAAGGAAAGAAGCAGTCTAGCTGTTGGAAGACCTGCAAATGGAAATGGATAAAAGAGACATAATTCCTATGGAACTATAAAAGGAAGAGATTGCTCAAAGGAACACCTATATCTCCTTCCGCACTGAAGAATAATATTGGAGGATAAAGTCCCGAATCTTGTGGCTAAAATCTGGGGACCGAAACACTACTTTCTTCTATCGACAGTATAGAGAATGCCACGTCTTAGAAATTACCACTTCGGAGGGACTGGTTTGCAAAGGGTTTGAAAATATCAAAATAGTTGCATAATCTCACTTCCAAAAGCTATTCAGGAAAGACAAATATAACAGTGAAGAGGACAAAAAGGACTTCCTCACTCACATCCGCTCCCTAGTCAGCAGTGAAAACAACCCCAATCTAATTAAGCATTTCAAGGAGGAAGAAATTTGCAAAGTTATTTGGTCAATGGAACCAGAGAAGGTCCTTGGGCCTGATGGTTTCTCAATCCATTTCTATAGAATCTGCTGGGACATTATCAAAGTTGACCTGTTGAGAATGATCAAACGTTTCCAGAATAAAGCTAAGGTGGTGGGAGGCATCAACTCCACCTTCTTGGCCTTAATTCCAAAAGAAGTGAACCCTGGATCCTTTGAAAGATTCAGGCCCATCTCCCTCTATAACGCATCGTACAAAGTCCTCACCAAACTTCTGGCCAAAAGAATCAAGCCTTTGCTGGGGAAACTAATTTCCCTCTCTCAAGGTGGGTTTGTCAAAGGCAGGAAAATCATGGATAATGTCATTTGGGTTCAGGAGGGAATGCATTCCAACCACCAATGGAAAGAAAAATGAATTTTGATCAAGCTTGACATGGAAAATTCCTTTGATAGGGTAAACCTCTCTTTCCTCTACAAATTTGTTCTCACCTTTGGGTTCTCCTCTGACTTCGTTAATCTGATCAAAGCTTGCACTGATAAGCCCTGGATCGCCCCACTAGTCAATGGTAGAACCACCACCTATTTTCAAGCCTCGAGCAGATTAAGGCAAGGCTACCCCCTCTCCCCATTCCAGTACATCCTAATGGCTGAATCCGTCAGCGGAAAACTAACAGAGGCAAAAATTACAGGGACTGTTCCAAGTTTAAGAGTGCAGAATAGATTGGACCCCATCAACCATGCGTTGTTTTCTGATGATTCTGTTCTATTGGGAGGTGTCTCACTGTAGATCTCTTCCGACATAAAATCTATCCTACACAGCTACTGCAAGGCATCGGGTTCCCTCGTCAATGAAAGGAAGAGCACAGTTTATGGGTGGATCGTTGATCAGAAAGCCATCAATCGAATCGCACTCCTCCTAGGATTTGTTGGCCACGTTAACTGGGAAAAAAAATATCTCAACCTCCCCCTAACACTAGGAACCAACAAGAACGCGATGTGGGATGAGGTATTATGAAAATTAAAATCGAAAATTGCCTCATGGGGAGGCTATTGGCTCACCATAGACGGTAAATTAACGCCTATAAAATCAATCTTCTCGGCCTTGCCAATATATCAGACCTCCTTCCTTCTGGCTCCTAAGTCAATTACAAAACAGGAGTCCAAGCTCACTCGTGACTCCTCTGATGGGGTGGGAAGGGTAACCAATCAAAGTTTCATCTTGTCAATTGGGATATGGTTATATGTCCAATATTGGAGGGCGGCCTATGGATCAGAGACCCCTCAATAGAAAACATATTGCTTGGTAGCAAAATCTTATGGAAAATTTACAATGACTCCAAGCATCCGGTCAGCCAAATCTTGAAAAATAAATATGTGGCAGGAACAACACTGAGGAAAATGAAATTCGAAAAAACCTCCAAAGGATCACTAATATGGAACCTCTGCAGGGGAGGAATTAACTTCTTTAAAAATTACCTCTACTGCATTCCTGGAAACAGAAAAAACACTCTGTTGTGGCAAGACAGTATCATGGGACACTCGCCACTTTCAGACTCTGAAGCTTTAAGAGGGATCCGAGAATGGATAGAATAGAAAAACATCACCAGAATTGAAGAAATTTCCTCTTGGGATGAGAATGGGAATGGATTTCTTGGATCTTCCCCAAAGCCCCAGATCATCTGCTAAATCAACAAAATATGCTCAAAGAAGAGCTAGCTGACTCTGCCCCAATCCACAAGCAGACCGCAGACTCCTGGGGCTGGGGAAACATAGGAAATTACATTGTTACAATTGGATTCTGGTATCTACAACCTCAGAGAGTGACAAATCACCCCGCCATCTTCTGGAAATAGGTCTGGGATCCCTTCTACATCCCTAATTTTTTTTTTTTTTTTTTTTGGGTTTTAATGTATAAAAAGACTCTGATAGGTGAAAACCTCACAAAAAGAGGAATCCTTAGACCCCATAGATGCACCCTCTACAAGAATGATCTTGAAACAATGGACCATCTTTTTGTAAACTTCCCCTTCGCAAAAGAAGTATGGAATCTCATCCTCCACGACCTTAACGTTTCCGCCCCTATTCAGACCTTTTTGGTAGAACTATTCTCTAATTGGAAGGGGTAGTATCCCCCTGCTATCCCCAGCAAGTCTCTATGGCTCTGAGTTTGGAAAAACATCCCCAAATACGTCTACTAGAAATTATGGATTGCTAGGATTAAATAGGTATTCAATAACACCATTTGGAATCCCTCGACGGTCGCAGTCAAAGCTAAAGCTCTCGTCCTTGAGACAACATCCCAACACTCTCAAAAATATGCAATCACCCTTATCCCAGAAGAAAATAACTGATTGAGTTCCTTCGTCTTCAAAGACAGGAATACCTCCAGTCAGTCCCCTCACTAGTCCAAAATGGCGCATAAGGGATCCAGACGAAACATTCCAAACATGGTGGAGGAAGTAGGGTAAAGCAACGATCTTCTTTGATGGTGAATCTAAAGGAAATCCTAGGATTTCAGGTGCAGGGGGCATGATCTACTCCTCGGATGGCACAAGAGACAAGTTCAGTTGGGGCCTCGGGCAGAGAACAAATAACTAGGCAGAAATTCTCAGATTGATAAAATCGTGCTCAATAGCTTGGGAAGGCATTAGATAAGTCCAAGCTTTCGGGGATTCATAAATTTTGATAAAAATGATAAACTTGGAGGACCAGTTTAACAATCCAATCCTAAACAAGAGCCTTCAAAGGCTGAAGTACATTATGGCAGACTTCGCCTCATATAAATTTTTTCATATACTCAAAGACTCAAACAAGGAAGCAAATAGCTACGCAAATAAAGGTTTCCTCCTCCCGCAAGGATCCTTCAGCATTAATGATGAACCCCCATCTCAAATCCCAATTCCGTAAATGAGCATTGAAGACTCACATGCAATAGAAGTTGGTTGAAGCTATGTGCTGATGGTTGTTTAGGATCTGACCCAACCTGTCCTTCACTATAAATACAAATAATCGTTTCAGTTAAAAAAAAAAAACTTTGATTTTTAATTAATTTTGAAATTTTGAACACATTGTTTGTTTTGAAAAAATATATTAAATTGAATATTTTGAAAAAATAAAAATTCAAAATGTAAATTTGTTTTCTAATTAGTTGATGACTTTTTATGTGGTTTTAAATTGATATGTCAAATATAAAAATTATATTAAAAGTTAAAAAGTCTATTTTTTAAAAATAATTTATCCTTTGTTACAATATCATGGACCAATACCATGACTTATCAATAACACATTCCCAAAAACCATCACTCATTTCAAAATCAAAAGAAGTAGGTACTAGGCAACGCTCCATATTACATTTTTTAATGAGTTGAAATTTAATGTTTTTTTTTTCTATATTTAATAAGTGTAATATTTTTCATATATAAACATTATATTTATAATTATGTTAAAATAATATTCTCCATATTACATTTTTTAATGAGTTGAAATTTAATGTTTTTTTTTCTATATTTAATAAGTGTTATATTTTTCATATATAAACATTACATTTATAATTATGTTAAAAAATATTATATTGATTTCTAGTCTCAGGAGCGAGAGATAAGTTGCATAATACAACTTAGGTTTTCTTTATGATATCTACAATGGAAATGTCGGGAAGGGGTGCAGGAGCCCCCCTTCTTCTGCAAATTTGTTGCTGACAAGGGGAAAGAGCAAGAAGCCTCCTTCTTCACTAAGCTCACCAACTTCAACGCATTCGAGAAGCCCCTAACCAATCATTCAGGAGAGGGAGGAGCAGGAAAGTGGACAAACTAACAACCCATCCACCAGTCTGCAAGCTCCAGTGGAAATCCTCCAGCTCAGCCACAAACAACCAAGCCCCGCAAACCAAAGACCAAGAAAATACCAACTTTGGAAATAGAAGAACCAGATGTAGCTGCCTATAGAGAATACATGCAGTTATATGCAAATTCATAGGCTTTTGACCCACAGGAAAGATCTAAACTAGCGGATTCAAGCGAAATGGTGTCTTAAGGGAGGAACCAAGCTCTAGCTTAGCTCGAAGGGCTTCTTTACATTAATATTTTATCTCCTTGCAAACAGGGACCACATATTTTAAGGAGGACCATACTTCTTCAACTTAGTCAATTTATACATGAGATATTGGAAATAAAACTTCACCTTGGAAAAGGAATACTTCACTAGAATTCTAGTCTAGGTTCAATTATACTCTTTGCCCTATAACTATTGGTCTCCTTCCATCCTCAAAAGGGATTGGAGACAAGATGAGTGAATACATAAATATCTCAGAAGGAACAATAACAGGGCATTATGTTTCCTATGATGGCATATGTGTCTATGTCTCCGGGGCTCTCCTTGAGGCCATAAAACTGGTGTTCAAGGATGAAAGTTGGCTCTAGAGCATAGATTATGAACACATTACATTCAGTCATCGCAAACGCCATAAAAACGTGCATCTCTCAAGGGAGTGTCCACAAAATGCCTCACAAACAAACAAATCCTCAGCTCAATAGAATGCAAATGAGTAGGGATTCACAAGGGTAGCTCTCATGAACAAGAAGAATCTAAGGACCCATGGAAAATAGGCCTCAATAAGCCAAGCCAACCAGAAACATTTTGGAGTTCTGAGTGAAGATCAAGAAGATCAGGATAAGGAAGATATTGAATAGAAGGCGGAAAAAATGGGCACATACCCCTCCTTCCAGAGAACAAGGAAAAATAAAGAGGCCCCATAACCGTCCCAAAGGAAATTGAGCAAGTAACTGAAGACATCGAAATGGAGCAAGAAAAAAACCACAATATAGTAGACGAAGAGTAATGGGGGACATAGACCTTAAAAAGATAGCAGAAAGTTTAGGAAAAAAGAGGAATGGAAGCCATCTTGAAGGAAAACCTACAAAAAATATAGGAAGCCTGCCTCTATTAGGAATAACTTAACCAAGAAATAACTAAAAGACATTACATGTACTTTAACAAAAATGGCATCAAATCCAATGTCCCAACAGATCAATACAACCCCAAAAGAGCGGGAAGTAAGCAACAAAGGAAACCCACCTTCCAAATTCTACAGGATCTTGAAGCACGACTGATTAATGAAGGAAAGGTAAGCACCCTAATATTAACTCAAAAACCATCCCAATGAAGTTGATGTCCTGGAATATTCGAGTTCTAAATGGACCCACAAAAAGAATACTTCTCAAGCAAAAGGTTATGTCAAACAAACCAAAAATAGTATTTATTCAGGAAACTAAAGTAGGCTTGGAGGCCATACCTTCCCTTCAACATCAATGTTGGAAGGGATATAATAGCATTGAAATCACTACCAAAGGCACAAAAAGAGGCTCGTTAATCACACGGAATGAAAATTTTATGTACCTTTAAACATCTATAGCTACTCTGAATACCCTAACAATAGTCATTCAATTAATTGGAACCCTAGAAACACTATGTGTTACCAATGTCTATGACCCGCATAAATTTAAAGAAAGAGTCAAACTATTGGATACCATGAAGAGAATTCATGAAGCCTTGCCAAGCTCCCACAAAATCCTTGGAGGAGACTTTAACATGATCCTCAACCTTTTTGAGAAAAAAGTGGGCCTCAAAAGATTGGACAGAGACATGGAAGCTTTTAGAGAAGAAATAGATCAATTGGAAATGGTGGATGTTGAAACCCACAAAGACATTTTCACCTGGAATAACAAAAGAGGGGAGAAAGACAAATTGCCTCCTGCCTGGACCGATTATTAATATCAGAATCCATACTCCTAACTACCTTGGAAATAAAAGGAAGAATCCTCCCATATGTTGGATCAAATCATTGGCCCATTCCTCTGGAGATCCAACTTCTAGGAACTCCTAAGAATATACCTTTCAAGTTCGAATCATTTTGGTAGGATCATTGAGAATTTCAATAAAAAATGAAAGAAAGTTGGAATGACGACCTCCCTTGGAGAGGTTCCCAAATGTACCGCTTCCAATAGAAACTCAAGGATATCAAATCGTGAAATGAAAAATTGAATAAGGAAGCATTTGGAGACATCCTCAAGGAAAAAAAAAGACCTTGAAAGGTAGATAAGAGAGCTTCAACAACACATAATCCTAAATGGAACGTCATACCAGTTGAATAAAATGGAACAAGAATTGCAAAAAAAAATGGGAAACAAGGGATTTGAGATGAGACAAGACAATGTTGGGAACCCTCAAATGTGTTCTAGCCACGAAATTTGGTGGAGAGGCTAGAATACATGAGATATCCAAAACCCAAAAATTGTTTATGGAAATTCCACCTTGAGATGGCCTAATTAGATTATTATAAATTTTTTAAGTATTTCCTATGTCTAAACTTAGGAAATATGGCTAATTAATCAAAATTAATTAAGTGAACATGAGAATTCTATAGAAACTCACATGGATCGACCCAAAAATGATCTAATCCATGAATTAAGATTTAATATTGGTTCTTGCAGTCCCAACAAGAAGACATAAAAAGAGATCAATGTCGTGATGGAGATTGCACAAGAGTCACTTGGAGAATTCGATTTTCCAGAGTAGCAACAGTCAATTGCGAGAGAGTTTGAACTTCAGCAAGGTAGCAGAGATAGTGAGAGGTAGGGACTTCAGTGAGGTAGCAGAGATAGTGAGGGGTAGGAACAGTTATCCATAGGAATTTTTCGAGATACAGAGAGGCAACAACAAGAGGGCTCAGTTATTCCTAATGAGGAACCATAGAGGACTACACAGTTGCTTCAGAAAAGCAGTTTGATTTGGCTGGAGAGAAATTTGTTCTCAGTTCCAGAGGTCAGGCAAAGGGTCCAGAGTGTCGGAGAGATGATTTCCTCAGCAGAGACTGGGAGAATGACTTCATCAAAGGAATATTTTAGCCACATGTATGGGATACAACATAGAGCAACACAAAAGGGCTCACGTTTGGGTTTGGATGGCCAGTTTTCTAAAGGGAAGTTGTGTCGAGATTGCATGTGGAAGAAGGGTAATTCCCTTGAAATAAATTTTCCCATATTTTCTTGTTGTTTGGATTTCCAGTTGGGCATCCATAGATTGTACTAAAATTTCACTACTACATAATAATAAAAACCCTCACTCCTACGCCGATTTTCCCAAGTTGGGTTTTTCTGGGGACATCTGTCCAAAAATAACAGTGTCAAATTCTTATGTGTGTATGCTAGTATTTTCTCGGTTTCCAACGCTATTATTTTTACAATTTATTTGTGAGAATTACAGTGTGAGTTATTTGATATTTTTCGTAGCAAACTACAAATAAATTATTAAATAAAATTAAAAATTAGGAGAATAATTTTTTCAGTTGTTGTGATAGATGAAATTTTCACACTCAACACCACCTTTCTAACTCTTATTCAAAAGGAGGAAGGAGTAGACACTCCATAAAGGTATCACCCTATCGCACTATGTAATGTAATATACAAGATCATTTAAAAAGCTATAGCCAATAGACTCAAACCTTTGCTATGTCTCCTAGTCTCTCCTAGCCAATATGGTTATGTTGAAGGTAGGAAAATTTTGGATAGCATAATTTTATCCCATCAAACTATTCACTCTCTAAAAATTTCAAAATATCCTGGGATGTTAATGCAACTTAACATGTAAAAATCATTTGATAAGATAAGTTGGAAGTATATGAGGGAGGTTCTTAAGGACTTCGATTTCCATAAGGAGTGGATCAATCGAATTATGGCCCTAGTATTTGAAGCCTTATTCTCCATCCTTCTCAATGGAGCCCCTACCCAACCCTTCTCGCCCACCTGTGGAATAAAGCAGGGAGATCCCATATCCCCTTTTCTATTCATTCTTATGGTAGAGGGTTTCAGAAGAACCATCTGAAAAACCAAGGAGAATAATTGGTTGATCAAAATGAATCTTCATAATGCCCCTTCAGCCTCTACCCATCAACAATTTGTGTATGATACCATTATAATGGGTATCCCCAAAATTTACGAATCTAGGACTTTCAAAAAAAAATCTTAATCTATTCTCGGAAGCCTCTAGAACCTTAGTCAATCTGTTGAAATCCAAAATCATCTTCTTTAACACCCCTCCACTATCCAATGGAACATCACTAGGATCATGGGTTTCCAAAATTGTCCCCTCCATTCTAAGTATTTGGGAGTTCCTCTCACAAACAAAGTCCTCAGGAAATCCACCTAGCAATACCACCTCTCCATACTCAAGAATAAATTGAGTAACTGGACTTTCATATCCCTTAATTTAACTGGAAGGTTATTCCTTATCAAATTCGTTCGGGAAGCAATGCCTTTGTACTTTTTCTCAGTCTCAGGTGATCCAAAATCAGTTCTAAACAATGCACACAACATTCAAAGAAGCTTCATTTGGAGAGGCGTTGAGGAAAAAAGGAAATGGGCACTAATATATTGGGATAAACTTTGTAGTTCCAAGGAAGCTGGAGGATTGGGCTTGAGAGACCCTGAAGTCATAGGAAATTTTTTGGGTATAAAACATGTTGGAAATGAATAGATTCTCCGACAACCACCTGGGGAAAACTATGGAAATCCAAATATGCTCACAATCAGCAGTAGAAAGATCTCATTGGCCTAGAAGGAATCATCAAGGGCTCCACTATTTGGAATTAGGCTTGGAAATGAATGGATAATCCAACAACACAATTTTTGGGAGGTGCACAATGGTCATAATTCTCTTTCCTAGGAGGATCCTAGCAAAAACTACCAAAATTAGAACACAGAAACCCATGCTCCGTTGTAGGAGCTAATGCAGGGTAAGTAAAAAACTTTAGTATCCCACTACTAGAAGCACACCCCTCAAGAAAGTAAATGGTGGTCTTGGATTGAAGAGCAGGAATGGTGACCTCTCCTAGAAAACTTTGGCTAGGAGGAACTCTGGAAGCACCTCCAGGATAAACAAATACTCGTAGACCAGGATGAAGAAAAATTGAGATGGGGCAATATTTTAGGAGGTATATTTATTCTCAAGGAAGTGTATGGCTATCTAACCAACCACAATCAACTAGAAAAACAACCTCGTTGAATTTCTCTCTGGTAAAAAAAGCATTGGCCAAAGGTAACTCTCTTCTTATGTCTTGTCCTTAATGGGAAAATCCTCACCTTGGATGACCTCATAAAGCATGGTTTCTCGGGCCCTTCTAGGTGCATTTTATGTGAGAACTAGGAGGAAACCATCAACCACATGTTGAATAGGTGTGAAAACGCTCCTACATTATGGGACTAGGGGGTGAAGGTTTTCATAACCTTGGAGAAAAACATGGCATCAATTTAAAGCACCCTTGATTTGTGGAGACTTGAAATATCCACTCACCCCATCATCAACAGGGCTTGGGATTTGTTGTCGGGGACTCTCTGTTGGGTCCTATGGAAATAAATAAATGTTATAATCTTTAAAAACTTGAAGGTAAAATGGGATGTTCTTCTTACTAGTGTGAAGAAGATAATATGGGAATTAGTCTTTATCTCCAAACTCTCATCAAAGTAGCGCCCTCCTCAACCTTCAGACATTTTCATCCTTTATTGTCTAGTTCTAGAGCACATTCCATCCTCTGACACAAACCATCCCACTTTCAACCCCAATATCCTTATCATTTGTTCTCCCCTAAGCATCAATGTATTCAAACTAGATTATGATGGGGCTTCCCAGGGAAATTTTGGAAATACGGGCCTTGTGGGGCTCTTCCAAGAACATAATGGCGAAATTCTTTGGATTCTCTGGAGCATGGAATCGAACTTGCAAAGACACACCATTTTGTTCTGTTGGTTGTCGAAGGGGATTCTGCGGTATCCACCCTCATTGCGTGAAAATTACAGAATGTCACCCTCACCAACAAAGTGACCGCTAACTGGTGACTTTCCAAGACTCTTTAATTAATTCATCACCACATCGTGGTTATTGGTGGGGTCCACTTCCAAGCTATTAATCATAAGGAAAATTCCTTAGCTGACAGATTTGACAATGAGTGGACAAATGGAAATAACACATTTAACTCTCATGCATGGAAAGATTTATCTGAGGGTAAGCTACGTTAGGAATGTGAATATCTCCATTGAAGGGATATGGATGGTAATGGTTCTCAAGGGCTTTCAATCCCTCCTTCCAACTAGCAACCCTCTTCATGATGGAAAAGTATGTGAATTACAAAGAGGGTGCTCTGAAATCCTTCACACGCCTCTCCCAGCCTGATGCTCTTAAGTAAACCTTGAACTATGAGAATATGGATGATTGGAGCCACTACCCACCTCATCCACCCATCAATATCACGAATCATTTGAATTTTGAAGCATATATTTACGTACATGCAATGAATTACCGCATTTAAGTTTCCATAATTATTCTCATCCTTCTAAATACAATGACACTCAATTTTTTTTCCCATTCCAGATTGCCTTATTTTCTCATCTTCACCTCTACTTGGTTTCTTGTAGATCGCCCCTTTCCCACCACCTCCATAACTGCAACTCTATCCTTCTCCAGTTCCCATTGCTATCGCTTCCCTGGTATACCCCTAATTTCTTGTAACCCTCACTCCACCAGAGCCTCCTCCTCGAGCCACATACTGAGAGGTAGCAACATAGAACACTGGAGGAAGGTAGGCATGCGTCCAAGATTTGGGGTCAAGACTGCGGTTCATCAAGAAACCCTCAACTTTCACAACACATTTCGTAGGAGGTAAAATCAAACATCAATCATCTTGAGGAGCGAGAGGTGGAAAGTAGGAGAAACACCAACACAGAGGTTGTGGAAAAAAAATTTAAATGGATTCCAGACCTAGGCATGACAAGAGCTTGTAGAAATTTCTATATCCATATAATTAAGCTCGTTTGGAGTATGAAGAAACTCCTGGGTTTGGAAATGCAGGAAAACAATCAGGCTAGGAAAGCCCTTGAGGGGAAGTTGGACCTGCTAGATGCAAAGTTCACGGTGTACGTGGAGTTAGTGCACCATAAGAAATATGTAACCCAGGATTTTCCCCATTATGATAGGCTTAAGCGTAACACTAGAAATAATGGAGGGGGAGAAAACTATCTCCCCAACCCCGACAACTTGAAGCAATATGGGGTTTAGGTGAGCAGGTCACCAACAAAACCCATCATGGTGGGAGAAGACTAGTCCCTTCAGTTAATTTTAATGCTCTATATTTTTTGTCTCCTTTTTGTTATCTTTGCCTATATGGTGCTAGAATTTATGTTTGATCCAAGTGGACCCATAAATGCTCAAAAATAAAAGGTGGATCCAAAAAGGCTCAAAAATCAAAGTTCTCATATTTCATCAAAACTAGGACCAGTTCGAAGAGCTTGGAGTCCCTATTCTAATGGTACATATGGAACTGAAATTTGAGTTCGTATGAGAAATTTATTGTAGGTTGAAGTTTGTACCAAACAAAAATAGGTTGAAGTTTTTACCAAACAAAAAAAAAAAATATCAAAGTCAAAAGCCAACCAGAGGGTGCCACATGGCACTCCCACAAGCTTCCACATGGCAGCCTAATCAGTAGACCAAGTGGACCACCACAGGCGATGTGGAAATACCACAAGTTGACACATGGCATGGAGGTGATAGAAGTAGCATATGATTTGGATCAATGAGAGCCTACCACATGGCCCAATCACACGGTGCCACATGGCACCTCAAATTAGGCCCAAGTGGCCTTGGGATGGCACAACCTACATTTTTGTCTTATTCTCATGGTTTGGGGAGTCGTTACAATATGGTCATATGTATACCATATATTTTATGGTTTGAAAACTATATTAAAACCAAAATTGAGAGTTAATGAGTTTTGAATCCAAACCCTTTATAACAACAAATAACTTTATATGCATATGCCGACCATTGTGCCAATCACACACTTTGCCTTATTCACCCTCACACTTTGTTATAAAATGTCATTTGAATAGTTCAAAGGGAGCCATGGAGAATACATGAGAGATGAGGGCATAGGTAGAACAATGAAGACATGGATCTCAAGAAGATTCTAGGAATATTGTTAGAGCATTTGTTAGGGAATATCTCAAAGAATATTCTCTATGAAGAATCTTTGAGGATTCTTTAAGATTTCCTGGGGGTAGAATTTTTGAAGGTGTTTGTATTATGCTGACTTTATACTCATTTTCCTCCATTTTTTGCAAGGAACATGATGATGTGATCATATTATTCTTATGAGTAGTATAATTTTAGTTAACCCATGGAAGAGAATATTTGAGAAATATTTGAGATTCTCGGGGAGACCAAATTTGACTGAGTCCAAAAGAGGTCAAGTTTATAGTTATATTTCATGATTTTTCAATGGGAATTCATCCATGCAGTCTGTTTCTTTAGTGTAGTTGTGATTTTATAGGGCGTCCCTAAAATTGGAGGTATAAAATGCATTGATGCCATGTCTTGTTTTTATTTTTGTTGAGATAATGATTCGATTTTGTGATCCTTGTTTTCCATTTTGCTGAAGGTTCCTTGTATGCCACTTCATGTGAGATTTTGATGTAGAAATTATATAGAAACTATATATCAATGGATTCAATCTGATCATGCAATGTACTAAGGCAAGATATTGAATCCTTCTACTATATTTGCGGAATATAAAACACGATCGCTCAATCACATGCAAGTAAGAGAAAGGAAATTATCAATCACACAACACAAGACATATCTAGGGAAATCACCTGCTCAAAACCCCTCTATCATATATTTTACATAGTCAAATAATCATGAAACAATACAATGCTTTCTCATGCTGAGAAAATATTGCACTATCTTGACTGTCTCATTCTGCTCCTACTCAAAACTGTCTAGAAATTCTTAGGAAAAATTGACCAACACATACCCAACTCTCAACCCTTCCTTAGCCCAACGTTGCTCACTGAATCCCTAGGAAATTAATCCCTATTAAATAGGATAATCCATTTTCTTTGACTGCGCAATCCCTATGGATCCTTCCTTTGACTTTATAACTGCACCTGGGCAGTTCGCCAAAAATACAACTGATAGTTTACTTGTCTTAAACCTTTGTCTCAACTAGGTTTCCATCAGAATTGACATGCATGCAGCTATTAATAGTGAATCATCAGTTACTTGGTAGATCACTACTTGTGAATTAAATATAATTTAATTCACTTGATCTTCCACTAGATCATTAATCAATTAGAACTAGCTAAATTATTTTAACTCAATTAATGTGAGTTAACTGATCACACTCACACCACACTAGTGCTACAACTGCAATTGGATCCTGTAAATAATAGAATCACTCCACATGCCTATCCTTTAACCCTCAACTCGAAATTCTTGAGCTAACTAAGTCTATCACACTTAGTTAACTTTTACAAGTTGTTATGATATAATATTACAATTAATTTTCCAATTTATTTAAAAATTGGTTGCACACTAATGTGTTGTTAGGATCCCTCACTCATGTGTGACTTGTGATCCAACACTAATGTGTGTGCATTTCATGTTTTTTCTGGATGCCAATTTCATTTTTTCTTGTTGAAAATTTGAACACTCCCTCTCAACAAGAAAAGAATCAATCTGTCCTGATCCGGTACCTTTGGAATGTTCTTTAATGCAACACTTCCTAGTGTTTTTCGCACATGAAACTCTCCTGAAACTGAATAGCCTCCAAACAACTGAATCAATATAATGCATATGTCATCAAAGTCTTATGACTATTGCTAGCTACTGCACATGTCTAATTGGCTCCCTGCATTGCTACTGACATCTGCATCTATGCACTCTACACTGCTGCCAACTCTAATCTGTGCTCCAGTATCTGACACATTTCACTCTGATTTCTATCTTATTGACATATGAATGCATCAATTTAACCGATCCTTCATGATACTATTGTACTGTGGGCTCCTCATAGCTAGGTTTGATCCATGAGACACGCCCTCTCAATGTACCCTAGCCAAATTTCTTCTTGGTATTATATCTGCACATTGCCCCACCTCACACCTGAAGGTATAGCTGGATGTACTCCCTCTGCCCATCTGGCTTGAAATTTACCCATCCTAGAGGTCTCTATTTGCTTCAACTTGTAGATCCAACCACTAACTTTCCCACTAGTATTAGGACCACTTCCCATTCACTGTTTCTGATAATGGAGTTATACTCCTCAACCATGGCATCAACCTAGGTTGGTTGTTGCACTGCTTCCTAAAAATAGGATGGTTATGTCACAATACACTTGCTCATAAGAGCCATGTATCTAGTGTATCTATTTGGGGACCTTCTCTTCCTACGTTGTGATGTAGGTGCTCCTACATTCTCTGTTGCATCTAGCATCAATCTGTCAGCCTCTCTTGTGCACTTCCTACCATTTCTGGTGGATGGATATGCATGCGTGGTTTCTACCACTCCATGATTCTTTGCTTATGGCTGCTCCACATCTCGAGGTTAATCCTTTGGAACTAAGAGTTCCTCATCTGCATGAAATTCAATCTCCCTCTCAAGGGACAATTGCATGACTTTCTCATACTTCCACATGGTACATCCCTTACATGTGTCTATATGCGCAAGAGTACCCTTTGGAAGACCTGTATAAATATGTTGCATGATCCTCAAAGCACTGTGGTGTAGATGGCCCAATCTCCCGTGCCATAACTCACCTATATCCTGGCTCACCACCTTCACTGATTTACTGCTCAATGCTGCACATCCATATACATCAAGTTTGTAGAGGTTCTTCACATGAACCCCAATCTTCTTTACCTTTGTTGTGGCTTTGTGACGAAGGAACACCTTTCCTTCACTAAAAACCACATCATATCCGAGATCCTCCAACATAGCAACTGAAACTAAATTATTTTTCAAGCCTGGTACATGCATGAAATATTTTAATAAGAAAGGTTTACCTAAATATCTCTAGAAAGTAACTGTACCAATCCCAGTACCACTATACCTCCCATCATCACCCATATTGAGGTGCATCTGAAGATCCTTCTCCTCCAAGCTACTAAAGAGTTCTTTGTTTCCCATCATGTGGAAAGATGCTCCACTATCTAAGAACCACATAGATCCCATCATAGTTGACGACATGCATATGATTAGAGAGAATTCCAACTCAAACTATGAGGCCAAAGCTTCACCCACTGTAGCTCCTGGAGCCTTCTTGTTGTTCTTCTTCCTTTGTGGAAATTTTTTTGCATAGTGTCCATGATCATGACAGTGAAAACATTTCACCTTTGACATGCCACGATTCTTGCCTTCTTTGCTGGTCTTAGATTTGGAATAGGACTTCTTCCCCTTCCCCTTATTTTCCTTGCCATCCAAGCTACAATTTTCCTCATCATCAGTTTTGGATGAGGATCCACCCCTGGTATTCTACCGAAACTCTTCAACTTGTACCAAATCTGACCATAGTCACTCCCAATCTAGTAACTTCTCCCTCCCATTCACAGAGTCCTAGTAATTATGCCAGCTCTTGGGAAGGCCTAGAAGTGTCAAGCTCACCAAGTCATCATCAGCTACAGTAATCCCACACTTTAAATCTCATCTTGACATTGAGTGAACTTGGTCAAGTATTTCTGGATTGTTTCGCCCTTATCCATTTTTATTTTCCTTAGCTTGTCCTTGAGTGCCAATTTTTTATGGTCACTGCTGCTTTGAAACAGATTTGTCAAGGACTTCCACATAGCATATGGAGTTTCCTTTCCATGGAGACTAGAGAAAATATGATCTCAAACTCCCTCTAACAAGATCCTCTTTGCCTTTGCTACCTTCTTCTGCGATGCATCAAGAAGTTAGGCATCTGTTGTTGCAGGCTCTAGAATATCATTATCTATGAATTAATTCAACCCATTTTCCTCCAACACTGCCTCCATCCTGTCCTTCCATGCAATATAATTCGAACTACCCTCGAGTGCATATTCGAGTCTCAATCCATTGAAAGACATCTTGATCCGCTTCTAGCTCCAAAGAAAGCATCTACAAATTTGAATACTTTTCAACATAAACTTAATTTCTTCTCCATTATTGTGATTCATGGTGCTCTGAAACCATGTAAAAAATTATATAGAAACTATATATCAATGGATTCAATCTGATCATGCAATGTACTAAAGAAAGATCCTGAATCCTTCTACTATATTTGCGAAATATAAAACAAAATCACTCAATCACATGTAAGTAAGAGAGAGGAAATTATCAATCACACAAAAAAAGATGTATATGGGGAAAGCACCTGCTCAAAACCCCTCTATCGTATATTATACATAGTCAAAGAATCATGAAACAATACAATGCTTTCTCACATCGAGAAAATCCTGCACTATCCTGACTGTCTCACTCTAATCCTGCTCAAAACTGTCTAGCAATTCTTAGTCAAAATTAAATAACACTTAGCCAATTCTCAACCCTTCCTTAGCCCAAACTTGCTCACGTAATCCCTAGGCAATTAGTCCCTATTAAATATGATAATCAACCTTCCTTGACTGCACAATCCCTATGGAGCCTTCCTCTGACTTTATAACTGCACTTGGGAAGTTCGCAAAAAATACAACTGATAGTTTACTTGTCTCAAACCTTTGTCTCAACTGGGTCTCCATTAGAATTGACATGCATGCAACTATTAATAATAAATCATCAGTTACTTTGTAGATCACTACTTGTGAATTAAATCTAATTTAATTCACTTGATCTTCCACTAGCTCATCAATCAGTTAGAACTAGTTAAATTGATTTTAAGTCAATTAATGTGAGTTAACTGATCACACTCATATTACACTAGTGCTACAACTGCAACTGGACCCTGTAAATAATATAATCACTCTACATGCCTATCCTTTGACCCTCAAATAAAATTCTTGAGCTAACTAAGTATATCACAGTTAGTTAACTATTGCAAGTTGTTATGAGATAAGATTACAATTAATTTTAAAATTGGTTGCACACTAATGTGTCGGTAGGATCCCTCACTCATGTGTGACCTATGATCCCGCACTAGTGTGTGTGCATTTTCATGTTGTTTCTAGATGCCAATTTCACTATTTCTTGTTGAAAATTTAAACATTTGATACTTTGTCATGTTGAAGGAGATCTTATATGAGTGATAGTTATTATAAAAGAATGTCTCATGGAGATACATACCACTATATTTAAGGAATTTCATCCTTAAATTTGACAAATAATGCAGCATGTACTCATCATCATCTTGTAGTAATTAATGAAGCGACCTCCCCGCTCTTGACACCGGGACCAAAGACATAACCCACATTGGGCGAACTTCATTATCAACTTGTGTGTGTTCTGTTATCACTCAAAGGTTTTTAAAATTTCATTGATAGGGTTTTTCACATCATCCACCTAGGTTCCATTTTGTTTTTATAGTTGGTTTCATGAAATTTATGAAAAAACACATGTAATAAGCTTATCCTAAGTCTTAAACCCACAATGAATCCTGTCATATCAGTCAAATCCACTTCATGTCATTTATTTTTCGCACCCATGCCTTCAAATAAAAAAATAAATCACTTGTCTGCTTTTTCACCATTTCATAGAGAATACAATGGCAGAATAACAGTTTTTGCTGCAAAATTACCTAACAATTCCGTAGCGAATCTGTCAGGATTTTAACTGTTTTCGCTATGAAACTATGTTTTTCTATAGAAAAGACAAAGCGAGGTGAGGTCTCAAGTTTTAGTTGGTCAAGGGTAAAAGAGAGGTCACCAAGTCAACTAACATGATCACCAAGCATGCAAGATCGTGATTTTAGTCATCATTACCTTTTGTGTTCACATTTATTATCATTTCTCCCAAAGCTATCGAATTGGAATTTAAATTTCACCTCTAAGAACATCTCTGTTATTCTTGGTCGAAGTCTTACATCAAGCAGCGCAGTGTCATCCTTGGAAAAGATGATTCATAGCTCGAACAGCTTGTTGTCAAGTTTTGTTCTTCTACTGGTGTCACTTTTTCAAGAAAGGCCGTGTAGTTATAAAAGAAGATGGCCATGAAGAACAAAACGAAAAAGCGAGGCTCATGTGTGAGATATGAACCCATGGACCTCAAGCTACTCATGGGAGACCCTATTGTTGCATAATATTTCATCAAATCTGGCTGCATGAGTTTTTACAAGAAGATGCAAAGGGATTTCTCTGTTTTTTGACTATTTGAGTAGTAAACTTCAAGAGTTGTTTCTGGGAAAACAAAGGAGAATTATTAAAAATTGAGAGATGTTATTTTTAAGCACAGATCAAAGAAGATTAACCTCTTTCACTTTTCTCACAGGTACTACCAATTGGTATATTCGAAGAAGTATTTTGGCTATATTTTCAGAATGTGTTTTTTCCTGTTTTAGAGATGTTGTTCAAATACATATTCTGGACACCTAGAGATTTGTTTCACAAAACAAAAAGAGGTATTTCTTCAGCACAAAAGGATTTACAAAAATTTCCTCTAGTTTTGCAAAATATATCAAGGATTTTGAGATATGAGCTCATTTCCGAGCCCTATTTTTCATAAAAAACAACAACATTCTGTGTTTTCAGTTAATTAGGAAATTTCGTAGTGAAGCCCAGGCTTGAAGGCCGGATTTTGATTAAAAAAATCCTGTAGGATGTATTTTACCTCATAAATCAATTTTTATGGAAATCAAAGGAGGGAAAATGATTGTATTTAGCCCATATGGCCTAACAAACATGTCTTGATCTGAAAAAGAATAAAAAAAGGAGTTTGGATGGTTCAAACAAGAATGCTACTAAACTATGCTACGAAACTGCCTAAGGGTACTCTGTTTTTGCAGCGAAGTATTTTTAATAGTTTTTGGAGGTTTTAAAGATGTTTTGAAGAACATCTAGCCACGTGGAAACATTCAATAGAAAAATGGGCCACCTCAGCACAAATTCACTACTCGACAAAGAGTGTCACCTATCCAACTCAACATGAAGACAAATATTAAAACTGTGTTTATATTTTCCTAAAAAATAGGACTACTATTTTCTAAATCTAGTGGGTGCATTAATGTTTTAGTGATGGTGAATGCCACTCAAACATGTGATCCTTATCAATGTAATTGTCCCACTCCTGAAGAAATGAATGTGATAAATGTAAAGTAAAGTCCTATTATAAGTATAAGTCTTTAGAGACTAGGTGTTTTTTTCAGTTCCAAAAATGTAGTTTATAGTTATGATAGGTGTTAAGATCATGGTTCAATGATCTAGCAAGCTGGGCAGATCCTAGGTAAGCAAACAATTTCTATTTATAGACAGGAAATTGAATGAGAAAGGGTTGGAGAATGCTACTTGACACTACTACTATTGTAAATTTTGGATATCAGTAATATACAATGATGGTGTTTTCTGCCTTACCTAAGATTCTTTGATTGTTGCAATGAGTTTATGTCTTATATTTTCTTAATATCTTGATGTTGAATAACTCAGAACTCACTCTCTCATGCTCTAACCACCTTTTGACATTAAGTTATTGAATTTTTTATGTGTGTTAGTATTATCTTTTTCATTGAAACAGTAAAAGCCTCAGCTTCCACAAGGAGATTCATTTGTCACTGAATACCTTCATACTGACTCCATGAGCCCAATGGTAGTGAAACCTATTTCATCTTTCACCTGCAATCAAATACACTAAGACACTTATCACAGAGTTAGCCATTTGATTTGAAGCCTAATTGAGCAAATCATTAGTTTAATTGAGAGAGCCCTCTCAGGATGAAGAGGATAATCCTCAGTCAAAATTTGGTTTGAAAGAGTTACTCTAAGTTGTCTGAAGACATTTTGGTGCATCTGTCAGGAGTCTAAAGACATATTTCCTGAAGTTTGTGCTTAAACTATGAAGCTGAACTCGTGGAGGTAGCAGGAGCTCAGAACATTTTGAGGCTACAAAACTACCTTGGCAACTCCATTGTTGAAGAATTAAAAAACTAATAGCTTCATGGTGAATCCAATGGACTTATGAAGAACTCAGACGCTGTCATTCTTGTTTCGAGGTATGCATGTGTAGATTTTTCAGAAATTTATGGTTTTCAAAATCCTTTTTCCAAGGATGCATATTTTTTAAGGAATGGTTCAAAATTTAATGGAGAAGATTTGAGTTTGACCTTGAAGCATATATTAGATTTTCGTGACTTTACTGAGCTTCATAGAGTCAGACATGAAGATATTTTCATCATATTTGTTCTATGATTCATTTCAAGGGAAACGTAGATAATGGATTGAAAGTTTACCTGTCAGATCTATTAAGTCATTTGCAGTTTTTTGGTTTATATTTTTAGAAACATGGATGGAAAAAATATATTTGGTGGCAGACTCTCTTTCCATTCAAGGTTTTAAGAAATGGAACAATGATCACACTAATGAGGAAGTGGATGAAAATTTTTCTTCAACATTGTCTTCTTATATAAAGTCATTTGGGTGCAAGTCAAAAGATAAGATTCAATTTTTGGATGAATTTGCTAAGAACATTGAGAAAGACATTGAAATTTTAGAAGATCAAATTCAGTCCTATAGATTTCATGGTCAAGATCAGTCTTTTGAAAAAAACTTCATGCCAAAATACAAAGAAAATGTGGTGCTACCTTTCTCATTTGAGATTGAGGAAGAATGTATCATTTTTTAAAATGAGTTTGATAGCACAAAACCAAAGTCTTATGTTTCTAAAGAAAGCATATATGAGCTTTCTAAAACTACATAATGTCTTGAGAATTATCAAACCAACTATGTCTTCTATGATCCCATAACTGACTACATGGAAGAGTTATATAGTCCAACTTTTCAATTATGTTTTCACTGTGAAAATCATACCCATTTTTTGTTGCCTTGGTCATAGTATCCATTTTTCATTTCGTTAAGTACATTCAAGGGGTTTAGGTATCAGATCAGCTCATTGACTGGCTTTATTGGAGGTTTCATGTCACTTGAATCAAGCATGAAGATTGCAACTATTAGGGTAGGTAGGAGTGTGTGTGAATAATCTCAAGTATTCTGAGCATCTTTTTAGCATGTACAAAACTAGTCTTCCTCTTGCATTGTAGTTTTCAACAAGCTTGAGCCCGAGGAGAATGCCATAAGAGTTTGAATAAGTCTTCATCAATTTCAAAAATGTTTGTTTGTCTTGAAGGAAGGCACTAGAACTATAATTTCTTTGTTGTACCACAGGGGTACATCATCCCCAGTGGAGCCACTGTTATCACTCATAGGTTTTCAAAATTTCATTGATAGGGTTTTTCACATCATTCACCTAGGCTCCATTTTGTTTTTATAGTTGGTTTCATGAAATTTATGAAAAAACACATGTAATAAGCTTATCCTTTGTCTTAAACCCACCACGAGTGCTATCATATTAGTCAAATCCACTTCATTTCATTTACTTTCCGCACCCATGCCTTCAAATCAAGAAATAAACCACTTGTATGTTTTTTCACCATTTCGTAGCAAATACAATGGTGGAATAATGGATTTCGCTATGGAATTACCTAACAATTCTGTAGCGAATGTGTCAGAATTTTAACTGTTTTCTCTACGAAACTGTGTTTTTCTATAGAAAAGACAGATCAGGGTAAGGTGTCAAGTTTTCGTTGGTCAAGGGTAAAAGTGAGGTGACCAAGTCATTACCATGATCACCAAGCATGCAAGATTGTGATTTTAGTCATCATTACCTTTTGTATTCACATTTATCATCATTTCTCCCCAAGCTATCGAATTGGAATTTAAATTTCACCTCTAAGCATCTCTTTGTCATTCTTGGTTGAAGTCTTGCATGAAGCAACAGAGTGCCATCCTTGGAAAAGTTGATTCATAGCTCAAACAACTTGCTGTCAAGTTTTGTTCTTCTGTAGGTGTCATTTTTTCAAGAAAGGTAGTGTGGTTATAAAACAAGATGGCCATGAAGAAGAAAATGAAAAAAAGAGGCTCCTGTGTGAGATATGGACCCATGGACCTCAAGATGAACATTGTCTGCAAGTACTACAACCTTGTTGGTTGTCTATGCATTTGTTTGCTCCTCATCAACGACTGGTCCAAAATATGGTTTCTCATCCTCCTCTATAATGGGCTCAACATGAACCTCCAATTGGCTCTCCACAAAAGGCTCATCATGCATATTATGCATATGATCCTCCTTAGTTGAATCCTGCAAACGACCTCATGGTTTTCCATACATGAAGATAAAATGGATTGAATGTTTGTTTGGACTATGTCAGGATGATGTCTTTTAATGTTGAAAAAGTGTTTGGAACATTTATAGGATCAAGTCATCACATTCCACATCAAACATTATTTTAGAAGATCTAACCAAGGCCATGACTTCTAGAATCTCAAGCTTCTTCCCAAAAGTAGGAGCCTCCCAATTATCCAAATCCTGAAAGGTATTTACTATCAGTCTAAAGACTATCCTCATTATGTCATCACTATAACGAGGTATAGCTGCAGTCAGCATCATGATACTACTGAGATACGAGGAAACCAGAAGTTTGACCCTTCACAATGCTGCTCCAAATACTTATGTTATACTAAGGCAAACATTTTTGGTTTTAGAGCCCAAATCAGGCTCTTCCCATCTAATTGATCCACCTTGGAGATGAGTGAAGCAAGTTCTTCCAATTTGAGAAGGGATTTTATTGAAAACACCATGAATCTCAAATCTATCATGAGTGCATATATTTTGGGTCCCAACTCATGTTATTCTTGTGGCTTCTCTTGTTGTAGTATAGTAAGTATTCCCTTAGAAAGGGACCTATTGATTTTGGCTGCTAAGTTATAAATGGAATTTATGAAGGCTCAATCCATGTTTTTGTTCAATGATGGCAAGTATATCAAGAAGTACACAACAGTGACTAGATGACTCAATACATAGAAATCTCAACAGTGCGCTTCAACACTTACTCATGACACCTACAACATATGTATTATTCTAACAACTTTGTGACAACAATATAAGCTCACGAACTCTACTGCACTAGTCTTACTTAGTCATTCATAGACAATACATAGCAGTATTATAAACCTTCTGCAATACCTTGACCATATTCTAAGATTCAACAGAAATGCAAAGATGCATTAATACATGACATCAAGACCAAACAATGTTATGGGGAAATATAAATCCAGACCCTCACTTAACTTAGACAATAATGTGCAAGAACAAATTACAAGCTTGAGGCAATAACTTGGATCATTCACTTGGATTGGATCATTCTCTCTCTTGAGATTTCCACTATTCCTTCTTGGTGGATGAAGTTGGAACATGGATGAATTTTGATGTTTGGAGCTTCTTGATTGGAAAATGTATTGATGGTTGGATATGTTCTCTTACATTTAAGTACAAACTTAAAGATATGTTATTTTACTTTGTCACATGCATTGATAATGGTATTTTCGCTATTTTAGGGCTAATTGTTTCATGCATTCACTGCTAAATTATGGAATTATGTTTCTATATATTTTTTGATGGGAAAAATGGTACCACCGACAACAAGGGTGTCTGTCCGATGAAAGGTCCCAATTAGTCCTCACACTGTTTAGGATGGGATCCCCATCCGGTATGTGGGCCCGGCTGCCGCCATAAGTGTTTCCACTCTTGGTTGTCGAATGAGAAGATGATGAACCAGAGGCAAGGGTGAAATGACTAATTAGTGAAGAAAAATCAGCCCAAGATTGACGAACCAAAAATAAAGATATAAGTGAGTCTAAACAAAAAATAAAAGGGGGTACACCATGAGCGGGATCAGTGAGCCAAAACCCAGTCAGACATACATGAAAAGAAACATGCCAGAAGTTACCTATAAATTAGTTCACAATAGATCACTAACATGGCAAGAAACAAAAAAATAAACTCGAAAGCAAACGTACATGAAACCACTATGAATCAGTCCATAGCCAATTGTGTGTATGAAAGCACACGTACAATCATAGTGAAATATTAGACAACCAGTACTATCACCACAAGCAAGCATGTGAATTAGTGCCAGAAAAGAGAATATATTATTAATGCTGCTGCAACTTCAAATACATATTTACAACTCGTCAAAACCTAATAGTGGAACATCGGCTATTCATCTCAATGTGTGATATGAAAACCCTAGCCTTGCTACCTCTCCCTCTACTTGATACCAAGAGCTTAGTGCCTTTAGCTCTCAAGCACAAATTCACTCTGTCGTCCTACGTTCAATTCTAGAGCTCCTATCCATTTGATGATTTCCCGAAGCCACACATATAGGCTGAAGTGGCTCTTGAGTTTCCCTTGACTCTTGACCTCCCTGAATGTTGGGATAGCTTGAAACTTGGGTCATTTGCGACCTGCAACCCGTGGTCATTTGCGACCTGCGACCTGGGAGGTTTGTGACTTGTGACCTGGGAGGTTTGTGACCAAGGTTTTTTTCCCTTTTACACTTCTCTTTTGGTGCGCTCAAACCTTTTGAAACAGAAATGCCTTTTATTGCGTAAATGACCGAGGGCTAGATGTTCTTTTGATCTTATTACGAGGTTCTCAACGTTTTTCAAGGACCCACCTTGCTTGCCATAGGAAACCCCAACCATGCAATCTCCACGATGAGCCTTAACCTTTCTACACAAACCAAAATCCCTCTTCCTTATTTTCACTTTGAAGCTGATTATACTACAATAGTTTTTGTTTGACCCGGGTCATGTATTTCCGCAAGATCAGCCCCTTTGGGTCGCTTCAGCTACCAACTTGGCTTGAGTGCTCGCCTAAATGCTGGTGATCTACCTTATTATCTTCAATCATACACAGAGACACAAGCATCAAATAAGCACCGAGACCAATGTGCTTTCATTAAATACAAGAAGTAAATATTATAAAAAGGAATTCTTAAGAATTTATTGCAATTTCACAATCACGGGTCTGCGCATTAATATGTTTATTATTTTAGCACCGAGGTAGAAAAAATCGTTACGTTCCCTTTCACAAACTTCAACAGAGGAAACCTTCACATCATAGATCTTAGAAGCATGCTCTGCCACTATTAAAAGAGGTCAGAAGTCTATCGTGAGATGGTGCGACCCAAGTGGCAATGCAACTCATTAGAGGTCGTTGATTCGCATATCGGACAAATTTGGAACTTGGGCTAAGGCCTTGTAACATGACCCAACGAATCGAGGGAGAGTGCAACCTCCCGGTAATCACAAAATCACAATGTTGGCCTGCTCCTCGACATCTGCGACTCAGCGAATCGAGGGAGAGTGTTACCTCCTGCTAGTTGCAAGGTCACAATGATGGATGACTCATAATATCTATGACTCAGTGACTCGAGGGAGAGTGCGACCTATTGCTAGTCGCAAGGTCACAATGATGGATGACTCATAGTATCTACAACTCAGCAACTGGTCGCATTGGTACAACAGGCGCACCTCCATGCTGAATCTCCAACATCCTGACTTTTGCGACCTGTAGTGTTTGACCCAAATTAATAGTAGATCTGCAGAGGCGATCATCCACTGACCGGGTCAGGCCTTTAGTAGCTAAGGATGGAGGTGAAACCTGTGAATATTTTTCAAACTGAAGAAAATGAAATGTAGTTCATTTGTTCGATGTATTCTTCAACCAAAATCGAAGCACAAAAAATGGCAGAGACTCCCCTAACACGAGGCATTTGAAATCAACCTTCAACTTATTTTCACGGAATAGAATGGGTTTCAAAGCCACACCAGTGCCTCAGTGGTGACACTCCACACGAGCTGCGACCGCTTCAACAACTCGAATATGGGCCTCTTTAAATTTTTGAGGGTCACCGTAGGCCTATTTAAGATTCATTTTCTTCGCTCCCAGAAACTTCTTGCATCAAGAGGTACCACTATTAATTATCCCTTACTATGCGCACTAGTCATGTCACCCGAGGCTGAGCTTGCTAGATAATCACAAGACTACATTGGATACAACGCGTAACTTCATCACATTTCTAGTGTTGCGACAAAGTTTCTCCTCGTGGTCGTACAGTGCAGCAAGAGGTTTCATGTCTCGACCCCTTGCCTCTGTGACGATGGCATTGCGGATCTCCAATACACAGGATATGGCATCTCCTTTTAGCCTTTCACCTACATATGTGTTAACAGCGTTTTGTGTGCTGACGTGGTCACCATTTCAAAACCCGGGTTGTGTTTTCCTTAAACGTGGCTTTCAACATATTCTTGTCGAATTGCTCGAATCGTGGAAAATTTTAGGGGCTAATATTTGCAGGTGGGCTAATTTTCCATGGTTTTTCCAAAAAAAAGATTCGCCAATTTCCATTTTTTTATAAAAATGATTTGACTAAATTTTACAATATAAAATTATTTTACGTTAAAAATCGCCAACATTATATAGACAATATATATAATATTATTAGAAATTTGAATAATTTTACAAATACATCAATAAAAATTTTATAGTTTGCATATTAGGGACTGGTGAGATTCGCCAATTTTTTAAACTTCAAGATAATTTTCCATCCTTAAAATTATCCCTGGCTCGAATGGGTTCATGGGAGCTCTACAACTTCTTTTAAACTAATGGCCAATGCTCCATTCAAATGCCCGACATATTAGCATGTCCCTCAAATTGTTTTTTGCAAGGTGACAGTGTATGGGTTGTCAAAAGCCTCGAAACTCCCCTTCATAGTCCCATGGTTTCGGTTTTACACGTTCCACACTTCTGCTATCACCCTCAACCTACCCTTGTGATATCAACCCCTCCACGGTATTAGCTTAAAAATACACCAAGGGCAAATCTCTCCAGGCTCGAGTTTGTAGAAAGGTACTTACTTCATGTGGGACCCTCACATATCCCTTCCTCCACCACATGTGTACTAGGGGAAGAACCTTTCAATTGCGCAAGTGTCTTGAGTGCACTGCTCTTGTTGGCTATGTGTGGCATAAATTGGCTAAAAGTTAGTGAAGCGATATGTAACAATGCATGTGTTTTAACATTAAACCAAGAAGCGTGACAAGAACACACACATACATGTTCAATTTATTTTGACATACCACTACCAATTTTCGAGTTGGGCCCCAAAACAAACTTGATCATCGTAATTGATTCAATATATAGTTATCTTCTCCCTATGAAGGGATGATATGTACTGACTATTGAATGCTCAAGAGAAAAGTGTGCTAAGGGCGAGGGATACATACGGTCAAGACTCTCATCATGAGGATTTTATGGTTTCGAGAAATGTGGGTAGAAGAGAAATATTTCTACACCTAAAAGTGCTCGAGGATACAATGGCATGTGCATAATATGACCAATGGTGTGAACATATCCCCGGTAGCTGCATTTTGATGCGAAGATAACTCTTGACAACGATTATCTGATCAAACCTTAACGAAATTAGGGGGGCATGGGGACAATATCAGGGTTTGACAGAGCAGGGGGGAGGAGAGAAACTGATTGTGAATCAGATCGAAACCCTAATGGTTTGAGTGAGCATAAGGGGGGGACCCAGAATTTGAATATACCCAAAATTTTGGGTGGTGTTGTAGCATCTACAACAATAGCATATCTCTCTGTATGAGCCATGTATATTGAACGAATTTTCCTAGAGATCGAATGCATCTTGATATGCCATCTTGATTTGCAAACGATAAAAGATTAACTTAGACAATAATGTGCAAGAACAAATTACAAGCTCGAGGCAATAACTTGGTTCATTCATTTGGATTGGATCATTCTCTCCCTTTATATTTCCACTATTCCTTCTTGGTGGATGAAGTTGGAACATGGATGAATTTTGATGTTTGGAGCTTCTTGATTGGGAAATGTATTGATGGTTGGATATGTAGAGATTTGAATAACTGATATGTTATCCATTGATATTATCCTGATCACACAAAATTTTATCTTCATGCACAATACAAAATCTCTTCTACCATTTATCATTATATGCGGAAATAAAATCAATTGCATGCACACATTAAAACCATAAAAATTCACACATATGAACACAGTATGTAATGGGAAAGCTTAAAGCTAAAAACCCCAACTATCTGTATATTATATATGTCATAGAGATCATGTAACAATAATTATACAAAGCTCCTCACAAGTTCTCATTACAATCTCCAATTGCTACACACTAATCAAGCTAGATCTAGCAAAACACATGCTCCAATCTCTGCCACCTGATAGCCTGCCTCTACTGCACAATCCCTGCTGAAGAATGGCTCTTGATGAGTTCGAATTACCCCAGCCTTGATCACACAGTATTTAAAGGCATCTCTACTGAGTTTTGGATGCAAACCATGCATCACTATAGTCACAACTGATAGTCACACTGCTCTTTCACCTACCTCTTCACTAGTCTCCACTAAAACTGTCCATGCACTGAAGTTAAATGATGTATTCTTTAGTTGATTAATGAGTTTATAATTAGTGAATTAATTAATAATTAATTCACACCACTCTCACTAGTGTATCAATCAGTTAGACTAGATACAACTAGCTCAACTATGTTTAGCTTAGTTAAACTGAACACAACTCCATTAACTTCCTCAATCAACTCCACCAAACTCTCTCACATGAGTTCTAATTGAAGTATCCATGCAATAGCTCCACTTAACCCTTAGGAATAGCGTAATTCCTTCTGTCAGCTCCTGTGCCACATCTGTGCACTTAACTGAAGTGATCCAAGAGAATAAGATAATGTTTATAGTCCAAATATTATTAAGAGCTAATAATATTCGACATATCTATTTTTAGACTGGCAATCTAAAAATAGATTCTGCCCAATATGTCTAAAAATAGAACTCCATCTATTTTTCCAACTTGACCAACCATCCACAAATAGCATCCTGCAACTCATAGAATATGATCGACATGTCTAAAAATAGACATAGTCTAAAAATAGACTTTGCGACAAAAATCACCTCTGTGGCCCCCACCTAGTTTTGGTGATCACTTTCCAACTAGGATCAGGAAAGATGTTTCAGGATGCCTCCTTCACTGTTTCTTGTTGCAATCTTCAACACTCCCTCTCAACAAGAAAGGAGCGTCTTTGCATGCGACATGCAACTCCATGCATTCGCCCTGCAACCTTCACAAGCGCCATGCAACTCCATGCATCTGCTCTGCAACTCCTCTGAAACTGAATAGGCTCCAAACAACTCAATCAGTCTAATGCATCTATCATCAAAGTCTTCGACTTCTGCTGGTACCAAATGCACATGTCATCAGGAACCACTACGCTATTGAAATCTTGCACCCATGCACTCTTGCACTTGCTGTCAACTCTGATCCGTGCTCCAGTATCTGACACTGTCACTTTGATCTGCCTGCATCAATCCAACTGATCATGCTACTACTGCGCTGTGGGCACCTCGTAGCCAGGTTCAATTCATGAGATCCACACCATCTCATGAATCCTGCCCAGAAATATCCTCTTGGGATTAATCATGCATGTCGCCCCACCTCTCACCTGGTGGTATAGCTGCATGCACTCCCTCTGCCCATCTGGCACGAAATTTCTCTGCATGAGTGGTTTCTTCCACTCCATGATCCTCATCTTATGGCTGCTCCACATCCCGAGGTTCACTATTACCTGCATGCAAAACTTGCTCCCTCTCAAGCATCAATTGCATGTCTTTCTTGCACTTCCCAATAGTAGGAAGCTCCGTAGACATCCCATCTACTTCAAGTCTGTAGAGATTCTTTGCTCGAATCCCAAACTTCTTGACTTGTCCTGTTGCCTTGTGCCGAAGGAAAACTTTTCCTTCACTGAAGACAACTTCATACCCTTTATCCTCTAACATTGCGACTGAGATCAAATTCTTCTTTAAACCTGGAACATGCACTACATCTTGTAAAAGAATGATTTTACCTGACTCCCTGTAAAAGGTTATGGTACCAATGCCGGTCGCATTGTATCGTCCATTTTCACCCAACTCAACATGCAACTGGAGATCTTTCTCCACCAAGTCACTGAAAAGATTCACATCTCCCGTCATGTGAAAGGAAGCGCCACTATCAAAATACCACCCTAATCCCAATGCACTAGACACCATGCATGCGATCAATGAGAAGTCCAGCTCAAATTGCGAGGCAAGAGCCTCACCAGCTGCAGCTCCAGCAGCCTGCTTGTTCTTCTTCTTCTATGGACAATGCGTGGCGAAATGCCCATGCTCGTGACAGTGAAAACACTTCACTTTGGACATGTCACGCTCTTTACCATCCGCACCGGATTGAGAAGCATTCTTCTTACCCTTCCCCTTCCTTGCTTTGGCAGCCAAAGCGCAATCCTCTTCATCATCATTCTTTGATGAAGATCCATCCCTGGTATCCCGCCTTATCTCCTCCTGCACAAGATCCGACCAAAGTCGCTCCCATCCTGGCAATTTCTCCCGACCATTGACAGAGTCCTGATAGGAATGCCAACTCTTCGGAAGCCCAAGGAGAGCCAAGCTCACTAAGTCCTCATCATCAACAGTAACCCCCACACTTCCCAGCTCATCCCTGCATTGGATGAACTTCGTGAGGTACTTGGGCATACTGTCGCCTTTCTCCATTTTTATGTTCCTGAGTTTATCCTTGAGCGCCAACTTCCTCTGGTCGCTCTTGCTTTGAAATAAATCTGTCAAAGCTTTCCACATAAAGAATGGAGAAGCTTTACCATGAAGGCTGGACACTATGTGATCCTTCACACCTTCCAACAGAATCCTTCGACACCTTGCTACCTTCTTTTGCCATGAGTCAAGTACGACAACATCACTAGAAGTAGGTTTTGGAATTTCTGCATCTATGAACTCCTTCAACCCATTGTCATCCAGCACTGCCTCCATCCTGTCCTTCCATGAAATATAATTCAAGCTACCCTCAAGGGCATACTCCAATCGCAATCCGTTGAAAGACATCTCAACTTTGACACTAAGAAATCACTATAGCAATTTCGAATTCCACCAACACAAAACTCAACTGCTTCAATGCTTTGCAATTTCTCCAATGATCAATATCACTCTGATACCATGTAGAAATTTGAATAATTGATATGTTATCCACTGAGATTCTCCTAATCACACACTGTTTTATCTTCATGCACAATACATAAACTCTTCTACCATTGATCATTATATGCAGAAATAAAATCAATTGCATGCACACATTAAAACCATAAAAATTCACACATATGAACACAGTATGTAATGGGAAAGCTTAAAGCTGAAAACCCCAACTATCTGTATATTATATATGTCATAGAGATCATGTAACAATCATTATACAGTCTTCTCAGCTCTAGTACAATCTCCAAATTGCCAATACTCAATCAAGCTAGATCGAGCAAACACATGCTCCAATCTCACTGAGCTCTACCTTCACTTTTTGTAATCCTCGCCTAGAAGAATGTATTCTTTATGAGTTCGAATTACCCTTTACCTTGCTCACGCAGTTTTAGCGGTACCACGAAGTTTGGATGCAAACCATGCATCACTATAGTCAAGGGTCCCATAGTCACACTGCTCTTTCACCTATCTCTTCACTGGTCTCCACTGAAACTGTCCATGCACTGAAGTTAACTGATGTATTCTTAGTTGATTAATGAGTTAATAATTAGTGAATTAATTAATAATTAATTCACACCACTCTCACTAGTGTATCAATCAGTTAGACTAGATACAACTAGCTCAACTATGTCTAACTGAGTTAAACTGAACACAACTCCATTAACTACCTCAATAACTCCACCAAACTCTGTCACATGAGTTCTAACTGAAGTCTCCATGCAATAGCTCCACTTAACCCTCAGGAATAGCGTAATTCCTTCTGTCAGCTCCTGTGCCACATCTGTGCACTTAACTGAAGTGCTCCAAGAGAATAAGATAATGTTTAGAGTCCAAATATTAAGATAATAATATCTTATACTTATTTGACTGCAATCTAAAATAAATTCACCAACAGCGTCTGGGGAATAGAAATCACTAAGTATTTTTCCACCGTACTAAACAATCCAAATAGCATCCTGCAACTCATAGAACATGATCCATATGTCTAAAAATAGACATAGTCTAAAAATAGACTTTGCGACAAAAATCACTTGTGTGGGCCCCACCTAGTTTAGGTGATCACTTTCCAACTAGGATCAGGAATGATTTTTCAGGATGCCTCCTTCACTGTTTATTGTTGCAATCTTCAACATGATATATTATCTTACATGTAAGTACGAACTTAATGCTCTTTTATTTTACTTTCTCACATGCATTGATAATGGGATTTTTGCTATTTTAGGGCTAATTGTTGCATGCATTTACTGCTAAATTGTGGAATTATGTTTCTATATAGCATATATCTATGTATGGGCCATGTATGTTGAATGAATTTTCCTATAGATCGAATGCATCTTGATATGCCATCTTGATTTTCAAACGATAGAAGATTAAATTCCAGGTGTTGCAATTAAGGAAATTTCATAGTAGGAAACACTTTGGGGTCATATGTTATGACTTAGGAAGCTACTAAGTAGGGCCAATACAACTCCCATGCAAGTATTTTTGTTTATATGAATATCTTTGAGCCCCTATCCCCTTTTGAATATGGACATATCTTCAGAGAATGCTCTCTAAATGTACCTTTCCCATCTACGATCTTACAATATCTAGAATCAACTAATGGCTTTCGAGCATATCTCCTTTAAAATCCATCTTCCAAGGATCAAGATGGATTTGACAGGATCATGAAAAAAAGATGATACAATAATAAATCAATAGGGATTGAATCTACAGAGGGACACATAACCAACAATATATATATGCAATCCAGTCCAACCCTGCATGACCTCTATGGATGCTAAGTTTAAGAAATAAGAAGACCAAATGGCCCATTCCTATAAACCATTGGAATTTGTAGAGGATCAAATCAAGAGAAGAAAAGTAGGTAATGATGATAAGGCCAATGCAACAGAAGATGTCAAAATGATCCATGAATCTGCAGAATTGTTTGAAGATGAGGAAGGAGAATACATGAATCTAGAAGAGCCTAAATTACATTCCATTGCAACAACCTAGGAGGGTAAAGGCCCAAAATATATTTTTCATTAGTGAATCTAACTCCTAACTAATGCCTATATCAAATCCTGAGAGCCCCAAAAACAAAAATTCTAAGGTAATCCCACCCAATCTTCTTCAATGGGTATTACATAAATCCCTCTCAAGAGAACCCCAAATCTTGCAAAGAGGATAAAAAGAGAGAGCATAGAAGAAAAAGACAACTAATATAAGAATTAGGTGAAATATTGGTAAGTTCAAGAAGGATTAACTTGATGATGGATTTATTCCATCCCACCCCTTCCAATACTCAAAGAAAGTCCTCTCATGGAAGGTAAGATGCCCGAATGGAAAAACAAAACACAAGCTTCTCAAATTAAAATACTCTAAGACCAACCAACGATGCTCATGATTCAAGAAACCAAGTGTTCAAGTGATAACCTATCAAAAAGTGCAACCACTATCTATAAATGTTTCCTTTCAATTGCAATTTAGGCTTAAGGAGCATCACAAGGAATCACAATCCTCTAGAAACCCTCTGAAATCTCTCTTTGTGACTTCATTTCAACTCAAAGAAACCTCACTACTAAACTTCAATTGATAAGATCAACTTAACACAATTATATCACCATTGTCTATGGGCCTAACCTCCAATCATTAACAACAACTGAACAAAATTCTATCAACATTATCTATGGGCCTAACCTCCAAGGAGTTAAATCCTCCTTTTTCCGTAGTCTTCAAGCCATTCATCAATTAATAAAATATAGATACTAGATTCTAGTTAGGCATTTTAACATTATAAAGTCTTTTGATGAAAAGAAAGGAGGCATAAGGAGATCGAATGTTAATTCAAAGATATTCATGGAGGCAATCCACTCTCTTCAAATGGACGATCTGTAAACCTCTAATCAAATATATTCTTGGAACAATATGAGGGATGAGTCATTCCAAGTTGGTACCACCTAGATCACTTTCTCATAGCTAAATCCATAATGATTACAAGAATTTTTATTGATGCTTCCATCCCGCCTACTCATGGCGTAAGCCATTGGCCCATATGCTTAACACTAGATTGGCAAGGAAGACCTCAAGAATTGTCCTCTCTAATTTTGATCATTCTAGCTAAAGCAACCATCCTTCCAATAATTTGTTGCCACATCATCGAAGGAAGCCTCGATAGATAATGGTTCCATTATGCATTGTTTTAACCAATGGATAAAATTCCTTAAGGCTCATTTGAAGCTTTGAAACAATCATGAATTTGGTCTTCTATTTAAATATCAAAAGGATCTCACTATATAGATGAAAAAAATTAAACAGAGGATCATCCTAGAGGGGCACACGAATGAACTCATTTTGTAGAAAACTACATTCAAGCACAGTTTGGAGAGTAACACAACTAGGAAGAAATCCTTTTGAAACAAAATTCCAAAGTGCAATGGCTAAGGGACGGTTAAAATAATACTAAGTTCTTTCGTCACTCAACGATCCAACACCATGATCACAATTATATCTCTTGCATTAAAGAAAACTTGGGTAATTAACTAGATACCCAAAATGACACTGAGAAGGATTTGAGATCCTTTTACCAACACCTCCTCACAAAATCTCGAAGGGATCGTTGCCTTTCTATTTGAGAAAATAATGAATCCTAACTTAGATCATTCAAAGTAGGTCGTCGTTATGATGGGGAAGCTACGATATTTATTTGAAGAAGAATCAACGACATTTTGAAATCGATGGTGGATGGCCTTGTATCGAATCGACAACCTCGATCGCCTGACAATGAATATTGAGACATGTGGAGCTGACTATTTCCCAATGAAGATCCTCGAATAAATCCTCAATGAAGCCCTTTATGTTATTTTGGACTTATGATTCATTAGATATGGTACCACTCCTGCCCTCTTTATTGGCACCTCCAGAACATTGGTCGCTAAGGATAGCTTGTGAGAACTCCTTCCTCAAGGAAAGACATCACTCCTAGCCACTCCACCATATAACCTTACATCACCTAAAAGAAAAAGGAGGTTGATCAATATCCATAACCTATAAATAGAGAGTCCAATCATGAAAAATAAAAATAATTTGAATCAAGGGAAATGGAGCTAATAAACATATAATTATTATAAGTAATAATTATTACATTATTAGTGAGAATAATTAATATTATTAAAATAATAATGAGTTTAATTAATACTATAATAATTACATTGTTAATAATTAATGAGGATGAGGACTAGAGAATTATATATTAGAACTGTTAGTAGATAATGATAATGATGTATTAATTATTTATAATGTAAAGTTAGGGTAAATTATTATTTATGATGTAAGGTTAAGGTTAATTATTAATAATGTGGAGTACTGTGATGTTATTGTTATTAATTATTACATATAAGAATACAAATTAATAGTCATTTTTAGGGAAATATTAGCTCTAATATTGTAATAGGTTTTAAGAATGTGTTATTATTATGGTTAAATGATGAGGATGGAAGATAGAAGGGAAGAGGAGTGAGAGAGAATGGGAAGGGAGGAGGAAGAGGATTAATAGGGGAAAAAATGATAGTGGAGAGGAGGGGGATGGTGATCAGTTGAGCCTTGGTTGTGAGCCAATGGGTCTTGAGGGACTTGAGGGAGTAAGGGAATAAAACTTCTGCTTACCGCTAAACCCCCATCTCTATTAAGATTTTTTGGATGCTTAATAATCTCAAGGGCTTCACGAATCTTTCGTCTGTAAAGATGTTTTTCATTAGCGATTATCTTGGTGTCTTTCAGGCACATATGGTGACATGTCTTTGTAGTGTGTTCTGCTAGTACCGAGGACAAAATTCTGCCATTTTTCATGTTAGTGCCATGTTCTCTCAGTCTAATCTTGAAGTATCTTCCTGTCTCCCTAATGTAGCACTTCTCACAAGAACATATGAATTTGTAAACTCCATTTTGTTGGAGGTGGTTTGGACTGTATTTAACCGATCTCATCTTTTGTTTTATGGTGGACAAGGGTTTAAAGGAGGTTTTAATATATTTCTTTTTGAGGGCCTTGGAAATTTTGTCTGTGACTCCTTGAATATATGGTTGATAGGTTTGAAAGTTTGCTGCTGGAGGTCTTCCTTCCTTTTTGGTACTAGCTCTTTTGATGGTCTTAATGATGTTTTTATTTTTATATCCAATGTTAACTTTTTTTTTCATAAATATTCAATTTCTTCATCAACATGATTATAATCTAATATTCTTAAAGCTCTTGTGAAGAGGGTTTTGATAACCCCATATTTTGCGTCAGGTGATGGTGTGACTTAGCATGAAGGCAGTTATCAGTGTGTGTTTTCTTTCTGAATACCTTATGTCCAAGGGGTCCATTCTCATTCCTAAGAAGGAGAATGTATATGAATGGGATGTTACTATTTTCTTCAACCTCCATCGTGAATTGAATGTCTTTAGATAAACTATTAAGGTGGTTCATAAAATTTCTTAACTCTTTGTCACCATGCGGCCAATTTACACTAGTGTCGTCAATGAACCTTATCCAAAATTTTAGTTTCAGCGGGAAGGGGGGTGGGGTGCGCTGTAGTTATGGATAAAGAAGATTACATCTCCAAAATGAGAGACCACTTGTACAATAGCGGTAGATACAAGAAGCTTAAAGAAAACCTTATTTCTAATATTACTAGGGTGGTTAAAAAGGCCATCAAGGATTCTAACATTGATGAAATATTAAAAAAGCGGCTTCATCCTGACAATGAGTCATCCATCAAATTTACAGAGCCCCAAATATTCATAAAGGAAGTTCCCCCATTAGACCTATTGTCAACACTATTGGGGCACCCAAGTAGGAATTAGAAAAATATGTTTCTAGTACCTTGGCTTCTCTCATTGGTAAGACCAACTCTTTTTTTTTCCCAAGAAAAAATCAAACTTTTTATGAAAGATAAGAAAAATTTAGATCATATATGTCGTAGCATTCCATATGAGAGTAACACCCTGTGTAAAAACAGGGCAAGGGCAGCTTATGAAGCCACATTTACACTTTTCCAGAAACACTGGACTTATCTTTTTTGCATTTTTTCTTTTGAACTTTTTGCCAGCCATCCAGTGAAGGAGCATAGTTTACAATGGCCAACACCATGCTGGGAGCGAGTTGGACGTCTTTTTCATAATCAGAACTATCAGAAACATGTGCACGTTTGGTGCCCATGACACCTTGATCACCGATCTGCACATCCTGATGGAGGTACGCATTTGGAGGCGAAGATGTCTTCCCCTCGGTTTCCACTTTGTCATCCATTTTCTCTTCATCCTTCTCATGTGCACCTTGCTGATTTTCTATTTTTTTTTGCCTTTTGTTTACTTCCCCGTGTTTTTCCTCGTCATCTTCTTATGGCACATTCGAGAACTACCAACCATTCTTCTTTTGTGACTTCTTGGTTTGTTTTTTCCTGGATAATGTACAGGAACCTTGTAAGTGCCCAGTTTGGTGACACACTCTGCATCGGAATGTTGTGTTTTCGAAGTCTAATGTTTGAGCCCATTTGAGGTCTTTATGAATAAGGTTGATGTAGTCAGCCAGACCCTTGCTTAGGTCCATCTCCACACATATATGTGTGAAGGTGAATATCCCCATGTCCATTCTTTCTTAGTCCAGCTTTATGAACCTTCCTAGAGAGTTCCAAATGTTTTCTAGAACCTGATGGTGCTAGAATGGGAGCGGAAGATTGTGTAATCTCACCCAAACAAGCATTTTTGTAACCACCATTGTGTTTACATCAAAACCAGGGAACAATGGGGTTATAAAGAGGTCTGCCCTTCCACAGAACCATAGTTCTTCTATAGTGGCAAAACTTTAGTCCTCTATTGTGTCAAATTGAACAATGAAGAACCCTTTTGCACAGAGAAGTAAGACCAGGTCTTACATTAAATACTCCAAGCAATAAATTGCTCTTATTAAAAAATAAAAGCTTGATCCAGGTGGTAATATTGTAAGCTTTGATGTTGTGCAACACTTCACAAAGATCCCTTTAGATGAAGTTGTCTAGGTAGTAAAAGAGGTCACGCACCCTGAGACTATGAAGCTTGCAGAAATATGTCCAGGTAGTAAAAGAGGTCACGGACCCTGAGACTGTGAAGCTTGCAAAAATATGTTTGCGCTCTACTTTCTTCACCTTCCAAGGTGAATTCTTTGAACATACATCTAGAGTAGCTATGGGTTCCCTATTTTCCCCTATAGTATCCAACCTCTTCATGGAGAAATTTGAAAATAAATCCCTTGATTCCTTCACGCTAAAACCAAAATTCTAGATAAGGTTCTTTGATGGCACCAATGTAAATTGCCCGCAAGGTGACAAAGAGTTAAGAAAATTTCTGGACCACCTTAATAGTTTATCTAAAGACATTCAATTCACGATGGAGGTTGAAGAAAACAATAAAATTCCATTCTTAACCATTTTCCTTCTTAGGAATGAGGATGGATCCCTTGGGCATAAGGTATTCAGAAAGAAGGCACACACTGATAACTGCGTTCATGCTGAGTCACACCATCACTCGACGCAAAAGATGGGGGTTCTCAAAACCCTCTTCATAAGAGCTTTAAGAATATTAGATGCTAGTCATGTTGATGAAGAAATTGAATATTTACGAAAATTTTTTGTTGACATTGGATATAAAATAAAGACATCATTAAGACCATCAAAAGAGCTAGAATGAGAAAGGAAGGAATACCTCTGGTAGCAACATCCCAAGCTCAGGACAATAAAAACTATCTACCATATATTCAAGGAGTCATAGAAAAACTTGCTAATGTACTCAGAAAGAAAGATATTGAAACCTCATTTAAACCCTTGTCCACCATAAAACAAAATATGAGATTGGTTAAAGACATTCCGGACCACCTCCAACAAAAGGGCGTTTAGAAAGTCATATGTTCTTTTGGGAAGTGCTAGATTGGGGAGACAGAAAGATCCTTCAAGATTAGACTGAGAGAACATGGCGTTGACATTAAAAATGGTAGAACTTGATCCTTGACACTAGCAGAACACACTACAAATACATGTCACCATATGTGCCTGGAAGACACCAAGATACTCGCAAATGAAAATCATATGTATAGACGAAAGATTCATGAAGCCCTTGAGATTATTAAGCATCCCAAAATCTTAATAGAGATGGGGGTTTAGAGGTAAGCAGAATTTGGATTCCCTTACTACCTCAAGCCCCTCAAGACCCCTTGGCTCACAACCAAGACTAAACTGATCACCAACCCCCCCCCCCCCCCCGCCTTTCCACTATCATTTTTTCCCCTATTAATCCTCTTCCTCCTCCCCTCCCATTTTATCCCTCAAAAATTTTCTTTTGCTCCTCTTCCATTTCGTCTTCTGCCCTTATCATTTAACCATAATAAAACATTCTTAAAACCTATTATAAGATTAGAGTTAATAGTTCATTAACAATGGCTATTATTTTTTATTCTTATATGTAATAATTAATAACAATAGCATCACAATACTCCACATTATTAATAATTAACCCTAACTTTACATTATAAATAATTAATACATCATTATTATTATCTATTAACAATTCTAATATATATTTCTCCAATCCTATCCTCATTAATTATATGTAATTATTATAGTATTAATTAAAATCATTATTTTTAATAATATTAATTATTATCACTAATAATGTAATAATTATTCCTTATAATAATTATATGTTTATTTAGCTCCATTTCCCTTGATTCAAATTATTTTCCCTTTTATTAATTTGCCTTAATAAAGATATATTCAAATATGTATAATCTCTCTGTATACTAATTTTTCTTAGGGTCGGCTCCTTCTCTTTTTCTTGTCTCCATTGCATATTTATAACCCTTCAACCTTATTCCTCTTAGTGGATTTGTCTTGACAATGAGTCTTGTTATAGACTTGAAATGTCGACAAAAATATGGCTACTGTGGTTTATGATTTGAATATATGAGATACACAAGATTCTCACTGCATAACTCCTCAATCAAACATAAATACATTGTTGTTGTTACCAAAGATAATACCCACAATACCAAAAATACTTGGTATTGAGTTTTACACTAATTCCAAAAACAATGACATTCTAATTGTATTTGGACACAATTAGACATACAAGCACTTTATAAAAAAAATCACTAAATAAAATGGAAGATTCTACTCTAATTCCAAAGACAATGGCATCCTAATTGCACTTGGATGCAATTAGAAATACAAGCACTTTACTAAAAAGCCCATTAACTAAATAGAAAATTCATCATAGCTCTGGAGATATTTTTATTTACATGAGAGTTTTAATAAAAATAACCTTGGTTATGGAAAACAAAAAATAATAAAGAAAAATTCTATTTTAAACAAATGTTAATTTTTTTTTCAATAATAGTACGGGAAAATGTCTTCCCCACTTATGCCATAATATTACAAGTTAATGAACATTTTGTTTTCATTCCAATTAAAAGTAGTCTTCAATCCTACTTTTTTAGTGTTTTTTCAAATCTCTTGCTATACCCTTGAAGAAGGTTCCACAATTACTAAAGATGTATAAAAAGTACAAAGGTTTGGATTCAAAAGAGAAATCAAATGTCCAGTGTTTGAAAGTTGTGATAATTTATTATCCTCTTTGTTGAAAAAACTAATATTGAAATTAAATGTCTAATATTTAAAAGTTAGTGACAAATCTTTATCCTACTTGTTGACAAAACCAACATTGAAAATTTATATTCTCATAATCAAGAGTTCAAACACAACTAAAATCGCCTCTCTAGTATCATCTTGTTAGGTAGTTAGTGGATAATGTCAATCTTAACACATTCTAACATATGTGAAAAGATCTAGTTCAATCCAATCTAGATCCACTTCGATATAAATACCCTTTCTTTGGTATAAGTAACCAAACAATTTCCAGTACTAAAATATAATGGGTTGATGTGTTTCGAACCACACAATAAGGTTCATCATTGGGACTAGAATCCTAGCCTTTATGATGAACCACATCGAGTGGTTGGTTCGTCCATCATTTGTTAATGTGATTTTATCGAAATTTTTTCTTGAAACAATATGAATCACAAAAACCGAATTCAAAAATTTCCAATATCTTGAAAAAAATTGTTAAAAATAAAATAGTAAATTTGAAAATTGAATTCAAATCTTTATTATAAACATAATAAAACATTAAAAATATGAAATTAAAGTAAATCTATCATTATTAAAATTTTAAAATAAAAACAATAAAAAAAACCAATACTATACCATACCATATATGAAAAAAGAACATAATATACAATATTAATGTAACATCAATATTATAGCATATACTATATAGCTAAACATGTAATGTTCGTAAAAAGAAACCATTAATGCCATCCAACCTAAGTCTACAATGTGCACAAATTTACAATTTCTCTCTTAGTTATTTATCCTTGTGTACATTAGTGTTAGTAATCGGCAACGACGTTTGTTTAGTTTCGGTTATCAATAAAATGATTAAATCAACCATTTTCTTAATATAAATTTTCTTTACACTGTATTCACGTAATTTCAACATATACCTGATATGCGTGTTTTTGTTTGAATTAAATAACTTAATAATAATTTATCTCAATTATCCAAAATAAAACTCAATTAAAAAAAAATCTAAATTAACTATATAATATTTCTTTAAATTCCATCCTCAGTAGTAAAACCAAATCAAATACTAAATTATTAACAGACAGAAATGTTGACAATGTAAATTCAATGTTGTGAAAATTAAATATAAATATTAAATCAGCACAATGTTGTGAAAATTAAATATAAATATTAAATCAACATAAATTTGTTTAAAAATGAATTTTGAGAGCTGAAACTGTGTTACCGAAATTAAATATAATATTATTAAATCAATAAAAAATTTATGAAAGTGTTTCATAAGTATTTATTTAAGATCCACTTAAGTCTCCAAATCATGAAATTGTTTAACTTAAACTAGGTGTTTATTTAAGATCCACTTAAGTCTCTAAATCATTGGCCTTTTGGAAAAATATTTGTTGGTGGCAACTAATATTTCTAGAGCTCTGGCTTTATTAATGCATTGGAAGAGTATATGTCAACTCTTGGATTTTGTACTTTCCTAAATCCAAGAGTTGGCATACACTGCCCTAGTGTTGAGCCACTGAACGAGCTCTCGCACGCAATCAATGTGGCACCAATCAAGTATTGCACGATGGCAACAAGACCGAATATTGTTTTTCGCAATGCACGATGACAACAAGGCCAAATTTACATGGTACATGCTGTTGCAGGGCCTATATTGAGATCGGTTCATCACTTGCTTACTGCTTCTACTGGTCTGGTGGCCCGACACTAATTGAAGGCAGAGGTATTAGCCCTTGAAGGCAGAGGTATTAGCCCTTTGGGGATGTTTCAGTGTGCTACCTGGTTCGCTATTGAAAAGATTCACATTATGGGAGACTCCAAAATCGTTATAGATTGGGCTGCCGGTTACAATGGAGATGCTTTCTTTACATTATTGGTTCAAAATGTTCAATATCTGATGGCCTTTTTCTCCAACATCACCTTCGAACATGTTTTTTTGGGAGCAGAATCTGCTTGTTGATGCTCTCTCTAAATAGGGGATCCCCCTTCAACCAGTTTTGATCCACTTTCACTTTTTGGTGCTCTGTTCGTGGATCTAGGACTTTCATCTTCTAGATCTGGGTTGTTTTTTCTTTACTTGCTCTATTTTTTGGGTTTCTGATGCAGGCGTCTAGATCATGCGCCGACTTATTGTAGTTTTTTTTATTTGGATAGTTTTAGTTTTTTCTTGTACCTAATCGGATAGTGGATCTTGCAGTTTTTGTTACAGGAAATTTTTTGATTGTATGGGTCAATTTTTAGTTCCTGGCCATTGTGGATTTGTGCCTATGTACAACATATGTTCTGATGTATTTTTGGCTATGGGACCTACGCGTGCCACCACTTGACCATTACACCGCTTTATTTCTTTATTTTCTACGCAATATCTCCTAACCAACTCATCACAGAAATTACCAGCCATCACGAATATCATTCACATTTCTAGAAGCTTTCTAGGATGGGTAGAAGAGGCAGCCATTGGAAGCTTTTCATCAAACATTACCACATTTTGATCGAGTTTTAAACCATCCCTATTTTCTGAATATTTCTTTTAAAGTGCAGTGATTGAATTCCTTTAATGAGAGTATAATTTACAGATACGACATCAGATTTATCGGATTTTTAAAAATTTGTGGTTAGGGACCAAAATTTTGGATGAACTATAATTTCAACCTACCTTGCTAACAACAATTAATGCAAAGGAGTAGGAGTCGTCTAGATGTTTCTAGCGTGTCTCTGGAGAGATCACATCGACATTCCAGAATCCAGAAGCTTCTTCATCTTGTATAAAAATCATTCTCTGTCAATAGAAAGTACCAAGTTAGTGTGTTCAAGTTTTCTCTCATGGTATCAGAGCCGATGGTTTCGACTTGGTGTTTGCAGAGGTGAGTGTCTACGGTCATTCTTGTGTTGTGAGCTCGTGAGAAGTCTTTGCATACGTGTGTGTTAAGCTGCGGTTGTGATGGCTCGGTGATGATTCGGTGGTGTGAAGGCCATGCAGAGTTTGGTATGAGGCGATCTATTGTCAGGAGCTTGGTTAGAGGCCAATTTAAGAGCTGTTGGAGGAGTTGCTTAAAATAAAAATGTCCATCGTTGAGTGTTTGTTGTTATGAGGAGGACGAGGAGCCAGCATAGAGTGTGAGAAGAGAGCTAAGTGCATGCGTATTGGCGTGTGTTGTTTTGAAGCAGCACAATCATGTGTTTGCCAGAAAATTATCAAGTTGAAAGTGTGGGGTTGTGGCGTTGTAAGTGGAGGACACCTGAGATTGGCGTGATCTTGTGTTAAGTGGTGAGAACCGATCTCCTGTGAGAGTTGTGGAAAGGCTTCTCCTGAGAAGCAGAGAGCTGTTCAATCCTTGAAAGCCGTAGATAGGTGTGGCTTGAAGTGACTACGTGAGGTTGATTCTGGTGCTGAGTGTTTAAGTGTCCAAAGAGCGTGAGCTCTTGATGCTGCGGGAAAGCGATGTTTGCTGAGGGTTGAAGCCGTTTGTGAAAGAGGTTATGTGCTGTTGTGCATATAACAACGTGAGATAGTTGGCAGTGAGTGTGGTGTGAGAGTCGTGAAGGCTCGGTGAGAGCTGTGTGCTCGGTGGTTTGAAGAGCCAGAGGAGGGCTCGGTGTCAGGAGCTGTGTGCTCGTTGGAAGAGTGTGAACTTCGTGTGCTTGTGAAGAGGTCGATTTAAGAGCTGTTGGAGGAGTCTGCGGCCTGACATTGACGCATGAGCCAGGGTTGTGATGTCTTAGGCAGTGTCAAGGAAGGTATTGTGTGAAGGAAAGTGCGAAGGAAGAGCGTGGAGTGCCGAGGAAGCATGAAATTTGTGTGGAAGGAAATTGGCCTGGAATATGTCCTACAGTATGTGAATCATTGTGTTTGAAGGCATTCGAAAAGGAGCATTGCTCCACCTCGAAACTAAAGAATAAGAGTCTTCTATTGGTTAAATTTTGGGAGATTGTGTGATTCAAGCAAACATTCTCACAACCTCAGCAGAATCGTGGTGTTGTAAGAAACGTTTTGTTTTGAAATGTTTGAGTGGCTGTGAGGAGGCATAGTCGAAGTGTTATGAATACGCTTGAGCATTGGGTGTTGGACAATGTCAACTGTGTGGGTTTGTGTCCGGTAAAGGCTGTGAAAGGAGGAAGATCGAAGAAAATATTTTCTTGTTGGCTTCCTGAGCTATTTGCGAGGATGTCAAATCGCGGGCCGGAGTTGAAGACTATTGAATGATTCACTATTAGGTGTCACATTTGAGCTCGAAGTTCTATGTGTTGTTAATATATCAGTGTTTCACTGATATCCATTTCAGGTTTTTTGTTGCAGTGTTTTTTTGCGTGTGAGTTGTTGCAAAATTGTGTGAAGCAAACTGTGCATACTTTAATTGCTTCTGTGTGGAAGAAAGTAGAGCTGCTACCGTGGAGCTGACTTTGACTTGTAGAAGAACGTGGTGCTGGAGCTAACTGAAAGCATGGGTCGACAAAGAAGATTGAAAAAACAGAGGATAAAGAATGAGAGGGCAGAGCCAGAATCTGGAATATTTCCCATGATAGAATTTATGCTCAATGAAGACATGAATCCGGATCAGCTAGAAGATTTTATAGAAACTGATGCAGTATTGAAGAGATTAATGCCAGTGCTTCCATCATTCTCAGGTAAAATTTTTGAGCTTTAGGCTATTAAAATGGAGGCATTGCTAAGTTCTGTAGATTTAGGGGAATTTGTTCAAGATACTTCTATGGGGAATTTGTTCAAGATACTTCTATAAATCCCCCAGATAAGAGTAGAGGTGCAGTAGCATTGTTTCTCATTATATCAGCTCTAGAAGAAAACATCCTGTCAAGCATTTTAAATGAATTTGGTGAAATATTTGATCCAAAAATGTTTTGGCATATTCTTGAAATGAAGTATAGCATGAAGTGGAGTCAGAAAGACGCAATTGATGAAATTGTTGTTAAAAATAGTGATTGTGTTGAAAGCATCATAACTAGGATCAACACTGAAAGTGTGTCAGTACCTCACAATAGAGTAGCATGTGATAGTCAGGGAACTCTCTATGATGCAAAAACTTGTGAAGTCAAATTTGATGAGAATTATGTATCTCATGAAGAGTGGTTCAATTTGATGCATGAAAAGCATTTTATTGATGACTTGTTGTTTGGTGAGAGGATATGCCTATCTTCATATGCAAATCAAATGCAAGATGACATGTTTGCAACAACGGAGTTTATTAAAGAGGTTGAAGACACGAATCAACCAACTATGAAAGATGAAGATCTATAGAACGATGTAGAGATTTTAGAAGCAAAATCGTGGAGGATTCAATAGTGTAGAGGACTCAATAGCAGCTGACGAAGTTGTGAAAGACTCAATAATAGTTGATGAACTGAAGAAATTTAATAGCCCCTTTGAAGAAGAGTGTGCAGATATTGACAGTGAGGAAAACGCAATAAAACTTGAAGAAATTGCAAAGGACAAGTTCCAAGAACCTGCAGCAATGTCGAATGCAAAGACTGTTATTCGGAAATCAAGAACAAGCAAGAGTGGATTAAATGTTCAAGTGTTCCACTATCTTATGGCAAGAAAGGTGAAGATAACTGCGTTTGCAAATAAACAAGTATGGACCATTTAGAAAGAAGACAAAAATGAAAGCCTTGTTGTCATGTAGTGTTGTAAGCCTAGCTGAGACTTAGACCAGCTGGCATGTCAATTAGGAGTATGTTTATATGTATAGTGTATTTTGTGTGTCTGTATATGGTTGAAATTAAGGGAGAGTGTTGGATGAACTATAATTTCAACCTATCTTGCTGACAACAATTAATGCAAATGAGTAGGAGTCGTCTAGATGTTTCTAGTGTGTTTCTAGAGATATAGCTTAGCTTCCTAAAGAAGCTATCTCCACCAACATTCCAGAATCCAAAAAAAATCATTCTCTATCAATATTTAGTTAGTATGTTCAAATTTTCTCAAACAAAAATAATGAAATTATAATTTACTAATCGGACGCAGTTGATAAATTAAACATAATGAAAGAAGCACACCGATTTTTTAATGAATTTTCATTTATTTTTTTAAATGCAATTAGTGAAGGGGCCCACTCATGAATATTACAAAATAAATTCAAATCAAAAAATGCTTCAGTATTCTAGCGATTTCTTTAATCTTTAAATTGAGCTCTCATGCATTAAATTTAATAAAACTCTACTCTATAGAAAAGAAGCAATCATATTTCTATATGGATTTGACAGAAGATCAAGAGGCTGCAGTATTACATGACGAATGGCGAGGAGGTTGAACCCATTATAGAAGAAAAATAGAGGTGCCACTGTAAGGAGCTATTACACATTCTGCGGGGTCCCCTGCTAACCGCTTCAATGACACTGTGTTTTTCAATGCACGACAGCAACAAGACCAACCTTACAATAACCAAATGCAATTTAGAGCCAAAGAAAATGCCTGCGCTGTTAATAAGGAGTTGAAATTGCAGAAAAGGTTAATGTAAGATTCATCTGTGTTTTTGTTTTTGTTTTTTTTTGCTTTTTTCTTCTAGAATTCTCCTCTTTGTTTCGAACTGGTGACGTATGTAAAGTTAGTGCCCAAATCATACCCTTAATCCATGACCCGATCCGAAAATAAAACTAGGTGGAGGTGGAAGAGATGACAGCAAACGAAAAATGAATGAAAATATTTGGATAAAAAGTCTCAATGGATTTTTTATTTTTCTTAATTAAAATTTTATATATTTACATATTTATTTTTATATAAAAATAAAAATTTAATATATTTTAAAAATTATTTCATATAAATAAATTAATAGAAAGTAATTTGATATAATAATTAATTATATTTGGATAGGCAAAATTATTTATCAATACGTGTATTAATAGTACGTTAGATTCTATTAATTAATAACTTAAAATTATTATTTAATATATAATTTAATAAATATGTTGAATTAATAATTTTGAGAGTGGATTTAGAAAGTTAAGTATAAGATTTAGATAATTATGATTTATATAAATTTTTAAAAATATGGATAATTTTTTCCATGAGATTTTGGATAGAGGATGATTGGATGCTTTGTTAAGACACTTTTTGATATGAAGTCATTGGTTCAATTGCCAGGGTGATATATTGGACATGATGATGTATTCCCACCCAAAATTAAAAAAAGAAGAAGGTATATATAATTTTATTTAAATTTAAAAAATATTCTTATGACTTCCACCATTATTAAAAATGATTTATTAATTAATTTTAGTGATTAGTCATAAAAATTCAATTTTACAAATTATTAAAAAATTATTAAAATTAAATTTATTTTAAAATAATGTATCTAAATTGTCAAAAATACATCATCTTAAAATAAAATCTCAAATTTATAAAATATCATAATAAATTTATGCTTTTTAAAATTTTTATTTTATAAAATATTTTTAAAATATATTTATGTAAAATTGATTTTAAATTTAATTTCTCTTGCAATTCCATATTAAACAATTTGAAACAAGTGATCCATTTTAACATTTTAGTTATATTAATTAACAAACACTAACATTGAAGTTGTTTAACAATAATTGTACACTACATTTATAGTAATTATAAATTATTTTATAATTACAATTAGGATGATTTAAAATTTTGTTGATTAAAATTTTGACTATTGATTTTATTATTGTTTTGGTTTAACTTTGACTTTCTGATCAGGCTCAGTTTGAATGGGGAAGACCAGGTTGTTTTGAGGACATTGTATTGTTGCTTTGACCAACGTTGACTTTTTTGTTAGGGTTGAAGTTTGAGTGCAGTTGACTGCAGAAATTGTTAGGGTTGTTTTGACTTTGAATTGGGCAAGTCAATTTGAAGTTTGTTTGTACATAAATTTTGAGGGATGTTTTGAGTTTGAATTGGGCAAGTCAATTTGACTTTTGTACTCTCTCTCTGTTCAACATTTTGATATAATAATAAGAAGAATTGATCAAAGTGTTTTCCCCACATTGCGGTTTTTCCTGGAATCCTCCAAATGTGGTGTCCTCTTGTCTTGGCTTGTTTTCTGCATTTTGTTTCATGTTCTATCTACTTTTACTGTCAATGTGATTAATGGTTAATGTGATTGCTATTGGAAATTTAAATTCAAAATTATCTTTGGGTTGCTATTAATGGTTAATGTGATTGCTACTTGAAATTTAAATTCGAAATGATCTTTGGGTTGCTATTAATGGTTAATGTGATTGCTACTGGAAATTTAAATTCGAAATTATCTTTGGGTTGCAAAAGGAACATTGAAGTAATTGTGCTAAGCATAGAACATACCATTATTAACTAAAATTAACACGTTCCAACCTTCCAAAATCACCCCCAATTTATATGAGCTCCTCCACTACGTGCGAAATTTGTTCTACAAAAAATCAACCCTTGCAATCCCTCCAAAATGCTGAAACAATTTTCCCCAACAAGCCCTCTTGCACTCCCTAGCAAGCCAACCCCAAAATTCCCTAGCCAAATCCCCCCCACAATCAACCCCACCAAGAACTACGCAGTTCAGAATACCTTATGCATAGGCCCTAGGAAGAATAATTTGACATGGGCAATAGACACACCCTCAACTCACCAATCCATCTGAAACCTGTTGCAATTTATCCAATGATTAATCTTGCAAAAACCCGGAACTAGCTCCACCGAAATTTCTCTTCTGTGTCTAGATTGCTCCACAGAGCAACTCGAACCTCCTGAAATCTGCTCCAGAAAGTCTCCAAGGAGTTATGGCGAAGCTCCCCTAGGGTGGCACTCGAAGTCCACCGAAGAAAGAGTGAGATTTCCCCTTAGAAATCTCTCACCTTGTGACCCAGCTAAAGAGCATGAGAAAAAATGATGTAAACATCAAATTAGCAAAAGATCCCAAGTGTTGCCCTCCTCCTCATATTTATAATTGTTGTCTTCCCTGTCCAGGTGGATCCCTCCTCCAGATATTTCGACCTCCCTTTACAAAATCGATTTTTCCTCCAGTATTCCTTGAGGGGTGGCCCCCACATTCCACCAACTCCATGATTTTTCCCCTCCTTTTTTTTTTCTAAAGTGGGGTCTTTTCTTTACCCAAAAATCAAATCTTCCTTTGATTTATCCATTCTCCTAAGTTGTGGGCCAAAATATCTCCCAATTGCCAAAATTGCAAAAAATGAAATTATCTTTGACAAAATTAATTAATTTGGGGACATTACATTAAGCGGACCAAAATCATTTCCAAATGGGTAGGTATGAAACAAAAAAAACCTTATTTTGAATGATTAATCTTATTTATGCATATTTTGTGCTACTGCATTTCTTCTTTGAGTTTTTTTGGTATGAATATGCCTATTGAGAATGGAAACCTAATCATGTAGAAAACAAGTTAAACTCCACAAATTATGCAAGAGAATAAACACCAAGATGAACCCAATGTAGCTACCCTTTATCACCAAAACAACAAGAGGCATGTGAATGTACACATAATATCGATATAGGCATTTCCACCAAACTTCTATTAGAAAAAAGAGTATTAGGTTGCCAAAATGAAAAAGTTGTTTGGGACACTAACAATTTTCTTAATTGATGGAATTGAAATGTGAAGTGTTTTATGGCCAATGAGATTGGAAGTTCAACCAACCTTATATAGTTTCTACAGGAGCCTTGATATACATACCACAATGATCTACTTTCTCGATTTGTTAAGCATTTCTTTATATCTCTATTGTATTTAACAAATGGAATGAAAAAGATAGTTTATGGTTTTTATTGGATTTTTCCATCATATGTTGTGTTGTATCTTTGTAGCTACTTTGTTCTTCATATTTTTGTTTAATTCAGTGCATGTGATGTGTTTTTTCTAATTTAAAAAAATAAATAAAACTAAAATATAACTGCATTTTTATTATAAAAATTATGCAAATAACTTCATAAAATCTTTTGTAAGAAAATAACTATTATAATTTTTTAGTTAATTTATTGATTGAAATAAATTTAATATATATTGTCAAAAGATAATAAAACATAAAATTGGAAAAAAATAATCAATCTGATCTGTCATCCTTAACACCGAATACATAATGATCCTTAGACTCGGGAGTTAACCACAGCCACTAGACCCATCATTTCAGACATTGATCTAATAATCCATGCCACTTATTGGAGACTATAAAAGCATGATAAGTTTTACTTGGTATTGACGTTTGGGATATATGTCATGAAAGACCCGTGTCACTGTAATGTATTTTGGCTTGTACAAAAATTTAAGTGGATCTTCAAAGTTAAGTACGGTAGAGAAAGCAATCTTGAAGTGTCACGATATAAGCTATAAGACTGGCTGAAACTTTTGGCCCTTCATGCATTGAAGTTGCTTTGAATTTCTCAAAACAGAGGTTATCTCTGTTCTATTATACTAATAAATATGCCAGAATTATGAATATTAGTATCTTTAAAAGAATTAAAATACCATATAGGTAGTGTAACATTGATATTATAGTATATAGCATGTGATTGAGTCTAGAAGCTTATTTTACAATCCAGTATGAGAAGCATGTGTAAGTATGTTAAGTTTTAAAAAAATAATAAAAATAATTTTTGCACATATCAGTAAAAAAAAGCAAAAAAAAAACCATATAACTAAATAATTAAAAATTCATTAACAAAACAATTAACTCACTTATTGATATTTCACTTTTACTCTTTAAGTAATAAAATACAAAGATAAAACATACCATGTGAATTATAAATAAAATATTTTAAAATGAATTAATATAAAATTGTTCAATACATATGTTATGTAATCTTTATAACATTCAAAAATGCAATTTAAACAGTAAAAAATTACAAATTATTTTTTGCACTCTAAAATAAATTTGTAACAAAAGAAATTTGATGCCTCTGCTTAAGTTAGATCAGTACTTTCAATAAAATTCAGTTATCGATCAAATTATTAAACCTAAAATAAATTTGTAACAAAAAAAATTTGATCCCTTTCTGCTCATAATAGATGAGTGCTTTAGATAAACTTCAATTATCAATAAAATTATTAAACCAACATAAATTTTATAAGAATGTCCAAATAAAAATAAAAACCTGTAATCTCTCTCTACGACTTATTATTATCCGCGCTGGCAAATCAAATACGAAATTATTAAACCAACAGAGATTTTGGGAGTGTCCGTGCCACTGAAACTAAATATAAAATTATAAAACCAGAATTTTTTTTTATGAGAACGTTCTTAAAAATACCAGAACCTAAATAGTGTCTTTTCAAGATTTGCCGAGCCGCTAGCCCTAAACTCTGTGTCACGGAAATTAACTACAAAATTATTAAACCAACAAAAATTTTAGGAAGATAAGAGAACCTCGATTTTTGAGACTCTTTATCGCTGGCTCCTTGGACAAATATCCCGTATAGGGCAGATGTAGAGAGACAAGATGTTGCCTACGTGTCAGACTGAAGAAGAGATAATGATGTGTCAAAGAATTTAAAGAAACCCCGACGGAAATTTAATGGTCATTAAACTGCACAAATGGGAATCATCTTGGAGGGATTCGAAACCCCAACCTGAGGACGCATTATCCGAAGGTTGAAAGATTATAAGTGTAACATTGCACAAAATCTAACCAGGATTGAATTTTAAAGGCATTAACCAGGAAAATGATTAGGATTCAGATAACAATATTGGCCCTACCAAAATACAGGGCGGGTTGTAACCTCCTCGGTAATACCCTCCCTGACCTCCTTCTCCACTGCCTTGAGCTTGGGAAGTCTCCACATCTCGGAAAGAAGTTTTGTCCTATCTCCTACTTCTGAATACGAATGAAATCAGAAACTCCAATAGAAATTTAATGATCATTAAACTGCACAAATGGGAATGATCTTCGAGGGATTCGAAACCCCAACCTGCATATGCATTATCCAAAGGTTGAAAGGTTACAAGTGTAACACTGCACAGAATCTAACCAGGATTGAATCTTAACAGGGCGGGCTGCAACCTCGTAGGTAACACCGTCCCTAACTCCCCCCTTCTACCTTGAACTTGGGAAGCCTCCACATCTCGGAAAGAAGTTTTGTCCTATCCACTACTCCTTCGGAATACGAATGACATCAGAAATGCTGCAATAGCTGAGAGAATAATTGACAGAGAGGATATAGTATTTCTAAATATTTGCTGTAAAATGCAAATTAGAGACTACAATTAATGAAATTGTAATTTATGGAGTCGGACTCAATTGATGAATTAAACATAATGAAAGGAGCACATTTTTAAATGAATTTTTCGTTTATTTTTTTAAATGCAACTGGTGAAGGAGCCAATTCACGAATAGAAGTTCTATTACAAAATAAATTCATATTAAAAAATGTTTCAGTATTCTAGCTATGCAAATTAGGGACTACAATTAATGAAATTGTAATTTATGGAGTCAAACTCAATTGATGAATTAAACATAATGAAAGGAGCACATTTTTAAATGAATTTTTCGTTTATTTTTTTAAATGCAACTGGTGAAGGAGCCAACTCACGAATAGAAGTTATATTACAAAATAAATTCATATTAAAAAATGCTTCAGTATTCTAGCTATTTCTTTATTTCTTTAAATCTTTAAACTGAGCTCTCATGCATTAAATTTAATAAAACTTTACTCTACAGAAAATAGGCAATCGTATTTCTACATGGATTTGACATAAGATGAAGACGCTGCAGTATTACATGACGAAGGGCATGGAGGCCGAAGCCATTGTAGAAGAAAAGTAGAGGTGCCACTGTAATGTGATATTATACATTTTGGGTGGTCCCTGCTAACCACTTCAATGACACTGTGTTTTGCAATGCAGGACAGCAACAAGACCAAACTTACAATAACCAAATGCGATTTAGCGCCGACGAAAATCCCCTGCGCTGTTAATAAGGAGTTGAAATTGCAGAAAGGGTTAATGTAAAATTCATCGGGTTCAGATTTTCTGTGCCTTTTGGTACTTTCAGAATACCGTTGGTTTATATAATGTATTAGTACATTTTCCAAAAAAAAAAAAACTGCCATAATTCCAAATATTATGTCAAAAATAAGCTCAGGAACTCACATTAGAAAAAATTACATATATCAAGACAACCGCAACATATTACCCGGGAAATCTACAAAATGCATCAAATAAATCCTCCATATAACATACTAGACAGAAACAAAATACCATCATAATCAAATAAAAAAGTCGAAAAAAAATGTGTACGCGTTATGGTGGCGAAATCGATCCTTAGTCCTTGTTATGGTCGGTCGGAATCTAAGAGAGTGTAATGTAAATGACCCGCATTTGCCGAGAAACCCTTCTTGGTATCCTCCCATAGTTTCGAACTGGTGACTTATGTAGGGTTAGTGCCCAAATTATCAGTTACCCGCATTTGCAGAAAAACCTTTCTTGGTATTCCCCCTAGTTTCGAACTCGTGACGTATGTAAGGTTAGTGCCCAAATTATCAGTGAACCGCATTTACCTGGAAATCATTCTTGGTATTCTCTCCCTAGTTTCAAACTCGTGACGTATGTAAGGTTAGTGACCAAATTATCCGGAGATGCTTTTAATCCATGACCCTGATCCGAAATCAAACTAAGTCGAGGTGGAAAAACACCGCCAATGAAAAATGAATGAAAATATCTGGAGAAAAAGTCACGATGAATTTTTATTTATTTTTAATTAATTATTTTTTTTACATAATTTTTTTTATATAATAATTAGAATTTAATAGAATTTAAAAAATAAATTTTTAGAAAGTAATTTGCGATAATAATATTTAAAATTTGATTGGCAAAATTATTTATTAACATGTGGAATCTAAAATTATTATTTAATATATAATTTAAGATTAGGTTAATTATATTTGTATTAATACATATTTTGAATTAATAATTTTGAGAATGGATATAAAAAATTAAGTATAAGATTTGGATAATTATGATTTACATGAATTTTAAAAGATATGAATAATATTATTTAAATTTAAAAGATATGGATAATTTTATTTAAATTTAAAGGATATGTGGATGAGTTTCACTAAAAAACTGATTTATTAATTAATTTTAGTGATTAGATATAAAAATTCAATTTTAAAAATTAAAAATAAAATATTAAAATTGAATTTATTTTAAGTTGATTTATTTAAATTGTTTGAGAGTGTAAATCAGTGTGATTGATCTATATATATATCTGTTTCTAAATTTCAATTTTTTTTTAATAAAATCTCAAATTATATATATATATATATATATATATATATATATATATATAATGATGATGATGATGGTGGTGGTTAACGTCCACTGAGACCAATCTTTGGTCTATCGGACCTAAAGAAAAGAGTTATTTAGTTTGATTTAAGATTTTATTCCTATGCTCAAAAAGCTTGGAGAGAAGCCTCCCGAGCTCACTATAATTTTGACATCTTAAAAGGCTAGGAAGGTCAGGATTGCAATAAAGATTATGAAATTGAGCTCTAATGGTTGTACGTGGGGCACTCTAAGAGGAAGTGATTTTCATCCTCAATGTTCATATTCTCACAGAGATGGCAGATTCTTTCCATCCATGGTGTTTTAGGAACTATCCAATGACCTGTTTTACTATGGAGCTCATGAGATTTCATTCTAATCTTGGCTATATTAATTTTCTTCTTTGAGCTAGCTAAAACAGAGAGATACTTTTGATCTTCTAAGGTGGGGTTGATGACCTCCTTATAATACCTTAATTTTCTTTTAGCTACTAGATCTTTCTCACACCATATTTTTTCTTTGAACTTAGAAGTAACAATTTTTTTAATGTTATTTATGTTTTTCAATGCAACATTCTCATGGATCTCCCAATGGTTTAACCAAGCCCTAGTGTCTTTATACCAACCTCGTTTAAGCCTTAGATGGTTTTGGCTGGAATTTAAAGCTAGCTTAGGAAGTCTATGGTCTCCTATGCTATTGAGCTTGTGCTTGTACAACAAAAGCCTAGTCATAGCTAGGTTCTCGATAGGGGAAAGACCCACTTCTATAAGGAGAATAGGATAGGGTGTATTGCTTTTAATTTTAAGGTTATATGTTATAAAACGCTCTCTTACTCTCTGATTTGCTTCTAATCTTTCTCTAGATTCTCAGAAATGTTGCCGCAACCCCTAACTCACATCTATATAAGATAACAGGAGTGACTAAAGTTTCAAAGAGGAACTTCTTTCTATCCCACATTACGAGGTTTGTCGTTTTACAATTATTTTCAAGATCAAAATAAGCTTTCCACCCCCCATTAATCCTTTTCTGAATGCTATAGTTCCAGTTGAGCTTGTGATGAATATCAATTCCTAGGTACTTGTAAGAAGACACTTCCTCCAAGTTACTATTGTCATACATAAAATTAGCATAAGTGTCCTTCTTGGATTTGATAATCATAACTTTTGTTTTGTCAGTGTTAACATACATACCCATGGTAGAGAAAAAATCCTTAAGAAGTCTAAGTTTACTTATCAAGATAAAAAATCCTTTTATATATATATATATATATATATATATATATAATTTAATTAATTTAATTAAATTAAAAACTATAATACATTTTAATTTTATTGCCCAATAAATAAAATTAACTTAACTTTTTTATCATAAATAATAAATCAAAATGAAATTAAATAATATTTTTTTAATTTTTAATATATAAGAAAAACATATTATATTAATAATTTAAATAAATAAATATATATAATTAACTCTATTTTTTAAAAATAGATAAGTCATATATTGTATAATCGTAAGTTATGTGCAATTATTTTCAAAGTTATAGTGTTTTTCATTCATAAAAACTAAATGCAACAAACTTAATTTATATAATTTTAAATGATACTAATTATAATTTTATTTATTTAATAATTTAGTTTTAAATGATATAATTTTTTTTCTTTTATAATTTAATTTTTTAAATCCAAATTTTAACTATTTTTTCGATTAAAATTTTCATAATTAATATCCAATTTGAATGTTTATTATTGAATGTTTATTATTAACATATATTTAAATGATGCAATTTATTTTTTCTATCTTATTTTTAAAATTTTAAAATAAATATATATTTAAATAATACAATTAGTTTTTATTAATTTTTTAAATGAAAAAGTCTCAAATTCCCATTTCCACTACGTAAAAATTTTATGAAAATCCTAAAAAAGTATGGCATAGAGCCGGTTCCACATTCAAGAAAACTATAGATCTATAGGTGAAGTAAAATTTAGAGAGTTTTAGACAATTAAAAAAAAAAAAAAAATGTCAATAACCTAGATATCTATTGGGTGCTACAGCTACACATCAATAGTCGAACCCTAGACGAGAGATGGGGGTACTACAACTATACATTAATAGTCTCACACATCATCTCGTCTCACACCCAACAACCATGGTGATCATGATCTTCGAGGCTCACATGCCCAATATATATAAAAATTTTAATATATAAAAAATATATTATAATGATGATGAAAATAGGTAGTTAGAACCCTGAAACCAAATTTAATGTCAGGATGATAATGAAATAAATAAAATTAACTTACCCTTTTTATCATAAATAATAAATCAAAATGAAATTAGATGATATTATTTTAATTTTTTTATATAAGAAGAAATATATCATATTAATAATTTAAATAAATAAAATTAACTCAATTTTTTAAAAATAGATAAGTCATATATTGGATAATAGTAAGTTAGGTATATTATTTTCAAAGTTATAATGTTTCTCTTTCATTAAAACTAAATACAACTAACTTAATTTATATAATTTTAAATGATACCCAGTATACTTTTATTTATTTAATAATTTAGTTTAAAATGATATAATTTTTTTTATATGATTTAATTTTTTTAATTAAAATTTTAACTGTTAACATTCAATTTAAAATTTTCAATTAAAATTTCACAATTAATATCAAATTTGAATATTAATTATTAACATACATTTAAATTAATTATTAATATACATTTAAATGATAATTTTTTTTTTTAATGATATTTTTTAAATGAAAAAGTCTCAAGTTCTCATTTCCACTCCATAAATCTTTTAATATCTTTGAAAATCCTAAAAATGTATGGCATAGAGCCGCTTCCAGGTTGGAAGGACAGACATTCAAGAAACTATAGGTCAAGTAAAAATTTTATTTAAAAATAGATGTCAATAACCTAGACATCTATTGGGTGCTACAACTACACATCAATAGTCGAACCCTAGCCGGGAGATTGGGTACTACAACTACCCAACAACCAGCAACCATGGTGATGATCTTCCAGGCTTAAACCCGAGCATGCATGGTTAAAGGATTGCAAATTGAATCCACTTCTCAAATATTGTACTCTTAACTAGTTTTCACAGCCAACGAGACACGGCAATTATTAAAATCACATAGTCCCCTGAAACCAATTTAATGTAGTTAGAATCCTGAAACCAAATTTAATGTCATTGAAAATCCCCTAGTACGCTCTTACTATTCATGAACGAAGGCCAGGGTTAGTTCCAGATTCGCTCGGAGGATTTTAAAATTGAAAAGAGAGTTAGTGCCGGAAGCACCCACTAGCCCCTTCCAAGGATACTAAAGCAAATTTGGATCCTAGCTTTCCCTGTCTCATATGCCTACCACCTTTGACCACTGTAAAAAATTAAATGCCATAAACGGAGTGTAACACCACTATTCTATCATTTAGCATGTTATGTCTAACCTAACTATAGTAATGTGCACAGCTACAAATTCAACAAGGTTCGTTTCAGGCATCCAGAAAATTATTAAACCAGCAGAATGTAAACTCCATGGCAGGGAAAATAATTAATATAAAATTATTAGACCATAGCATATTTTAAGAAAACTTAACCTAAATAGTGTTTTTTAAGTAAATATAAAATTATTAGACCATAGCGTATTTTAAGAAAACTTAACCTAAATAGTGTTTTTTTAAGATCTACCGGGCATAAATTCCATGCCACGGAATTAAGTACAAAATTATTAAACCAACAAAAAGTCTAGGACAACGCTTAAACAAAAGACCAGAACCTACACAGTATTCTTTTAAGATCTGCTGAGAACCCAAATCGCTGTTCCCAGCTTGGTGTCATTTACTCAGATGCACCTGGGTGTCATTTGAGATTCATTTTTCTATCTATAATAATAAATTTACTAATAATACATTACAATAAATTTATATCCAATCATTCTTTTATTACCTTCTTTTTTCTACGGGATAGTCATATCATGCAGAATTTATACACATTCCATTCGTTTATTCCTTTTTTTTTTCTATGGGATACTCATATCATTTGAATTAAAGAAAAAATTTCGGAGAAGGAAAATGTGTACATACCTGTATGATGAGAGGGTGACTCTTATTGTCTATCCATTATGATTCCTTGGATCATACTTGATTCTCTGCACCTTCTCCACAGCTACATTTTCCAACGAACGACACAATAAAAAACTCTTGCGTTCCTTCTTTCCTTCCTGTAATGAAATTTAACATGAGAATTCAGAAAATAATTCAATCAGACACTTGCAAACTAGACCAAATTATCAGAGCCAGCTGGGAGAGGATAGAAACAAATATAAAACATTAATTAAATTGCATTACTCACTCAACTTCATGCACTGCTTCCACTGCAATTGTTTCCTGGTCTCTCTCAGTGTTCACATACATAGAGATCATGACACAAAACAAGGACTAAATACATCAATCAGAACAATACTCACAAGCATGCATGCATAGAAACATAAACACAGAACTGCAATCCAAACACAAACCCTACAACAAAAACCTAAAAAAAGCACACAACAAAACCACCAACAAAGAAACAAAAACATAGAACTACAATCCAAACACAAACCCCACAACAAAAACCTAAAAAAACACAGACAACAAAACCACCAACAATGAGCGCTCCGCTCCACTGAACTCCACAACAAAGAATTTGGAAGAGACCAACCAGAGAGGACAGAATAAATAACAGAGGAATATAAACCACTGTCTCAAACGAATCTGATTGGATTAACTTTACAGTGTTCTATATATGGAATCCCATTTCATCCACGATCTCTAGCCGTTGGAGAGAAAGCAAATTTAAACTTAACTTTTGGAAATGATCGAAAGGTGATGACCACAATTCAACCCCAACCGGTGGATGAGAACATTGGTTAAGATTCACCGTGTATGAGAATTATTGTTAAGATTCGAGGGTCGCTGATGTTGTCCGTGAATTCAAAATCAATCCTCCGATTCAGGATACACGTTATAATTTGACATGTTTTTAGGTTAAATTTAACTTAACTTAGATTTTTAATTAATAGGTTAGATTTAACTCACATTTTTTATTTTTAAAAATCTAGTTTTCAAATGGTAATTTACATTTGAATTTAAATAACCGTACCTTTTAACTACACATTTTTGAAGAATTTTGAAAAATAATTAATAGTAATTTATAATCATTTTATTAGTTATAATGATTATATTTATATTTTCAAAAATATAAATAAATTTTAAATTTTTTATTATTATAAAATTCAAATCATAAATATTTCACAATAATTTTAATTTATATTAATAATTTTATGTAGAATTGATTTAAATATCATTAAAGTTTATTTGATGTAGATTTTAAAATAGATGGTGATAGAGTATATTGTTAAGGCACTATGTGATTTTAAAATCAAGCTTTCAAAATTTTGGGTAAAAATCCAATTATATTAAACGTTGGTGTGGTTAGGCCAGGTGTGATTCCTGTAAGTGATTTTGACAACTTAGATACCAGCATGCGTCATCTCAAACTCAAACTCTACAACTTAACAACTTATTTGTTTATTGTTTATAATAAACTAATAAAATTTGATATTCAAAACTATGAAGCTACATATAAAAATCATTTTTTAATATTAATTATTATTAAATTATGTTTTAAAAAAATATTGATTCACGCTACAAATTTGTTATAATAATATTAATTAATATAACTAAAATAATGAAAAATAATATTATTTAATATAATGAAAATAATGAAAACTATTACATAGTTTATAATTCAATGATGGTTGAAATTATTGTTAGTGTAGATATTAAAAAAAATGTCCAGGGGCTATTTTGTAAAATATATGAAAAATTATTAATAATAAAAAATATAATTATTACACTTTATTATTTTGGTTTTTCAAAAATGAGATTATTATCTTTCATTATTTTATTTTATTTGTTTGAATATCATTAAAGGTTGAAATTCTTGTTTCTCCATATCAATGATGAACATTTGTTCTTCTTTTGATTCCTATGACCAATTTCATAAACATTCTATAATCAAAAGTAAAAGATTGTGAACATTCTCTACTTAAATATGGTTAGACATTTTATAATTGGAAGCAAAAGATTGGATTTTTTTTCAAATCCATGGACATTCTTGGGAGAAAAAGATTGTAGATATTCTACACTTGAAATTTTTGGAGTTAGACATTTTGTATTTGGAGGCCAGAGATTAAAAACTGAGTGTGAAGGAAGAAATTAAAAACCCTTATACTTTATAGTTAAACATTTTATTCTATGAAGCAAGAGATTAAAAATGCTTATTTCAATTAGAGACAACATGGTATTGAAGCAAGACCCGTTCACTTTTAAAGTAGATTGGTCCCCTTCTCACCTATCAAGTTCTCAGTTATTACTAAATTTACCCCCATTGTTATATATTAAAAAGTGGGTATTCTTTCTTGTTATTGATTATATATCCAAAAAAGTGTCTTCAATATATATTGAAAGTGTGAAAATGTATATCGAAATTAAATATCAAAAAATTTATAAATTAAAAATGAAGAATCAAATAAAATATGATTGAAATATTTTATATATTCAATTGAACTAATTTGATTCTATATGGAAATTAATTGTAAATACAAAATAATCATTTATTTATTAATAGAAATTAAAATTTATTTATTAAAAAAATCAAATTTTAATTTATAATTACTAATCAATTTCTTCTACCATTGCATCCTAAATAAATGTAACGAATCATTTCACTTTGCATAAAATAATGAAATTATTTATATAAAGAGCATAAATGCTAAAGATTTATCAAACATTTATTACATCCTGGAGCTAACAAAAATATTAAAGATTTATTTAAAGGGGCGGTGAGAAAATGTAATGGGTTAAACAAAATCTACTTAACGAACAGTTAAGTTGTAGGTGGTTTACTCGGCACAGAAAACATGATAAAAAAGAGTGATAAAGATAGCTGCATTAGTTGCATCATGGGTAGTTCTTGTGATAACTAACTTAAGTATTAACTAGTTGTTTAACTAGTATTATGTCATTTTAGTTATTATTTTGAAGAAAAACTGAAACATTTATTTTTATGGAAAATATTATTTTTGTTTTGTGGGAAATAAAAATAGTTATGGAAAAGTAGTTCCATAAAAGTAAAAACACTGATGGTAAAAAGTATTCCAAGAACTGAGAAGTAGTTGGATAGTTTTGGGTAGTTACTTCTCCTTCGAGGATAAAAGATACATCTCAGTGAGGAAAAGGGGTTATGCTCAATAACTAAGAAAGAGAGTGAGGAATTTCTTGAGCTAGTAGAGACTAGTGGAAAACACTCAGCGTTCCTGAGGATTTTTGGATTTGACTGGACTTGGTGTCCTGAGGTCTCAAAAGAAATCTCTATCAACCCATACTTCTCAGGTGTGGAGCACGAGGGAAAGAGAAGGACATGATCGTCGCTCTTGATGGTTGGGAGTGGAGCACGGGGGAAAGAGAAGGACTTGATCGTCGCTCTTGATGGTTGGGAGGACATCATCAGCAAAATTCTAATATATGTGTGTGTGTGTGGAACTTCTCGAAGGAAAAACTGTATTTAACAATGTATGAGATAAGATAGGAATTACTGCGTAAAGCCTGTTACAAAAATAGTTTTACTAGCTTTATGGGAAACAACATTGTAATAGACAAATATGCGAAGGAAAAGAATCGAGTACTGTAAAAACATATATATATATATGTGTGTGTGTGTGTGTGTGTGTGGAACTTCTCGAAGGAAAAACTGTATTTAGCAATGTATGAGATAAGATAGGAATTACTGCGTATGCATATCTTTCTTTGTAAAGAATTTAATCGATTATAAGACTATCAAATAAAGATAACTAGGATAAAGAACAATGTGTAACATGCTAATGAAAACATACAATATACAGAAAATAACGAAGTATGGAGCTCTGTTGATCCGGATTTATGCAGGAACGCAACAGAATACACGTATAACCATAAAAAAAAAGATGCAACAGAAATAACACTTCATTTCATTAATATCAAAGAACTGAAATTTGCTTACAGACATAATGGAAATAAACTAGCTAGGGCACTGGTAGCTTATCTCTAACAAGAGATGTGGCAGCTACATGCCTCTGAACTGTGTTACAATGAGGCTCGGGGGCCTATTTATTATAAATAAACAATGGAAAACCCTAAACATCCAAAAACCTAACCCTAGAAGATGAAGCACCAAAACTATGGGCCCTGTTTGGCTAAATTTGTGTTTCAACTTCCCGGGGTCGTAACATTAGCATACTATCTTCGTTTGACACACATGATACATCGTTAGAAATTTATATCCGAGGAATACAAATGTTGACCATGAATATCGATTTCGGAATGGAATCATATTCGTCGAAGGCGCAATGCCCAAAAAACATCTTGTAGGGCCTCAAAATGGCTCTGAAAGTTCAAGACCCGAAAAACTGCGAAAAATAGTAAGTGTTGAAATTGAAAAACTGAAAGAGACAATGGTGGGGCCCCAAGTGGAATAGGCAGGTGGCCACCAATATTCACCTGGATCATTCCTCCCCCCTTAGGAAGAAATGGTCCCCATTGCATTGAGTTCCTCCATGAGATGAGGAAACTTCTGCTGAACTTGGTCCCTGGTGAACCACTTGCCTTGGTGCAAGAGTTGGCCAACTTTGACAACCCGATACAGTTGGATATTCTAATGGCGAGTGTTCTTGATTTTCATGTCCATGATATAATATGTGGTAGCTTGTTGCATGTAGTCTGGGTTTAACTCTGTTGGTGTGAGTTGTTCTGCAATGTCATAGGTGTCTAGTAGAGGTAGGAAGTAGGAAAAAAGGCGATCCACATTGAATACTGGGTGCAGACCAAGGAATGGTGGAATACTAAGATCGAAGGCATTGTTCCCTACAACCTTGGTGATGGTGTACGACCCATATCAGAGTGGGCAAAGCTTGCAGTGGGGTCCAATGAGGCGCTCCTTTTGCAAATGTAGCCACACTTTGTCACCCACCTGGAAGTTGTGTGGCACTCGATGTTGATCACGTCGTTGCTTGTACTTATCATTGGCTCTGTCCAATATGTCATGAACTTGTTGGCGGATGTGCTAAATGTGCTCGATGAAGATGTTCGATTTGTAAGCTTTAGACTCGATATGAGCCAAATTTTCCTGAGTAGCCGCAAATGGGATGGCTATGTCAATGGGACATAGCGGCTGGAATACCAAGCCCAACTTAAAGGGGTTGTGGAGAGCCTGGTTATAATTATGTTGTACATAGGGGAGGTTCTCATCCCATGTGCGTGGATGCTTTGAATTGTACATGCACAGAATGTGTACAATCATCCTATTGATGACCTCTGTCTGGCCATCGGTTTGGGTATCAAAAGTTGTGGACTTGGTGAGCTTGGTGTCTAGCATTGACCAGAGGTTGGACCAAAATTTGTTGACGAACCTGCTATCCCGATCTGATATGATAGACTGTGGGATCCCAAAGTGCACCCACACTCGTTCAAAGAAGAGTTTAGCAGTGGCTTCTACTGTGATATTCTTCTTGTAGGCCGCCATAATGGCCATCTTCGAGAATCTGTCGACAACCATGAAAACACAGTCGTTTCCATGCTTAGTAGAAGGAAGGCCAAACATGTAACCCATGGAGATGGATTCCCAAGGTCGACTAGGGGTAAGTAGTGGAGTATAGAGGCCATGCCTCTTAATGGTCGGTTTGGAAATGGAACAAACAGTGCAGGATTTGATGTACTTCCTGACATCTTGTCGAAGGTTAGGCCAATAGAAATACTTATGCAGTACTGCCACTGTTTTCTCGACCCCAAAATTCCCAACGACTCGACTGTAGTGTGCTTCCCATATCATCTTGGCACGCTCGCTTGAAGGAATACAAAGGTGTCCTAGGTGACATAATAGTGCATCTTTGAGGTGAAAATTTGGAACTTGTGTACCCCCCAAGAGTGCCTTGTATGTGTGGCCTAATTCTGGATCGCTCTTGGAGAGAAGCGGCCAATCAGAAGTCTCGTGCCCACAAGAGTTGAGAACAATGGTTAATGCCACGATCGGTGGTTGGCTGAGGCAGTCTGCAACATTATTGGTGCTACCCTTCTTGTCATTATTATTCAAATGGAACTTTTGGAGATATGTGGACCACTTATGATGGTGATCGTTTTGCAACTTCCCTTGTGTCTGTATGAAATGCAGGGGTCAATGGTCTGTGTGGATGATTGTTTCCTTCCCAAAAATGTAATGCTTCCATTTTTGACAAGCCTGCACAATGGAATACATTTCTTTGTCATAAGTGGGATACTTGCGAACTGTGTCAAACAATGTCTCACTGTGATATGCCACTAGATGCCCCTGTTGAGTAAGAACTGCCCCAATAGTATAGTTAGAGGCATTTGTCTCAATCTCAAATGGTTGTTGCAAGTCTAGTAATGTAAGCACTGGGACAGAACAAAGGTGATGTTTCAATTCTACGAACACCTTCTATTAAGATTCCTACCAAAATAATTTTGCTTTCGCTCCTCCCTTGGTGACTTGACTCAAGGGCCAAGTGATATGAGAGAATCCCAACACAAACCTGCAGTAGAAATTAGCAAGACCCAGAAAGCTGTGAAGTTCTGTTAGAGTGGTTGGGATTGGCCAATCCAGATTGACTTGGATCTTGGTTGGATCCACATGCACCCCCCTTTATTCAATAATGTATGCCAGATATTGAACTTGGGTCATGCCAAAAGTGCACTTCTCCAAATTGGCACACAACTTGTGTTGCCACACTGTTTGGAGGACTTATCGGGTGTGGTGGAGGTGATCTTCCCAAGTCCAACTGAAGATCAGAATTTCATCCAAGTACACCACTAAAAATAAGTTGGTGAATGGCCGCAAGATGTCATCCATCAACCTCATGAAGATTGCAGGAGCATTCGTCAACCCAAAAGGCATGACCAGCAAACTCGAAAAGGCCCTCCTTGGCTTTGAAGGGAGTCTTCCACACATCAGAGGGTTCGATTGGTACCTGGTGATACCCAGACTTCAAGTCGATCTTGCTGAAATATTTTGCCCCTTTGAGTTAGTCTAGAAGGTCATCAATCCACGGGATCAGGTACCTATTCCAGACAGTGATCTTTTTCAATGCTCGATAGTCAATACAGAGTCTCCAAGTCCCATCCTTATTTTGTACCAACATGATCGGGCTCCCACAGAGCGATGAACGTGGCCGGATGTGACCTTTCTGCAGCAGCTCCTGAATCTACCTCTTGATTTCATCGTTCTCCAGAACAGAGCGCCAATAGATCGGTCCATTAGGTAGCGGCACACCTGGGGTTAGATCAATGGGGTGCTTGACCTGACAGTGTAAAGGAACCCCTGTGGGTGAGGTGAATATGACATTGTACTCCTCCACAACCTTGTCCATTTGTTGTTGTCGTGTAGAGGAGCCTTGTCTTGAGGTCATGGCCACAGTCTTATTCTTGCCCTGGGGGCAGATCATCAGAAGAAAAGAAATTTCCTAGTTTGGGAAATGAGCTTACTCCATTGTTTTGCAGTAACCAAAGAGATAGCGGCAGGTGGTGGTACCTCTAGTATCCTGTACATTTTATTTCCCAAAGTAACAATAACAGCGCGATGCCAAGACTCATACACAACATGTCACTTCCACAAGTATGGTTGGCCTAATAATACATCAGAAACATCAAGAGGAGAAATGTCACATAATACCTCATTTCTGAAGGGCTTGATGCTATAGGGAAGGCGACACTACTGTCTGACACAGAGCTCCCATCCTTGGTGAAGCCACCCGATGGTGTATGGATGTGGGTGTGTTGTGGTCGGCAATCCCAATCACTTCATGGTGTCTACTGAAATGAGGTTCTTTTGGCTCCCATTGTTGATAATAAACTATATTGGGGAACCCCTTACCCACATCTGGGAGTGGAAGAGATGCTCCTCCTCCTCTGGATCTTCCGGTTCCTCCTTCTGGATCTTCGTAGTGGCAACAGTGGCGTTGGGATCCGCATCAATAATCTGTTTCCCTTTTTCATTCCCCTTGTCAGTTTCCAATTCAGAGCTGGAGCATGCATCTGATTCAAAAACCCTCATCTCGTCCACCAGTGACTGCTTGGTCTGACACTCACTTGTGTTGTGAGTGGAGATCTTATAGAACTCACACCACTTTCCCGTGTCCCTCTTCATCTTCGTGGTGTTGTTCTTTTCTTGTGGCTTTTGTAGGTTGTCTTGGGCCACCATGCCTTGGATTTGTCCTTTGTTTTGTGGTTTGGGGGCATCTTTCTGTTGTTTTTGATTCGTAGATACAAAGTCTCGCTTCTTCTATTTTAATTTCTTCTCAATCTTGGCAGCATACCGATATGCCGTACCAAGCGAGGAGATGTCGAGGAACTCCATTTCCTCTTGAATGTATCTGTGCAGAAAATTGAAATACTTTAGCACTAAATGTTTCTCTGAATCTTTGATACCCAACTTTGTGTGCAAGGTATGGAACAGATTCGTTAGCTCATGTACATATTGATCCCTTTGTTGCTGAAGCGTGGTCCATTATATGTACTTATCCTCATAGCTCTCCACGGGATAGTATTTTTCCTTGATGGCGTCTCGGAAAGAATTCCAAGTGGGTACGACTGAGAACAGAGAGGGTTATGTCTCGTCCTTTTTCTCACAGTAGGTTTCCCACCAGTCCTTGACATGGGGGGCAACTTTGAGGAGTGCAAAAATAATCTTCTCCCAGTCGGAAAAGTCATGAACCGAGAAATATCCTTCTAATAGATTCAACCATCTATCTATGACATCTACATCTATTTGACCCTCAAATATGGGAATGTCAAAGTTTACTTGTACCTTAAAGGGAGTCATGCCTCCAAAGTGGCTGTTGGATGCAGATGCGCCGTCGGTGGGTAGTCGTTGAAGGATCCGGGCAAAGTTATCCATCATCACATTCCTTTATTTTTCAAGGGCCTCCTTGAGCAATATTTTTGATAGGATCTCCTGCTCCTTCATCATTATTTTTGTCCCCCATGGCCGGTCGTTGGGGTTTTCAAGGCTAATCTTGCAAAGGTTCAACTAGATCGAGCCCCAAAATCCTTATACCCCAACCTTGTTGGGGACATGCAAAGAAGGATTGAGAAAAAGAAAACCGATCTGATACCACTGATCCGGATTTATGCAGGAACGCAACAGAATACACATATAACCATAAATACAAAGATGCAATGGAAATATCACTTCATTTCATTAATATCAAAGAACTTAAATTTGCTTACAGACAGAATGGAAATAAACAAGCTAGGGCGATGGTAGCTTATCTTTGAGAAGAGATGTGGCGGCTTCAGGCCTCTAAAATGTGTTACAATGAGGCTCGAGGGCGTATTTATTATAAAGAAACAATGGAAAACCCTAAACATCCAAAAACCTAACACTAGGAGATGAAGCGCCAAAACTATGGGCCTCTTTTGGGTAAATTGGTGTTTCAACTTCCCGGATTCGTAAATTTGGCATACTATGTCTGTTTGATGCACATGATACATCATTAGAAAGATATATCCGAGTAATAAAACTATTGTCCACGAATATATATTCTGGAATGGAATCATATTTGCGAGGCGCGATGCCCAAAAAATGTCGTTTAGGGCCTCAAAACGGCTCTGGAAGTTCAAGACCCGAAAAACTGCTAAAAATAGTAAGTTGTGCTCAAACTGAAAAACTAAAAGAGACAATGGTGGGGCCCCAAGTGGAATAGGCGGGTGGCCACTAATATCCACCTAGATCATCTGTTAATTTAGAGTTATTTGGAGGTGAACTGTCGGTTCAGGGTTCGAGGTGGGAACCTCAACCTTGAACTCATTGTTACTCCTTACCTATATATATACACGAACAGGGGCATAGATGGTTTGGTTATCTGCATAAACTGAAAATAAAACTACTTGGCTAATAAAGTTCACACTGATTTGAAAATTAAATTATCGTGCTATTTGTTGCGTAGCACCAAAATTACCAAGCCAGTGTACAATCTAAGCAATGGGAGAGTATAACAAAGAAAATCAAAATGCAAAGGAAAAAAAAATCCACAGTCTGTCTAGAGGCATGGAATTTACCAACGCTTATTTAACTAACATGATACATAATCTTAAAACAAAATCGTGAACCATATTACGAATAAGTAAATAATACTATTTCGCTCAATAGTTCTTCAAACCTCCACAATAACATTAGAAGAATCTCGTAAGGGAAATATTGGTCAATTTAAGTGAAAGACAATAAGGAATTAGGCAAGAAAGAATTATATATATATATATATATATATATATATATATATATATATATATATATATATATATAGATATATAAACAATCTGATTCGGGAAATTTTCTAACCCAAAAAATCCAATAAACACGAGAACAAGTTCTGAGGAAACCCAGTAAAATTTATTGAAAGAAATTAATGAAAATGTGACCATTAAAATGTTCAGTGTCTGGAAAAGTCTGCCTGTAAGCCGAGTTCGACATAAGCATGCCAGAATGTGAAATAAACAAGGCACTTGACGGCCTTGTCTTTAAGGGTTGTAACCCTGGTGGTAAGATATTAATCATACCGAAGAAGAAATAGAAGTCTCGATAGAGGTGAGCAGTATAACAGAGGGTACCTGAAAGGGGTAACACGATTTATATAGCTTTCAAGAAAACCTGTGATTATTCGTGGATAAACTCGCAGTGAAATTCTCGGTATTCGGGTGAAGAATATACCTGTAACCACAAACCCTGAGGTGCATTAGTGACTGTTATCCATAAAATAGAACACATGTAGGGAAAAGAGTGACGAGAAAAGAAAACTCAACCTGCTTACCTGAGAGACTACGTTTTCCAAAAGCTGAGCTCCGAGCTGAAGGAACGGAGGACAAGCACAAAGAACTCAAGCATTAAACTCCATAAGGAAATGATACACTTAAGGTTTCAAAATTATTAACTAAGCGCAAGAAAAAATTGGTAAACCGGAACAAAAGCATTTACCTGACGCTGTGGGGAAGGCTGCCTCTAGGAGCGGGTGAGGGTTTGTAGGTGGGTTAGACCCAAGAACCTGCAAAAAGCTAGAGTTGACAATATAGACCTTGAAACCTTCCACAAACTCTGTATAAAGTGCGTAAATCTGCTCTGTCCAAAAGCAAGAACCAGTAGATTAATCCTTACCGAGCTCGAAACACTGCAAGTTAAACTGTTAACACTTGAATCAAGCTCTCCCATACCTACTACAATGCCAAGAAGAGAGGGTCGACAACTCTGCAAACACCATACCCCCGCAAGGGTCGCAGAAGAAACCATGACACAGACAAGAGGAAATGGGGAATTCGGTTAGGGTTGTAGGGGTAATACCTATGCAATATTCCCGCTGAAATCTTACCTTCGATATCCCCACTGATCGCAAGGTGGATAGGAAGGCAGGTGGCCACATTAATCATAAGACCAAATCCCAAAGTCTTGAACAGTTGTGTGACATTAAGTTTCAAGGACACGACAGATGATCCAGCGTACCAAAAAATTATTCCGAGAAATTTAATTGATCACAAGACGAGTACCAGAAACTATAATGGTTGCAATCAAGTAAATAGTCGCATAGTTATTCTCAACAATAATTAATGTGAGATAAACAAAGTTAATCAAATGCAAAACAAGTTAATATCCAATATCTAACCATAAATCATACTCATAATACATGGCATAAAATATATGAACATATATGGGTAAGCATTCTCCTTAGGAGATTAAACTTAGAGTAAGAGTTTATTTATTTTTTATGTTGAATGTTACAAGTCATATCAGAGCAGCATTCACATGTTGGGACCCTAGGGGTCACCTAACATGTTAAAATTTTGTGTATACTGATGCACAGAAAAGAAGTATTATTGAAAAGGACGATATGAGAAGGGGATCAACATAGAAAACACCTCGGAATACCGGGGAAGCTACACCTCAAGCACAACCAGAAATGAATACCAAAATGTGGATTCAGTTGAGTGTGGATCAGCACCAGCAGACTAGTAGACTGCTGGAGGAACAACAACAATAGACCAGTATACTGTTAAGTATTGTGCAGAAGTTGCAGGAAGAAATGCTCTGAGTAAGAAGTGACAATGAATGTATGATGCAGGAGCAAGAAAGGATACTTAAGAGCCTTTCTAAAAAACATAATCAAGGGGTGTTACAACCCAGTCCCGATAGGGATATGAAAGAAGAAAACGAATGACAAACCAAGGAGAAAACCACTAACAGAATGGGCAGGAGCCCTTCACAGTGAAGAAACAAGAACATAAAATACGATGAAGCAGAGTCTGGTAATGTGTCAGATCAGCAGAAAATTAAGAAACAAAAGGTGGAACTACAAGGTGAGTTTCAGAAGATAAAACCACCTACATTCGATGGAGAAGCTGAAGATGTGGTAGAGGCTTGGTTGATTAATATGAATAAGTACTTTCAAGTCTATGAGTACAACAACAACCTTAAAGCGAGATTGGCCATTTACCAATTGAGAGAAAAAGCCACCCTATGGTGGGAGGAAGTAAATAATGTTCCCAACATTGAAGATCAAGATGTGACATGGGATTCATTCTAGCAATAATTTAAAGACAAATATTTATCAGAATGTTTCTATGACGAAAAATCCAGAGAATTCCATGATTTGAAACTGGGTCAGATGACTATGGATGAGTACATAACCAAGTTCACTTCCCTCTTAAGATACGTTCCTTATCTCAGGGATGAAAAGACTAAGGTTTAGAGGTTCTTCAGTAGTTTTCCAACCCACATGAAGGAACGAATTGAATTTGTAAATCCTAGGACCATGGACAAAGCGATTCAGAAGGCAAGAATGTGCTACCAGTAGTACAAGGCAAAAGGGGAAATGGGCAAAAGTTGGCAGCTAAGAAAAGGACAGAAAAGCAGTTCAAACTTCAAGGGTGCTAGAAATAGAAACTTTAATAATTCTGCGTGAATTTCAGTAAGAAAAAATTTTGGTAGAAATCATCAAAGAACCCGATGGCCTGCCGAAGAGAGGCCTACAAAGGCTTCCAGCAAACTTGAGCAAGGACAAATTCCCAAACCACCTTTGCAGTTTTGGGGGTCTGGCGAGGCACATTATTACAAAAATTTCTCTCAGCGAGGGAGAAGTGAAACAATTTCTAATATGCAAGAAGCTTCTACAGTGGGAGATGTAGCCCGAAATATACCCATAATCAACGTAGCGTTGGAAGACTGTCAGGAGGATTATCAACCAACGATGATAGAGTTAGAAGGTAAGCTACTCTCATAGCCTGTTTCTATTTTGGTTGACCCAGGTGCAAGTTTAAGTTATGTAAACCCCAAAATAGTAGAATTATGTAAATTAAAAAGTCAGAAATTCAAAAATCCTTGCTCGTACAGCTAGCCACAGGTGAAAAAAGAAAGTTAAGTGCCAAAATTCCAAACTTTACATTGGAAATTGGAGACCAACAATTAAACATGGACCTAAACATACTGCCATTAGGATCCTATGATGTAATTCTTGGCATGGATTGGATGGAGAAACATTGGACTTTAGTGGACTATAAAGAAAAGGTTATATATTACAGAGTGCAAGACGAAACACGCAAAGATATTCAGGGAATCAAGAAACCATTACAGTTGCATCCTATTATAACATCCCAAATGAGTAAATGTATGAGGAAAGGATGTTAGATTTATGCCATACAAGTGGGATATGCCAACTCCAAGGAGAAAAATCCTATGATGGAAAAAATACCAGTAGTAAAAGACTTCATGGATGTATTTCCAGAAGATGTACCAGGATTACCCCTAAGAAGAGATATTGATTTCACCATTGAGTTAATGCTAGGAGCATCACCAGTTTCTAGGGCTCCTTACAGAATGAGTGTTCCGGAACTAACTAAATTAAAAATGAAATTGCAAGAGTTGTTGGACAAAGGGTACATTCATCTGAGTGTGTCCCCTTGGGGAGCATCAGTTTTGTTCATAAAGAAGAAGGACGGAACCATGAGGATGTGCATGGATTATAGACAGCTCAATAAATTGACAGTAAAAAATAAATATCCCTTACCTTGAATTGATGACTTGTTTGATCAAGTGAAGGGGGCCACAATATTCTCAAAGATAGACTTAAGGTCCGGATATCACTAGATCTGGATTAAGAATGAGGATATCCACAAGACTGCTTTCTGTACTAGGTACGGGAATTATGAGTTTTTGGTACTACCCTTCGGTTTAACCAATGTGCCAGCAACATTTATGTGGTTAATGCACAGTACATTTCACCCCTTCTTGGATAATTTTTTTCTAATATTTATTGATGATATTTTAATCTATTCCAAAAATCAAGAAGAACATAAGGAGCACCTAATAATAGTGTTGGAGATGTTAAGAAAACACCAGCTATACACCAATTTTAGCAAATGTGATTTCTTCAAAGAAGAAATCCAGTACTTAGGCCATGTTATTTTAGCGGAAGGGATAGAAGTTGATCCAAAGAAAATTAAGACAATTATGGAATGGTGAATTCCCAAAAATATGGCAGATATCCGATCCTTTATGGGATTGGCTGGGTACTACCGAAGGTTCATTAAAGGGTTCTCAAAAATTGTGTTTCCAATCACCTCCTTGTAGAGGAAGGGAAAATTATAAGTGGACTAATTAATGCCAGAATAGTTTTGAAAAGTTAAAGAATCTGTTGACCACTGCCCCAGTGTTAAGGGTAGCCGACCCCAACAAATAATTTGAGGTTTGTAAGGAAGGGGTTGGGGTAGTTTTATTTCAGGAAGGAAAGGTAGTTGCCTATGAATCAAGGAAGTTAAAAGAGCATGAGAAAAGATATTCAGCCTATGACCTGGAGCTAACAACAGTAGTACATGCACTCCGGGTATGGAGACACTACCTACTGGGAAAGAGGTTTGTATTAAAAAATGATCACAGTAGCCTAACTAGCTACTTTAAGCAAGCTAATCTAAAATCTCGACGAGAAAAATGGAGTGCCTTCCTAAGTGAGTTTGATATGGATATTCAACATGTGAAGGGTAAGGAAAACCATGTGGTGGATGCTTTAAGCAGAAAACTGCATTGTGTTTATGAGCTTTTCTATAACCAGCTTGAATGCAAATATTTAGATCAAATAAAAGAGGAAGTGTGGAAGGATCCGTAATACCAATTCTTATGACAATAAATGGAGGAGGCCAAAAAGCAAGAAAAACCTTTGGAGTATGGAGTTAGTAAAGAATAGTTGCTAACCTTTAAGGAAAATATATATATACCAAACCGAATGGATCTAAATGAGTTGATCATGAATGAATATCACCGTAGCAATTATGTAGGACACCCGGGATACCAAAAAATGTTGATCGCAATTAGAAAAAATTTATTTCTAGCCTGGTATGCGAAAAAAAATTGCTGAATATTTAAACAAATGTTTGGAGTGTCAACAGGTCAAGGTGGAGCATCAACATCTAGATGGATTGTTGTAGCCCATACCAGTACCTGAAAGGAAATGGGAGGTCATATCCCTAGACTTCATTACTGGTTTACCATGATAAAAAAGGCACAATGACTCCATTATGGTGGTGATCGAAAAAATGAGTAAGGTTGCACATTTTATACCCGTACAATCTACTTACAAAACTATACAGATAACAGACATTTTTATGAGAGAAATCTTCAGACTGCATGGCATTCCAAAGGTTGTTATTTCATATAGAGATGTGAAGTTTACTTCAGCATTTTAGAATTTTTTTTTACAGGTATGGGGACCCAAATAAATTTCAGCATTGCGTATCATCCTTAGACAGATGGACAAACTGAGTGAGTAAATCAAGTCTTGGAAGACATGCTGTGCATGTACGTGATGCAACAACCAACAAAATGGGAAGAATATTTACACCTAGTTGAATTTTCCTACAACAATGTTTATCAGGATTCTCTTAAGATGAGTCCTTTCGAAGCTCTATATGGACGGCAATTTCGCACCCCCATTAATTGGAGCAACCCCGAGACTAAGTTAATGCTTGGACCGGAAATGCTAGCGGAGATGGAATTAGAGGTAAGGAAGATTAGTAAAAACCTGAGAGCTACTCAAGATCAACAGAAGATACATGCAGATAAGAAAATGAATTATCGAAAATTTGAGGTGGGCAATCATGTGTATGTAAGGATCAAACCAAAGAAGAGCACCTTAAGATGGGCCTCTTGTGCCAAGTTGGCTCCCAGGTTTTGTGGACCTTTCCAGATATTGGAAAGGGTGGGGCCCGTGGCATCTCAATTGGCTTTACCCAGCCATATTCGGGTACACAATGTGTTTCATGTGTCCCTACTAAAGCGATATGTACATGATCTGAAGCATGTAATCCATTGGCAGAATATTCACATAGGATAAGATTAGGAAATCCTAACTTGAAACATAAATTTTTATGAGAACTTAACAAAAAAAATCTTTGTCGGTTGCAAGTAGAGCCGGACAACGAGTTTATGGTCGAACCTCAATGTATAATTGATTGGATAGAAATCATGCTCCGGAAGTGAGTCATCACCCAGGTTAAAGTGCAGTGGAAGCACTTCAACTCGGATGAGGCTACTTGGGAAGACAAGGGATTTGTACGTGAGGCTTATCCAGAGTTATTTTTTGAGCTGGAGTGAAACACCAAGGATGTTGTTTACTTCCAGGGGGGAAGTTGTGACAGCTGACTTAAGTATTAACTAGTTGTTTAACTAGTATTATGTCATTTTAGTTATTATTTTGAAGAAAAACTAAAACATTTATTTTTCTAGAAAAGATTATTTTTGTTCTATGGGAAATAAAATTTGTTATGGAAAATTAGTTCTATAAAAGTAAAAAGACCGATGGTAAAAATTATTCCAAGAACTGAGAAGTGGTTGGAAAATTTTAGGCAGTTACTTCTCCTCTGAGGATAAAAGATACATCCCAGTGAGGAAAAGGGGTTCTGCTCAATAACTAAGGAAGATAGTGAGGAATTTCCTGAGCTGGTAGAGACCAGCTGAAAACACTCAGTGTTCCTGAGGATTTTTGGATTGGATTGGACTTCATGTCCTGAGGTCTCAAAAGAAATATCTGTCAACCCATACTTCCCAGGTGTGGAGCACGGGGGAAAGAGAAGGACATGATCACCTCTCTTGATGGTTGGGAGGAAATCATCAACATAATTCTAATTCAGATAAGTAACCAAAGCTATTTATTTCAGTTGAATTAGACATAAGTGTTGTTACAGTAAATGCACATAGTTATGTGTTTTACTATCTTTATGGGAAGCAACACTGTAATAGACAAATATGTGAAGGAAAAGAATTGAGTACTGTAAAAACATATATATATATATATATATGTGTGTGTGTGTGTGTGTGTGTGTGTGTGTGTGTGTGTGTGTGTGTGTGTGTGTGGAACTTCTGGAGGGAAAAACTGTATTTAGCAATGTATGAGATAATATAGGAATTACTACGAAAATCCTGTTACAAAAATAGTTATGCATATCTTTCTTTGTAAATAATTTAGTTTATTATAAGACTGTCAAATAAAGATAACTAGGAAAAAGAACAATGTGTAACATACTGATGAAAATGTACAATATACATAAAATAATGAAGTATGGAGCTCTATTGGTTTAGAGTTATCTAGAGGTGAACTGACGGTTCAGGGTTCGAGGTGGGAACCTCAACCCTGAACTCATCGTTACTCCTTACCTATATATATACACGAATAGGGGCTTAGATGGTCCGGTCATCTGCATAAACTGAAAATAAAACTACTTGGATAATAAAGCTCACACTGATCTGAAAATTAAATTATCAAGCTAGTTGTTGCGTAGCACCAAAATTACCAAGCCAGTGTAGAATCTGAACAATGGGAGAGTATAACAGAGAAAATAAAAATGCGAAGGAAAAAAAAAATCCACAGTCTGGCCAGAGGAATGGGATTTCCCAACACACATTCAACTAACATGATACATAATCTTAAAACAAAACCGTGAACCATATTACGAATAAGTAAACAGTACTATTTCATTCAAGAGTTCTTCAAAACTCCACACTAACATCGGAAGAATCCCATAAGGGAAAGTTTGATGAATTTAAGTGAAAGACCATAAGGAATTAGGTAAGAAATAACTATATATATAAACAAACTAAGTCAGGAATTTTTCTAACCCAAAAACTCCAATAAACACGAGAACAGGTTCTAAGGAAACCCAGTACAATTCATTGAAATAAATTAATGAAAATGTGACCATTAAAATGTTCAATGTCTGGAAAAGTCTACATGTAAGCCGAGTTCGGCATAAGCATGCCAGGAAGTGAAATAAACAAGCCACTCAACGACCCTGTCTTTAAGGGTTGTAACCCTGGTGGTAAGACATTAATCATACTGAGGAAGAAACAAAAGTCTCGATAGAGGTGAGTAGTATAACACGGGGTACCTCGAAAGGGTAACATGATTTCAATAGCTTGAAAGAAAACCTGTGATTATTCATGGAGGAAACTTGCAGTGAACTCCTCGGCATCCGAGTGAATAATATACTTGTAACCACAAACCCTGAGGTGCATTAGTGACTATTATCCATAAAATAGAACGCTTGTAGGGAAAAGAGTGACAAGAAAAGAAAACTCAACCTACTTACCTGAGAGACTACATTTTCCAAAAAGCTGAGCTCTGAGCTGAAGGAACGAAGGACAAGCATAGAGAATTCAAGCGTTAAAATCCATAAGGAAATGATACACTTAAGGTTTCAAACTTATTAATTGAGCACAAGAAAAACTTGGTAAACCGGAACAAAATCATTTACCTAACGCTATGGGGAAGGCAGCCTCTAGGAGCGGGTGAGGGTTTGTAGGTCAGTTGGACCCCAGAACCTGCAAAAAGTTGGAGCCAATAATAGAGACACGGAAACCTCCCACAAACTTTGTATAAAGGGCGTAAAGCCACTCTGTCCAAAAGCAAGATCCAGTAGATTAATCTTTACTGAGCTTGAACCACAGCAATTTAAACTTTTAACACTTGAATCAAGATCTCCCATACATGCTACAACACCAAGAAGAGAGGGTCGACAACTCTGCAAACACCATACCCCCGCAAGGGTTGCAGATGAAACCACAACACAGACAAGAGGAAATGGGGAATACCTATGCATATTCTTGCCAAAATATTACCGTTGATCTCCCCACTGATCGCACGGTGGATAGGAAGGTAGGTGGCCACATTAGTCATATGACCAAATCCCAAATTCTTGAACAACTATGTGACATTAAGTGTCAAGGACACGACAGATGATCCAACGTACCCAAAACTTATTCTGAGAAATTTAATTGATCACAAGACGAGTGTCGAAAACTATAATGGTTGCAATAAAGTAAATAGTCGTATAGTTATGCTCAACAATGATTAATGTGAGATAAATTGAGTTAATCAAATGAAAAATGCGATAATACCCAATATCTAACCATAAACCGTACTCATAATACATGGCATAAAATATATGAACATATATGGGAAAGCATTCTCCTTATGAGATTAATCTTAGAGTATGAGTTAAAAAAAAAAATTATGTTGAATGTTACAGTTCTCCTCAATCACGGAGCTATAAAACAATTAATATTGAGGCAAAATACATTTCTTCATAAAAGCCACACTGTAAAGGAGGTTCGGGCAGTCTCACAAGCAAGAAGAACCCATTTTCCTTCCCTCTGTAGGTAGAAAAATGGCTTCTACCATGCTTGTTTCCTCTTCAAATTGACTTTGTATTCCTTCTCTGATTTGTTCCATAGAAAACAAGGTTGTAAATTGCTTAAAAACATGAAATTATGGACGTACATTGCCAAGTGCCCTAGTTGACATTGCCTTCAGCTCCCATATATCCCCGTTATTTTTCCAGTTAGCATTTAGAATTATGCACGAGGTAGTTGTGATATTGGCATGTTACTTCACTTTAATGCAATTAAGATATATTTACCATGGATATAAACCATAATCATTACAAATTGAATTTATTAAACATAATAAATAATGTGGTATAACAGATTGAACTCTCCTTTTTTTTATTAAGGTTTAAAGTTAATAAGAAATTTAGGACTCATGACCAAACAACTTTTCGATACAAAATGTGAAGAAATATTTTATAAATAAGGATAAAATTTTAAAAATAAATTAATTATTTCCACAAAAAAAAACCAATGATAACATTTAAAAAGAAAATTAATTATTTCCCCAAAAAAAACCAATTTCAAATTTATATATGTGAAAATTGTAATATGATGATGATGATGATGGTTATCGTTAAGACCAATGCGGTTTATCAGACCTTAAGAGACGAGAAAGAATCTAATTTTGATTCTTCAAAATCTTGTTCCTATGATCAAACATAAGGGAAATAAGCACTCCAAGATCGCTATAGGTGGGTCGGCTTAATAGGTCAAGAAGATTGTAAGTGTGACAGATGTTAGGGAAATGAGAGTGGATGTGAGTAAGAGTTGGGCTGTCTAAAAGGAAGTGCTTTTCATCTTCCACCTGCTTAGAATCACAAATCTAATAGATTCTATTGTTCCAAGGAGTCTAGGGAATATACCACCGCTTGGTCTCACTTCGAAACTCATGGGAATTAGTTCTTATCCTAGCGATGTTCACTTTTTTCTCAGTGCTGGAAAACATAGAGAGATAATTCTGATTATTGTAGAAATTTATAGATACTGTGATGTATTACCGGACTCTCCTGATCTAAAAATTATATCCACTGTTCAATTCTGATTCCTTCTACTTAATTATTTGCAGAAATTTAATCGCCAATTGCAAACACAAGAAGAAAAAACAATCGCACATAACAAGATGTTTTTACTGGGAAAGCTTAAAGATAAAAACCCCAACTATCATATATTATGTATATCATGGATCATGAAACAATCTCATACAAAGCTCTACTACAAGAGCTTTCTGTACAATATACAATCGTCTCACACTGTCATACAAAAATTGGCTCACACATGCACCAATTTACTGCCTCTTGACAACCTGCCTCCACTGTGCAATCCCTGCTGATGAAGATCCTTGAATGAATTCAATCTTGCCTTGCCTTGACTACGCAATCCTCATTGGCATCTCCAATGTGTGTGTAGTTGCATTAAATGCACCACTATAGTCACAATAGATAGTCAAACATACCCTTTCACCTATTTCTCCACTGGGTCTCGAATGGATCTGACATGCATGTAGTTAACAATAGTATTTCTTCAGTTTCATGTGAGACCACTGCTTGTGAATTAATTAAATAATTGATTCACTGATCTCTCACTAGTGTATCTTTAGTTACAACAAGTTACAACTAGCACAGCTGAGTTTAACTCACTTAACTGAGTTAAACTAAATAACAACTCACATAACTACACATCCAACTCTGTTACAACTTTGTATCACTCAGTTACAATGAAGTCTACTGTGCATGTCCCACCAACCAACCTTGGAAATCGTAATTCCTTCAATCAACTGGTTTTCCACATCAGTTAACTGAAATCAAGTGCTTCAAGAGAATATATTATTATTTATTGTCTGATTATTATTAAGGGCTAATAATAATCGACATGCATTCTATTTTTAGACATGCGATCTATAAATAGATTTCACCCATGTGTCTAAAAATAGAAACTCATCTATAATTAGAATTTTCTCAACCATCTATAAATAGATTTTTCTCAACATTCTAAAAACAGACATACACCTAAAAATAGCCTGCGGGCCCCACCTAGCGAAGGTTATTAATTTTCACTAGGATCATCATCTTGTTGAATCTCAACACTCCATCTCAACAAGAAAGGGATTATCCTTCACCCTGATCCTGTCTCTATGGTATTCAAATTTTCTCCTGGTGAGCTCCTTCGTCAGAATATCTGCATCCTGATCTTCCGTAGGAATGTACTGAAGCAACATGATCTTCTGCTGCACACAATCTCTGATATGATGATACCGTATATCTATATGCTTAGATCTATCATGAAACACAGGATTAATTGAGATTTTAATGCAAATTTGATTATCACAATGAATCACTGTAGGATCTAAATGAGAACTGAACAAACCGATCAGGATCTTCCTCATCTAGATAGCCTCACATGCAGCTTGACTTGCTTCCATGTATTCTGGTTCCACTGAACTGAGTGCCACGGATCTCTGTTTCTCGTTGTACTAAGAAACAACTGTAGATGTGATATTGAAAACCCTTCTTGATGTGCTCTTTCTATCCGTTGGGCTGCCTACCCAATCTGCATCCGTGAAGCCATGCAAATTCACCTCATCCATCTGTCTGTACCATAATCCATACTCAAATGTTCCCTCGAGATATCTCAAGACATGCTTTCCCACCTTCCAAAAGAGCTTGGTAGGCTTAACCATCGCTTGACTAAGCTGGTTCACCACATATCATATTTCCGGTCTTGTATTAATTAAATACATGAGCGAACCCACCAACTATCGATAGACAGTAACAACACTACCTCTGTCGATGTAGCATCCTCTTTCCTTCAGTTTCCTGGAAGAGGAGTATCCATGGGTTTGCAACCCTCCATGTGAAACTTACCGAGTATCTCCCTTGCGTACTTGCCTTGATACATAAACAATTCACCATCTCGCTGCCATATTTCCAATCCAAGGAAATAGTGAAGGAGGCCCATATCCTTCATCTCAAACTCCTTTGCAAGGTCCTCCTTGCATGAGTGTATTAGATGCTCATCAGCACTCAATATTAAATCATTAACATAAATAACAATGATTAAAATCCTACCCTCCACCACAATCTGGTATAGGTTTGCATCAGCCTCACTCTTGGTGAAGCCAAGTCCAGTTAAATAGCTATCGATTCAAGTGTACCGACCATGGGGTGCTTGCTTTCGCCCATACAACGCTCTTTTGAGTCTACACAAATGCGACTCATTGCTGCAGATCTCAAATCCTTCAGGCTTCTCAATGTACACTTCTTCCTCAATGATCCCATTAAGGAACATAGTCTTCACATCCATCTGATGAATGTACCAACCCATCTGCATTGAGAGAGCAAGGATGGTCCTTATGGAAGAATACCATGCGACAGGTGCAAAGGATTCTTCATAATCAATCCCCTCGATCTGTGAGAAGCCCCGGGCCAAAAATATTGCCTTATACTTCTCAACACTCCCATCAGCAGCTTGCTTTACCTTGTAGATCCATCTTGAACCTACCACTGATTTATCAACTAACCTTGGAACAATTTCCCAAGCACTATTTTTGATAATGAAGTCATACTCTTCCATCATTGCATCTACCCATGTGGGCTCCTGCACTGCTTCCTGAAAGGAAGATGGCTCTATCACAATACATTTTCTCATGAGAGCCATGTATCCAATGAATCGGTCATGAGGTTGTATCTATCTGCGCGGTGAAATAGGGACTCCTACATTCTGTGCCGCATCAAGCTTCACCCTCCCAGCTTCTGTAATACGCCTTCTACCAGTTTTGATGTTTGGCTCTACGTGAGTGGACTCCTCCACTCCATGAACCTCCTCCTATGGTTGATCCACATCTATAGATTCATCTTTGGGAACAAGCAGTTCGTCCTCTGCATGCAAGTCTAGCTCCCTCTCAAGCGACAACTTCATGGCTTTCTCCTCATTAAATTTTATATCCCGTCACACCACAGTCATTCGACTATTTGGAAAATACATACGATAATTATGGGGTGTTTCTATGTACCCCACAAATATCCCAACTTCAGCAGCTGGCTCCATCTTCTTCCTAGCGTTCTTGATCACATGCACATAAACAAATGAGCCAAAAATATTAAAGTGAGAAACATCTAGTTTCCTACTAGTAAAATCTTCTTCAAGTGTACTCATGCTAAGTACTCTATGAGGACAAAAAAATTTCACATAAACCGCAGTGTTGCATGCTTCCGCCCACAAGTGCATTGGTAGGCTCTGATCATGCAACATAGCTCGTGCAACACCCATGATCATTATGTTCTTCCTCTCCACGACCCCATTCTACTGTGGGTTATGAGGCACTATGAGTTCTCTTTGAATTCCTTCTTTGCTATAGAATTATTTTAATTCATTCGAGATATGTTCACCACCATTATTGCTCCGCAGAGCCTTCACTTTCTTCCCCGAATCTTTCTCCACCAATGCTTTAAACTCACAGAACTTTGAGAATGTTTGATCTTTCTTCTACATGAAGAAAATCCAACATCTATGAGAATATTCATTGACAAAAATAAAATAATACCTGTGTTTTGTTGTTGAAGCAATTGAGAATTTCCCACACACGTCTGTGTGAACTCTCTCCAGGATCACCGAAGCACGGTTCTGCTTTTCATGAAAGGTGGTATTCACAAAATTACCCATAGTACATCCCTTGCATTGATCTAACTGCGCAAGTGTAGCATTGGGAAGTCCAATAGAAATCTGTTGCAAAATATTCAGGGCGCCATGGTGAAGATGGCCCAATCGCCTATGCCATAATTTGCCCTCATCTCGGCTCACCACTTCTTCTGCTTTTCCCACCATTGCAGCACAACCATCTACCTCCAGCTTGTAGAGCTTCTTGACTCAAATCCCTATCTTCTTGGTTTGACCTATTATTTTATGTCGTAGGAAAGATTTTCCATCATTGAAAACAACGTCATAACCTCTGTCCTCCAACATCGCGACTGAGACAAAGTTCTTCTTTAGACCTGGAACATGCATAACATCTTTCAACAGAAATGGTTTACCTAACTCCCTCTCAAAGGTAATGGTACCAATGCTGGTCGCACTGTATCATCCATCGTCACCCATCTCTATATGAATTTGGAGATATTTCTCCTCCAAGTCACTGAAAAGCTCCTTATCTCTCGTCATGTAGAAGGAAGCACCACTATCAAGATACCACACTGATCCCATTGCGCTTGAAACCAAGCATGTGATCAAAGAGAAATAAATTTCAAATTGTGAGGCAAGGGCCTCACCAGCTGCAACTCCAACAACCTTCTTGTTCTTCTTTTTTTGTGGAAATTTAGTGGCGAGATTCCCATGTTCGTGACAGTGAAAACACTTCACCTTAGACAAATCCAGCTTCTTGCCTTTAGCCTCGGATTTTGAGTGGAATTTCTTCCCCTTCCCTTTCCTTGCTTTGGCAGCCAAAGCACAATCCTCTTCATCATCATGCTTTGATGAAGATCCATCCCTGGTGTTCTACCTGAACTCCTCTTGCACTAGATCTGACCACAGTCATTCCCAATCCGACAGTTTTTCTCGTCTATTAACAGAGTCTTGATAACTGTGCCAACTCTTAGGAAGGCCCAAGAGAGCCAAACTCACCAAATAATCATTATAAACCGTGATTCCCGCACTCCCTAGTTCATCCTGACATTGGACAAAATTTGTGAGATACTTTGGAATACTGTTGCCCTTCTCCATTTTGATTTTTCTGAGTTTATCCTTCAGCGCCAATTTCCTATGGTTGTTGCTGCTTTGGAAAAGACCCGTCAAAGCCTTCCACATTGCAAATGGAGTGGCTTTCCCATGAAGGCTTGAGACAATATGATATCACATACCTTCCAACAAAATCCTTCTTGTCTTTGCTACTTTCTTTTGCCAGGCGTCAAGTAATGCAACATCCATCGAAGTGGGCTTAGGAACATCACTGTCGATGAATTCCTTCAATTCATTGTCTTCAGGCACTGCCTCCATCCTATCCTTCCATGAAATGTAGTTAGAGTTTCCCTCGAGTGCATACACCAACCACAAACCATTGAAAGCCATTTCCATGTTTACTCAACTGTCGCACCAAGAAATTCTTGCAGCAAATTCGAATTGTTTCCACCAACAAAACTTAGCTACTACTTCAATATTTCAATCTTCTTCGCTTTGATACCATGTAAAAATTTATAAATACTGTGATTTATTACAGGACTCTCCTGATCTAACAATTATATCCATTGTTAAATACATAATCCTTTTACTTAATTCTTTGCAGAAATTTAATCGCCAATTGCAAACACGTGAAGAAAAATCAATCGCACATAACAATATGTTTTTACCGGGAAAGCTTAAAGCTAAAAACCCCAACTATAATATATTATGTATATCATGGATCATGAAATAATCTCATACAAAGCTCTACTCCAAGAGCTCTCAGTACAATATACAATCGTCTTACACTGTCATACAAAAATTGGCTCACACATGCACCAATTTACTGCCTCCTGACAACCTGCCTCCACTGCGCAATCCCTGCTGATGAAGATCCCTAAATGAATTCAATATTGCCTTGCCTTTACTGTGCAATACTCATTGGAATATCCAATGTGTGTGTAGTTTCATTGAATGCACCACTATAGTCACAACAGATAGTCAAACAGACCCTTTCACCTATCTCTCCACTGGGTCTCCACTAGATCTTACATGCATGTAGTTAACAGTAGTATTTATTCAGTTGCATGTGAGACCAATGCTTGTGAACTAATTAAATAATTAATTCACTGATCTCTCACTAGTGTATCTTTAGTTACAACAAGTTACAACTAGCACAACTGAGTTTAACTCACTTAACTGAGTTAAACTAAATAACAACTCACATAACTACATATCCAACTCTGTTACAACTTTGTATCACTCAATTACAATGAAGTCCATTGTGCATGTCCCACCAACCAACCTTGGAACTCGTAATTCCTTCAATCAACTGGTTTTCCACATCAGTTAACTGAAATCAAGTGCTTCAGGAGAATAGATTATTATTTATTGTTTGATTATTATTAAGGGCTAATAATAATCGACATGCATTCTATTTTTAGACATGCGATCTATAAATAGACTTTTCCCATGCATCTAAAAATAGAAAATCATCTATAGTTATAATTTGCTAAACCATCTATAAATAGACTCCCGCTATAAATAGAATTTTCTCAACATTCTAAATATAGACATACACCTAAAAATAGCCTGCGGGCCCCACCTAGTGAAGGTGCTTAATTTTAACTAGGATCATCATCTTGTTGAATCTCAACAATTATAAAGGGTGGGGTTGATCACCTCCTTGTATTATCTTAGCTTCCTTTTACCCTTTACCTCGTGATCCTCCCACAACTTGTCCTTAGACTTGGAGGTAATAGTGTTTTTGACCTAATATTTACTTCCCATATTGAGCTCCTCCTTAATTCCCCAATAGTTGAGCTAAGACTGGGCATCCTTATGCCACCCGCGCTTGAGGAAAAAGTGGGGGTTTTGACTACAGTCAGAAGAAATTTTGGGGAGCCTTTTTTATTCCATGTTGTAAAGCTTCTTCTTATACATAGGATATCTAAACATAGCCATACTTTCAATGGGGGACAAACTAGATTTGATCAAGAGGATAGGATAGGGAGTATTTCCCTTGATCTTAAGGTTGTAGGTTACATAGTCGTACTTTCAATGGGGGACAAACCAAATTTGATCAAGAGGATAGGATAGGGAGTATTTCCTTTGATATTAAGGTTGTAGGTTATGAATTTATTTTTAATCATCTCAATCTTTCTCATTGACTCTTTGGATATATTGCAACTCGAAGCTTCACATATGTATAAGACAACATGGGTGACGAGTGTCTCAAAGAGGAACCTATATTTACTCCAAATGTAAAGATCAACCCACTTACAATTGTTTTCAAGCTCATAATAAGCTTTCCAACCCCCAATAATCATTTTCTTGAAGTTATAATTCTAGTTGAGTTGATGAGAGAAGTCAATGCCCAAATATTTATAAGAAGAAACCTCCTCTAAGCACTAGTTATTATATCCGAAACTACAACGAGTATGGAAAGTTAAATTATCTATTTAAGTTGTTTTTTTATATTTATATTGTTGTGTTGGGTTGTTTTGTTATTTTTTGTATTTATATAGTTGTGTTTGGATTTGTTATTATTATATTTATGGTTAAACTCAATATTTTGAAAATTAAAAAGATAATTTTTTTATTTTTAAAATGTAAATTGTTTTTGTCTAATTAATTGATGATTATTTTTATATGGTTTTGAATTAATTGTAAGTTAAAAATTATATTAAAAAATAGAAAATTTAAAAATAAATTTTATTAGCTAAGCATTATAATAATTTTAGCATTTCAAATTCAAAAATATTTTATAAATATTTTATTTTAATTTAATTTTATAACATTTTAAAAATTAAAACTTAGTACTTATAACATCACAAGATTTATAATTATGGATATTTATTCCCTTTACTCTAGCCCTATGTTTATAGTCTATTAATGAAGAATTAGTTTTTCTTTTTTACTTATTTAAAATAAAATTCTAGTATAAACATAAATCCAAATTTGAGATACATAAACTTTTAAAATTTTTGATATAGCAAGAAATTATGAAAAAACTTTTATATTAAATTCTTATATCAGTTTTTATCTTTATAATATGTAGCATTGTTGCTACCTCTTATGCAAAAAGTAGTTGATATATATATATATATATATATATATATATATATATATATATATATATATATATATATATATATATATATATATATATATATATATATATATATATATATATATATATATATATATATCAACTACTTTTTGCATAAGAGGTAGCAACAATGCTACATATTATTATTGTTGTTTTATATTTTTTTTTTGGTTAAAAAGTTCTGAGTTTCAATTAATTTTGAAATTTTTGAATAGATTTTCTCAACTTTTTGAAAAACAAATTTTTGTTTGAAAATAAATATTAAATTGAATATTTTTCTAATTAGTTGATGACTCTTTTTATGTGGTTTTAAACTGAAATGTCAAATATAAAAATTATAAAAAAATCTATTTTTTTTTAATAATTTAGGCTTTGTTACAATACCATGCCTTATCAAACCATAACTCATTTCAAAATAAAAAGGAGGTACTAAGCAACAACCCTCCATATTACATTTATTAATGAGATGAAATTTAATATTTTTTTTCTATATTTAATAAATGTTATGGTTTTCATATATAAACATTATATTTATAATTATGTTAAAAAATATTATATTAATTTTCTAGCTTTAGGAGTGAGGGAGACAAGTTACATAATACAACCTAGGTTTTCATTAGGATTTCTACCATGGAAATGTCACGAGGGAGTTTTGGAGCCCCCTCTTTCCGCGAAGTTGTTGCTGGCAAAGGGAAAGAGCAAGAAACCTCCTTCTTCACTAAGCTCACCAACTTCAACTCATTTAAGAAGCCCCCAACTAATCACTCGGGAGAGGGAGGGGCGGGAAATGGGACAAACCATGTAATTCCCCCTGGTAAAAGAAAACAAATAACTTCTATCTCTTGTTATTGTTGCTTTATTTACTAAAGGAAAATTATTTACATAATAATTATGTTTATGATTGCAATCTTGATTAATTATTGTGAGTCAAGAGGATGCACAACTTGACCCTAAGTAAAGCACGTGAGAACTCACACAGTTGTGGACATTTATGGGCAGCGGGTAGGACAATTACCTACCCGGATTCCTCCTTTTTTTAAGAGAGGAAAGCCAATAGGGTCGGGGGATTTGAGGCAGAAGAGAGGAAAATAACAAGGTTTATGTACAATAAGGAAAATTTGTATTGGATTGCCAAAAAGAGGAGAAGGGACCTTGTCTAGTAGAGACCAGAAGATCAAGACCTTTTTTCATACTTAGCCCATGTCCCAGTGTGCAGTAGCTCAGGGAGGAGACGCAATAGAGACTGGTCTCATTGGTCAGGAGGAGTGCCATTACTCAGGGAAAAATTGTGAATTCCTCCAAAGTCAAACAAGTATGAAAAGATTGATTTTAGTCAAAATTTGAATAAAAGAAAAGGTTGGAGTAGAAAGGACCAGAGTAATAAATGTATGTGCAATGTTAAATATATGAATAGAGTTTCTATAAAGGTAGGATAGGTATGTTTAAGGTATTAGTACATTGACTGTGAATATAAAGAACATATATTGGTTACATATGTGTAGACCAATCCAGAAATGTAAATAAACAAAAATGATGATAGGCTATGAGGAGCACCTGGTAGTGTATGGGTGGAACAAGTCATTAAATTCAAGAGCCAACGTAGGTTAGACCCAAGTCACTATAGACAAGACCTGGTAGTCTTTCTACTGGGCATTAAAAATTACAATGTTCAATAAAATGTAATCTGATAAATAGAAGTGATTCATTAACCTATGCACAGGAATAAGACAATACATTCTACATAGAATGGGACAAATGCATATTTACAGTCTAAACTATAAAACCATACATATACATTTTGGAATTTTCATAACATGTTTCCTCATGTTCTCACTATCAAAAAGGGGAAAAACATTGCAAATATCATCATTAACAATTAAACCATTTCAGATCAACGACATGCCATACATTTCAATAGAAATCATAACTTAAAGTTATAAATATACACAACCCTCAAATATGGTTGTGCAATCAGACTCTTAAATGAAACAGAGTGCGCAAATACAAACTAGAAATATTGTTATAATAAGAACAAGAAAAGCCCTCTTTCTGGGTTGATGCAGTGGCCTCGATTCTCTAATAAACAAAGAGGAGAACCAGTCGTAAACGCCAGAATACCATATAAAATATAATGAAAAAATCAGTGATACAAAACCCTAAGAGTCATCCAACTCAGTGGAGCAATTAAATTATATAGTTTCCAAAGCTAACCCTCGGCCCAAAGATGAAGAACGTTATCAATATTAACACATAGAAGGAGCACTTTAACACATAACTCATAAGTGAAAAGACTATGAATTTATCCTTTACAAAAATTTTCTCCATAAGTATAAGAACTGGAAGAGTACTTGTACATGTTGAGCAAGAAACATAAGCTAACATGCAAGATTGTTGGCAAGTGGACACGCAGAGGATCGATGCTATCTTACCTGCGAGTAAATAAGTCCAAGGTTAAAACCCCCATAGGTATATTAATACTAAAAGAAATAATTTAAAAGGAGTTATATGTGTTTACCGGAGACAGGGTAGGAACCATGTCCCTCCCCCTATTGAAAGGAAGAGAGCCTTGTAAGTCTTTAAGACATCAACTAAATTACTAGGGATGTCATGAACCGGTGAAGATTTGGGTTAACGCTACTCATTGGCATTAATTACTTTAGCAGAAAGAGGATCAGTCTTAGAAGATTGGCAAGGAAGTCCAGATTACAACCCTCTCTATCAGGAGAAGAAAACCCCAACTTGGTGAAATTAGGGAGAATCTACAACCAAAACCCTTTTTTTTAACCAGTAGAGAAATCATTAATGCTAGTGTTATCACAAAATTGCACCTGATTGGCTACTAACCATACAACTTTATGTAATTGTTTCAAACCAACTTGTGACTGAATCTTAGCCTCTTCAGTCTGAGAGAGCTCTCTCAAAAAGGGTTAATGATATTTGATAATGATAAACTAGATGGCTAACTCTACTTAGAAAATGACTTGTTTTTGATAGGTGTAGGTTGAAAAGAACATCAGTATGAAAACATTGGGCTTATGGAGTCAAAAAATCAATAATTCAGTAGATAGTTCACTTTACATGGAAGCTGAGGAAGGTAAGAGTTTTTAGCAGAAGTACACACACATGAAACACGAAAACACACAATCAATTCATCTATAAAGGAAGTCAGAGCATTACATGAATGAATTTTGAGTATTAAAGATGAAAACCACTGCAAATGATACACATAAAAGATATATATAATAAAGGCACTAAAAACTCAATCAGAATCTCAGGTTGGTCAAGAAACAAGTATCTGTATTACTGAAAACAATCAATTACATAACGCTGCAATTTTTCCAAAAAGTCTCCAACCCTTTACAAATTTGACTCTCTGCTCTTTAATAGACTTGTTACATGATGAGATGATCTGCCTCCTAGATAGATTAATCGAATTTTCCCTACTGAAACCTTGCATAAAAATAAAACATCTATTGTAATGATAAAATGACAGTTATCCTGCTTGAAAATCGTTTTCCTAATAGGACTCAAACTATTCATTATTACATTAAAAACCTTATCTCCTAAAAATAATTACATATTTGAAAAATATGCCTTCACATGTTTGAATAGGGTGTGATGGGATTCATCACTACATGACCTCTTAATTGACCTCCTCTAAAACTGGAAACAAACCCTGTTTTTTAGGAAAATTGGTCCTTATCTTCAATGAGGGGTTTGGTTGATGAGTTGGCTTCATCACGTGGTATTTAAGCTTTGGATGACTGCTGACAAGATCCCTTGAACCTTTGAAATTGTCCATCTATCCATAACTACACAAAAAACTGCTCATATAGCTTCAAAAGAGTACGCTACGAAATTTTGACAGTTTTGTAACGTTACAAAACTCCCTTTTGCCATCCATATTTCTGGTTCTTTCCTCCTGCATGATGTTCATTATGACTTAATACATCTTCCATGCCATTTTCATCTCTTGGAAGCTCCAAAAACTGGTTCAAAATGTAAAAGGAAAGATACATTAGTTTCGTAGCGTTTTCCTGTTCTTCAAGCCCAGGAACGCTATGAAACTACTGAAAACAGTCAAAATTCCGTAAATTTGTGTAGCTTAAAAAATATACCTTCTAAGTGAAAAAAAAAATGTTTCTAACATGCCAATAGCCTTCAAAATCATAAACTAACTCACACTATGATTCTTGAGGTGTTTCTTCCTCATCAATGATGAGTTGAGCAATTGGCTCCTCAACTACTGTCATTTTAAGGCCTTTTTTCTCCAAGTCCTCATGGATTAGTTCAAGATGTTCCTAGAGGTCTTTAACCTAATCTTTAAACTTTTTATTGGTGGCTTTCAAATTCATGTTCATTCTACTAACATGTTTGACCTCTTTCCTCAATGGAATGGTCCATTTGATAAACTGTTGAGTATTACCTAGAGTTTTGGAAACACTGCCAACCTGCTCTTCCCAAATTTCCTTCGTCTTTTCAAACTGAACATTCTCTACATGGTGTTTCCTTGCTTCTTTCTTCATAACATAAATTTCATGGTTGGCCAACTTCAAATGTTTCTTAAGTAGTTCAAACTCTATTTTTTCCATTACTTTCTCTTTTCCTTTCTTTGATTTGCTAACAGTATCTTTCTCTGAAGGTGATGAAAGATCAATGATGTCTTTTGGTGGCTAGACTGTGTCAGTAGGTGGATGAACCTCTTTACAGCTCTATAATAGCTTTCTGGCATGCCTTTCCATAGGATTTCTTGCTTGGAACATAAAACCTGCATCTTCTCCTTCAAACTCTAGTTTCTTTGCAGATTTGGCTTTCTTTAGTTTCTGTCCACCTTCCTCTATGTCCTCAGCCTAGACTATAGAAGTCTCTTCTATGTCAATGGCATGTAATATGTATTCTATATTTCCTTTAGCTACTGCTCTTTTTTCTACAGCCATTTTTTTGTCTTCTAAGGCCATTGTTTAGCTCCTTGTCATCCTTTTGGTTCCTTGTTTACTCACAGCTTGTTTTTGTTTTGTAGGTTTGACCACTTTTGATTTCTGTTTTGCAGGTGGGACATTTGGTGTATCAAAAATCTGCAATTTCTCTGTTTCCATCATGATTGGTTCACTTGGTTCTACTCTTGTTGGTTCACTTGGTTCCACCACCAATGGTTCACTTTGTTGTGCTACTAAGGGTGATGGAATTTTCCTAGGTTTAGGAGTTCTTGAAGGAGTAAGAGCATCCAACTCAAAACCACTAACAAACAAAAATGAAGACCAATCCCTACCTAGTCTTTGGAGCTCATCTAAAAACAACAGTTTCATTAAACCATGATGAAACAATGAAGTCTCACGCGATTCAGATTTTTCTTGGACCTTATCTGCCATTTTTGATAAACTTCTATGTAAATAGAAAGGCAGATCAAGAGATATCTTACCAGTAAAGTGTAGGAGTAGCTTGAAATGGTATGAGTAGACTTTATGATATCTTCCTTCACAAGTAAAATACTTTTGGATGATGAGCATCAATTTTGAGTAGTTATCCTTCACACAACTCCTTGGAATGGCATTAGTGAGGTCCATTTCACTGTTTTCAGGCTTCATAAACTCTTTGCACTACTCCATGTTAAACTTGAACCCTTTGAACCACTTATCTTGTCCCCTTGGAATCCATGTTGCTACTGCAATGACCTCTGGTGTGATGGAAAGATTAAGCATCCCCACTTTGGTATCTGTTCCACTAAAATTTAAAGCAAATTCCTTGGAAACTTGTACATGGAAACCTTGTAATCTTTCAAAAAACTGCATGCAACCTATCCTTTTGAAGACTTCTACAGCTGTTGGGTCTTCATTGATCATATTCATGTCTTTTGGTTCATATCTCAGACATTTTCCACCCATATTTGTCCTTATTTTTTCTGCCATGGTTTCCTTAATGCCTTCTCAGCCTCACTTGATAGTTTTTAGCCTCGCTTGATCAATGATCTTTGTAAACCTTTGAAAACACCAGCCACAACTTTGTCTCAATGAAATAGCTCTCCATAGCTCGATATCATACGAAGAAGAAATGAAGAATGATAAATGACCGAATTAGGAAAGATTTTGAAGTTTGATGTCCACTCATAACTCAATGATGACTCATACATGCCTAAAATGGTGATGATGGCTTTAGACCTGACCATGTACCTTGATTTTATCCCTCAATGACTCGAATGGTATCTAATTCACCCTTTCCTAACGATATTCTAAAACCTAACAACTAATCTGACAAGATAGGCAGGAAACCACGCTTTCGTAGCATGTTTAGTGTAAATCTGGAGGTTTTCACTATGAAATTATCAGTAGTTTTGTAGTGAAGAGTGACAGTTCTCAGTTTATTTCACTATGAAACTATGGTTTCCTGGCTAAAACAACTATTTCAGTACAAAAATCTTGGGAATTGAAATCTGTCAGAAAATTATGAGTCATGTGACATGAGGGGATTCGAAAGTGAGTGGGTTTGGACCTTAGGGTAAGCTTAAACAAGGAAAATTTAAAATTTTCCTTGACCAAGTATATAAAAAATGAATCCTACAACCCTACCTTTGACACATTAACCTATATAACCTTGTCAATGCTTCATTTTTTGGGTGATAACAGCTAGTAAATAAACTCAATTTAATACAAAGAAAAATTGGGTTTGAAAAAGAAATTTTTGCCTGTTAAACCAGACTACATGAGTTCCCAAGTTGGGAGATCTAAGATCACTATATTCATTAACGCAAGCCCTTGAGATGTGAAAATTTTTCAATCTACTTAATAGAAATTTCTACTGCAGAAATCTGGTTTACTTCTCCTACTTTTGTTTTCAAATTTACAAGTTATTTTCAGAAATATTTAGAAAGAAAAAAAGTAAACACACTGCATATCTACACATACATACATATCAAGTAGTGAAGAATTAAGCACATATGACAAATGACACATAATATTTTTCATACAAATGTCCCCGGAAAAACCCAATGTGGAAAAACCGGTGCAACAAATCTTGAGGGTTTTATTATTATTCAGAATTATAAATACAATCTAGTGTACCAGTAGTGGTTTACCTAATAGAGAAAATCTTGGCATATGTACTTCTATCTTTGGAGACAGAAAATATGATTGATTCAGCTGAGGATGAAGAACCCCATAGGTGCCTATGCAGTCACTGCATCACTCTTTAGTGTGGCTGTGTCACCCCTTTTGGATCTAGTGAATACGAGCCATTTCTGGCACACTAAAACCCCAACGTTGTCCTTCCTGGCTTTTCGTCAGCCCCTCCTGGCCTGCATCACCTTTCTGTGATTATGTCAGCCTCTACGCTAGCTCTGCATGAGCCTGGCTGGGTCTGTGTCACCCCTGTTAGACTTATGCTGCCTTTGTGTCACCCCTCCTGGACTGTTCTGCCTCTGGTAAAGATCTGCCTCTCTGCCTATGTATTCTCGACCTAGGATCTGAAATCCCTCTACCGATCTGCCCCTCGTTGCATGCAAGCTCACTCGAAAATTCTCAGCAAATCGCGCCCCAGAATTTCAACTTAGCTCAAGTGCTACCGCTATGTGTGTGTCCTCCAACTGACCCCAAGCCTTCCTTTAATACTTTTTTCGTTCAATAATCAACGATCATGATCTAATCTCTAATCAATGACTAATATTAGAAAATACTTGATCCTCTTCACTTAGAACATTCTCACCCACATGTTTAAATTAATTCCCTTTAATTATTTAATTTCCCTAAGTTAGACTTAGGGTCTCTATTAAAATAATTAATTATTGGAATAACATAAGTTCTGGGTGGAATTTCTCCAAACGATTTCTGGGTCTTGGAGATATCATGTGTTATAGCCCCTCCACAAAGTTTCAAAGCTAGATCACCTCCTATTTTACCCAAAATTCAACGCTGCCTCTTAGTTAGGAATGTGCTCTAGCAATACTTCAACCTGAAGCATTACCTTGATCCACAACATAGGTATCTTACACAGTTGATGCTTGGCCTGCTGCCCTTCATCCACTGCGCTATTGCCTTCTATAATGCTTCCCATGTCACTGCCACTAACACTGCCTCATTTATACTGCAACTCCCTCTCAAATGCTACATCATGTTTCCCATAGCACTGCCACGCCAACTACTACACTGCGACTCAGTTGTTGAGAGTTAGTAAACTAAAGGACATCACCCAAAATCTTGACAGAGAAGTTATTTTGGCTGCATCTCAATTTGAAACACCCTCTACTGCTAATCTGCGCTGACCCTCCATTGCCTCTGCGCTGCTGCTACTCTGCACTGCCTCTACGCTGTTAAAATCCCATCAGCCTCTGCACTGTTGCTGCCTCTGCTCTGTGCTGCTCCAATATTCAAAATCCTAGCTCTACCAATGTGCCTCCACAATCCTCTACACCAACTAAATCCACTCATCCTGCTACTGTCATAAAGGGCTCCCATAGCTCGTATGTGATCCAAGAGTTTTGGCACCTCAAAGATCCTACCCCACATCTGTAGCTCGAGAGAACTGCAGATCTATGTCGCCCCACCTCTTCTCTCGAGGCACATGAGCACTCATAGCTACATAATCATCATTTCCATCATCCCCCTTGGTTTCCGCAACCTTAGAATATGAATATTCCTTTCCCTTCTTCTTATGAGGACAAGTATTGATGAAATGTCCTAATTCGACACATCTGAAGCACCGAAACTTTGAGAGGTCCTTTTTCTTCTTCCCTTTCTATTTTCGCTGTTCATTAGATGCCAAAGCCACATCTCCCGCCTCCTCCTTCTTGATATTGGCTCCTTCGTTGCTGCTACCCATCTTGGACATTCTTCTGATCTCCTCTCGACAAAGAGTTGCCCACATTTCCTCCCAATTTGGAAGTTGTGCTTTGCCCAAAATACTTTGGTCAAATTTCTCCCAATCATTGGTGACTGCATTCAGTGCAATCCTCACCATGAGACCCTCATCAGGATTTTCCCCCATAGCAACAAGTTTATCTCGAATTTCCTTCAATCTAATGAGGAAGGGGTCAATTTCCTCTCCCTTGTGCATTAGAAATAGTTGCAACTGATTCTCCGGAAGCATATTCCTCTAGATGTAGGTGCCTTGATAAAGCTTGGTCAGAATTGTCCACATCTCATTTTCCATGTTCTTTTCAGAAATATGTGGGATCACATGATCCTTCACCCCGTCCATAATTAAACACTTAACCCGTGCTTGATTTTCCTCATACTTCTTTAATGGATCAACATCGATCGGAACGGCTACAAAAATATCGGCACGATATTTGATACAATATTTGTCAAGGACTGACATGATTCTGGCTTTCCAGATGACGAAGTTAGATGCTCCATCTAACCTATCATGATCCCTCAATCTATGAGAGGCCATCTCTTCTCAAAATGTCGAAACGAATGCTCTTCTCCCTTCTTCTGTTACTGCTCTTAGCAAGAGACTAGATTTGGGTTTCTTAGCGATAGAAACCCGCTAGAGAATACACTCCCTCTGAAAAGTGATTTCCCTCTTGGAAATCCTGCACCAATTTTTTCGAATCAAGCCTCTCTAATCACTCCGCTAATCAGATGTCAAACTTCTTGGCTATAAATTCTATTGAGGAATTGTTTCCCGTTACTTTTTCAACCTTGCTAGACATTTTTCTACACCAGCATAAACAATGCCCCACCAGCAACTTTTAAGAACCAAACTGCACCTTCAACCATAGAAACTGGCACAATGTCACCCCCTCTCAGATTACGTCACCCTCTTGGGAATGCATTAGCCTCTACATGAGATAGACAAGCTCTGTGTCACTCTTCTAGGCATGCATCATCTTTGCGCGAGATAGACATGATCTACGTCACCCTTGTTGGGTCTGCGTTGCCCCTTTTTGTATCTGTGTTGTCTCAGTCGCCTTCCTGTAGCAAAGAAATTTGTCACTTCACTGATGGCTTCAACTCCACCTGATATGAAATAGCTCTAATACCATGTGAGAATTTTTGAATCTAATTAACATAAATTTCTAGTACAAAAATCTGGTTTACTTCTCCTAGTGTTTTTAAATTTACAATTTATTTTCAGAAATATTCAAAAAATAACGAAGTAAACATACTGGAGATATGCAGATACATACATATCAAGTACTAAAGAATTAATCACATATTACAAAGGACACAAGAATTTTCAGACAAATGTCCCCGGAAAAACCCAATGCGGTAAAACCAATGCAGCATCTCTTGAGGGTTTTATTATTATGCAGAATTTTGAATACAATCTAGGGTACAAGTAATGGTTTACCCAACATAGAAAATCTTGGCAGATGTACCTCTATCCCTGGAGATAGAAAATATGGTTGATTCAGCTGAGGATGAAGAACCCCACAGGTGCCTACATAGTCACTGTGTCACCCTTCGGTTTGGCTGCATCACCCCTTCTATATCTGTTGAATACGAGCCCTTTCTCGCCCATTGAACCCTAGCTCTGCACTTCCTAGCTCTACGTCACCCCTCCTGGCATGCGTCACCTTTATGTGACTGTGTCAGCCTCTGCGCTAGCTCTGCGTGAGCATGGTTGGGTCTGCGTCACCCCTGTTAGGCCTATGCTGCATTTGCGTCGCCCCTCCTAGACTGCGCTGCCTCTGGTACAGATCGTCCTCTCTGCCTATGTATTCTTGGCCTCAAACTTGAAATCCATTTGTAGATCTACCCCTCGCTGCACTGCAATCTCACTCGAAAATTCTCAAAAAATTGCGCCCCATAACTTTGACTTAGCTCAAGTTCTACCGCTATGTGTGTGTCCTCCAACTGACCCCAAGGATTTCTTTAATACTTTTCTCGTTGAACAATCAATGACCGTGATATAATCTCTAATCAATGGCTAATATTAGAAAAGACTTTATCTTCTTCACTTAGAACATTCTCACCCACATGTTTAAATTAATTCCCTTTAATTATTTAATTTCCCTAAGTTAGACTTAGGGTTTCTATTAAAATAATTAATTATTGGAATAACTTAAGTTCTGGGTGGAATTTCTCCAAAAAAATTATGTGTCTTGGAGATCTCATGTGTTTTATCCCCTCCATAAAGTTTTGAAGCTAGTAGCAGCAACATTATTGAAGTGAAATACATTTAAATCACCACAAAAGACAACTCAGAATCATGACAACGATCACTAGTGCACCGGATGGTAAAAAAGGAGGTAAGCATACCATAATTAACAGAGAAATCATGGCAGAAAAATTTTGGAGCCGAGGTTGCAGAAGCAACACCTCCCCTCTCACACCGTTAAATGAATCAACATACTAAACCATTGCCCCATCCGAGTACAGTTACCCTAACGACTAGTTATCTCAGTCGTTGATGCGAAGACACTTGGCACAAGATCAGGCCTGTCTCGAGTCTTCTGCCAGTGGAGCTCATTCAATTAACACAAAAACCAAGGATATAGCTTAACCCTATATTAATGTTTTAAGTGATGCGAATTTACATATGGGTAAATGAAAACTAAAGTACTGAGTTTTAATGCGTTAAGTGATGTGAATTGATATATAGTTAAATAGAAATTAAAGTACTCGGCTCCAATGTTTAATTACCGCATATATGTGTGTATTGATAATAATGTTCTAAAAGAGAACAAAAAACATTACCCCTAAGGCCTTGATGAATGGATTAGTTATTTTGCATATTTTCTATTTTAAAAAAAATAATTTTCATGTGTTGTAAATAGGTAAATTTTGGGAGATGTTACAAACCAATAACCAATCCACTAGTCTGCAAGCGCTGGTGGAAATCCTCCTACTCAATCACAAACAACCAACCCCTATAAACCAAATACCAAGAAAATACTAACTTTGGAAATATAATACCAAGATGTAGCCACCTACAGAGAATACATGCAAGAGAATGCAGTTATCTGCAAATTCATGGGCTTCTAAACAACATAGAAACATCTAAACTGGTGGATTCAAACGAAATAGTATCTAAAGGGAGGAATCAAGCTCTAGCTTGGCTCCAATGGCTTATTTATGATAACATTTGATCTCCTAGCAGACAAGGACCACATATTTGAAGGAGGACCATAATTCTTCAACTTAGTTTGTTTATACATGAGATATTGGAAATAAAAATTCACCACGGAAAAGGAGGAATTCACCAGAGTTCCAGTATAGGTTCGAATATACTCCTTGTTGTAACACCCTCCTCCCACATCTATCCTAGTAACCTTCCAAATGGGGTAAACATGTGACGAAGAGTTACTATGATTTGATTCAACCTCCTAGGTGACCTTAAGGAAGTGGAACCAACATAAAATCAAACATACCTTCCACATCAGCAACATAACTCCTAGGAGCTAACCCAACCACTCAGGCACTTGACCCCTTGGTCCCACTAAGGATTTTTACCTTAAAACTCCTATACGCTCCCACAGTATAGGAATGGGTGCATCTGGTAGGCTCTCGATGCTCCCACAACATATGCATGCATGTGTTTAGGGACTTTTTCCCACATACCTGTGCCAACGTCCCCGAGATTTGAGCCACTTTTTCAAACCCAAAGCCTAGGTCACTGCCCACACTCAATGACAAGTTCATTAATGAAATATAAAAGTGAAACAATGGTGCACAAGAAAAATTTCGAACAAGGATTTGACTAGACCCCTAGTAGCCATGATAGGAATTTCGTCAAACATGTCATAAGGATGTAATCTACAGGTTTAAACAACAGATTTGAGCATAGGGTTCTCATACTTATCTGAGAATATTTAAGAAGCATTGTTTGTACATCACATTAACTGCATTATAGTTTATTTAGGCACATATACATTGTTCATTTTATTACGAATCAAAACATGATGAGATCCATACATCATATAAGCAACAAAAATGACAACCACATAATAGCCATATAAGCCACATCATAACAATCATATTTACCCATAAATACAAGAGGAAAGAGCTCTTATTGACATAAGAAAAATGAAACCAATTCGAGGACTTGCATGTTCCACTCGACGACAAACATGGTTGAGCCAAATCTCTCTTCAGCCAGTCACCCCCATGCCATATTCTAGGCATGAATGTGGGATCTCATAAACCAAATCCATCAAAACCAAACCAGGACTTCTAGAGGCCAAACCACATCGACCCTCAACCATTGGTTCTACCTGACGGTCAGACATCACAACCATCAAAGATTGGTCTCTACCCAAGTTATTCCAGGGCTCCAAAGCGTTTGTTTCAACCAAAGCTTCCAGGACTAGTAACTCAACCCCAAATGTTACAGGGCTTCTATAGAGTTTGTCCAAATAGGGCTTCCAGGACTAGTAACTCAATCCACCTAGGGCTTCTAGAGCGTTTTTCTAACCAAGGCTTCCAGGACTCGTATCTCAACCCACAATTGTTTGTCGCGCTTCTAGATCGTTTTTCGAACCAAGCCTTCCAGGAACTAATAACTTAATCCACATCTAATGGAACATGAGAACCAACCAGAAAAAAAGCAATGAAACTGAACTGACAACGCCATGGCTATCCAGAAAATGGAAAGGCTAGGAAAATCCATTGTCAATCCAGGAAATCCTCCATGCCAATGAAAAATCACGACCAAGAAATCACATGGATACACCATTCATGCCAAAATTAGTGAGGAAATAATGCATGCAACTGAGTACCTGCAATCAAAACATGTTGTAGTTGTTGATCATGATGTCCTGTTGTATGGATTAATCCGTCCTACGGACAAGACCGATCTCCCTAGTACTAAAAGTATCTAGCAACAAACAACCAAACATACTAATCTTTCTCTAAGCATGTAAGGTTTACAAAAAGCTCTATAGAGGTGTGAAAGACTTACCGTTTGTCCAGTGCTTGTTTGAAGTCGTTGTTTGTCCCTCGCGCGCTTGAAGGAGTTTTCCTCATAAACCTGCAGTCACAAACAAGAAAAATATTACATAGCACCTGTATAGAAATCATCATAAACCATGCTTATCATAGTGATCAAGGAATCTATGAAATAAACCATTGATTGAAAGCTTATTGAGAAAAATGAGTATATTTGTATTAATTTCAAAAGTATAAAATACTTACAACCTGAGCCTTGATGTTGCACAGGACTTCCCGGGGTACGAAGTAGGAGTCTCCTTTACTTTGACAAGTTCTGCACTCCTCCAACCAAGACAAATAGAGGTATGTAATCTCTCCTCACAAAAGTCTTAGTTAACTGAGTCTAAATCTTAACAGCACTTAACTTCAAATATTCTAAAAGCTTGAACTCCCTTTGAGGCTACCCAATGCCACTTTTTATAGTGGACAAGAGGAGGTTTTCTGTTCCAAGCATGAAGGGATAGAATCCTCCTTCAAAGGGATAATCTCCTCACATCAAGGGGTTAGCTCCATAAGGTAAGGGATTCATGCACCTCACAAGAGCGGTTCTGCCACCGTAAAATCCATTCTAGAAGCTTCCAGAATTTACTTTAATTGAGCTTTTTGGGATTTTACTTGCGCCTTTTTAATCTTACAGGGGTCCGCACCTATAATAAAGATAGAGTGCATTCAGGAACGCAGGCAAGTTGAACATTGGATGCGGGACTGCAGGCAAGATAGCCAGAAAGTGTGATACCAAAGTTTAGGAGACTTTTAGGAACGTTTTCTGATTTTCAAGGCTTGACATGAGGAACTGATATGTTAGACTTGCACAAGGGAGAAGTATGGGTAATAATGAGCTCATACACATGGCAGAAATGTCAGGATGACAATTTTCAGTGTAACAGATTGCCCCCTAAAGTGAAAAGTCTGGAATAGATGATGCTGAAGTCTGTCATATATGAAGAGTGCAGTACTTTATCATTTCAAGGATCATCCTGTGGACACCCCAGTCAGCACCTGTAAAAACATTCAATGCAAAATATATATGTATATGTATCATCACTGAGGTAGGCATCCCCATACTCAGATTAAACTAACTAAAACTGATTCAATTGTTCTGATACGTGAATGATTTTGAGTAAATCACAGTATAGACATGTGTAGACACAGTATGGACGCAGCCATATGTTTATAAATATTCCACTGTATAAATGATAAGAAAATTCCTCGCAGCCTGGATGGTAGAAACTAGATCCAGGGTCTTGATTTCTGCATCTTGAACTAGTACGATTCTATCCATGCGAATGAATGTGTCGAAGTCGAACATGGTAGAAACCACTTGATTACCAGTCAATGATGTAAATTGTTAACAAGTGTGAGAGTAACCACCAGTAATGTCAATGGCTCTCAAAGTACCCAGTACAATCCATGAAATGTGAATGACGAGCTGAACTCAAACATTTCATGGAATCATTCGATCAAAGGTCGATGATGTAACCTGTCGTCGAAAGCAAGAAACCTGCCATTAAGGCATGCAGATTTCAAGGTACTGACGATTTCTAGATCAACTTCCCAGATAATGACTTGTCGTTGATAGAAAGCGATCCGTCGTAGGCAAGCCCACAACACAAAATCATAGATCAAGTTTTGAAAATATATTGGCAAGGACTGACTCAGGGATGGTCAAAATGGATGACAGATATTTTGCAGATGAATGGTTTATTTAAACTATCCTATTGAACACATAACGACATTGCAGATGGTTTGGTAATAATTGACCCAAAGCTAATACCCAGAAACCGGATGAAGACTTTCAAATGAGGTTTGATTAACTATTAGGCAAAGGATCTCCCAACCTAGGTGAATGAAAGTGTCATGTTCAAGAGTGGTCGACTGAATTTTCAAAGAATCAAAATACAACAAACGCGCCCATTTTCCTCTCTTTCCCCCCACCATTTCTGGCAAGTACCTCTTTATTTTTGACAAGCTTGAGGAGGATAACATTTGCTTGTTTATAAGCTCATCCTTCGGATGAGTCCAACTTAGTTTAAGATTCGAACCCTAGGAAGGAGTGGTTCATTCATGTTGAAAATTAAACAGGTCCTTTACTGTTAAATTTTAACGAGTCCAATATAGGAGAAACTCAGTGTTTTTCATTTTTAGGGAGTCAGAAGAAAAAACTTAAGAAAAATCCATGGGTTCACTTTTTTGTAAATTTAGTCCCTCAGGCCCAAAAAAGGATAAAATAATGCGGGAGAGAACTCTATTGACCGTAATTAGTCAACGTATACCTTTTTCGTAAATAGTCCATTTCAGTCCGTAAAAGGGGTAAACTTATACTAAAGGGACGATCATTCATTTACTTTAACGAGTTCAAACGATCAAGTACTCGGCGATATTTTCATATTTAAAGACTCTGAAAAGGGCTTAAAAGAGGACTCCAATGTTTCACTTTTTTGTGAATTTTTGAAAGAGTCCGAAAAAGTGATAAAAGTATGCTCTTTGTTGAAAAATGATCAATTCTCCTGAAAAATCCAATTTCTGCACAAAAACTTGAAACATTACACATACATGTTTAAGATGAGTAAAAATGCTTCAAAAATACCCTTTTTAAAGTGAAAAATAAATAAATTAAAAATTCATCTATTCGAAAAAACTTATAAAAAGGAATTTTTCAACTTCATTTTTACCGTTCAAGTTCAGAGTGAAAAGTAGAAGTTTTTGGGTAAAAAAGTTCCTGTGAAGATTTTGGAAAATCCGTCCGTCGAAATCGAGAACTGTCAGTCCCAGGTAATCCATGACCTCTTAATCGTGCATTTCATCTGTTTACAATTCATTTTTAGGTTTTAAATTTCATTTTTAAGAGAAAAATATGGTTCAAAAATCGCCCGCGGGGGTCCGTAGGTGACACACATGGTACCTGTGGACCCCGAATTTTTCCTACAAGGAAAAAATTCGTGGGTCCGCACTTTCCTTAAAGAACGGGTGCATTCCTACGCACTGTTTACAAAGGTTAAGTGTGGTCCCCGCGCGTTTTAAATTTAAACTCAAATTTCTCTTTTGTCGCCCAAAATTGTTCGAATTAGATTGTACTAATCTATCTTTTTATACATTGTAGGATTAACAAGATGTTGATTTGGAGAGAACATGAACACGAGGATGTGGATGATGCCGCAATGCTCTATTTTCCCACAATGCAGGCATTAAGAGCATGCGGTATATATAAATTCTGGGCCATCCAAGGCATGAGAGCACAGGTAGAGCTCCTGACATGGCTGGTAAACAGGTGGAATGTGCAGGACCAGTGTTTCATTATTGGCAGCCACCGACTCGAAATTGAGCTGGAGGAAATTTATTTTCTGACTGGTTTGTCCAAAAGGGGCGGACAACTCTCCTTGTTTGGGACTAGGCCAAGTGGCCAGACTGTCGCTAGTCTTCGGCAAGAATTCTGTAATAATGAAGCAGACCCCAGGGAAAAACGGATTGATATAAAAACTATCATCCTTCCCGAGCTGAAATTTATTACATTTACTGTTACCAGGCTATGTGGGAGTGCAGCATTGCATGTAGCTACCGGTTCTCAGATGAGCATTGCTGTGGACTGTTTTCGCGACACTATTTTCAACTGGTGTGACGCTGTGTTGGTTAATGTAAAAGGCCAACTAACTAGAGCAAAAAATGGGAAACTGAATAACTTTGGATATGGGTCCATCGTTGTCTCCTTTGCTCTAGAGAGGATTCCTATGCTAGCTCCACAGAGTATCCCTGTTGATGCCGGTCGACCTAGAGAACCTAGGATGGTTCGTTGGTCCGCACTGATGGCCCGTCACAGTATTGAGGGCGCTGAGATTGTTCGATTTCCTTCTTCATATTTTCATTGGCTGGACCGCCAACTTTTTTTCATTGAGGACTTTCCGTATGCCGAGATAGATTTTCGTGGTGTTCGGAAGATGACTCCCAACAGGGGAACAGTGGGATGACTCAGGTAAAATCATTTTCAACGAACTTTAATTTATAATAATTTTTTTTTATTTTTGATCCTCTTGTTAAATAATAACCAAAAAGTTTGTTGAATACAGATGTGGGCCCACGGCGACCAGCCCATCTTCAACCCTATGAAAGAAAACAACCAGTTGCAGCTGCACCAGCTCCAACAGGCCAATCAGCAGAAATCTTGACTGATTTAGAGCACCATCTAGAGCATTTGACTCTAGACATTCTGGAGACAAACATAGATGATATTCCACTCAGATTACAGAGATACGTGATTGGTGTTCCAGGACCTTTTAGGAGGTTCCTGTGCAGGGTGGCTCGGGCAGTGGTTTCCTATCTTAATCACCATCAGTGATGGGATGATCGTGTTGTAGACTCATATTTTTGAATTTTTGTGTTATCATTTTTCTGATCATAAGGTGTTTCCAACCTATGATCGAAGACGATGTATATCTTTTGAAAAACACTTCTATCTATGATATATCACTATTTACCGGATATCTGTATACATGTTATGAATGTTATTTGTTTTACTGTTTTGATTACTACAAATGTCAATTTATCATACTAGAAGCAACTGCGTTTGCTAATGTATTTAAATGTCTTGGAATATGTTGATATTCACTGTAGTCAAACTCACGTTCCAAGAGACGAACTCTTAAAAATAACCGTAATAACACTGGATTTCTAATGGCATAAACCCTGTTAAGTTGTAATACAACAAGTTCAGAATCCAACCTCACAATCAAACTCCGAATTCCAAATGATATGGATTCAGATAATAACTCAATAATTGCACTATATTCAGCAATATTATTTGTTGTTTGACCAAGGCTTACCCCATGCATGTAAACTAACTCGTCAGAGGGTGAATAAATAACCCAAGCTACGGAAGAAATGTTCCGTGTACTACGACAAGCATCATCAGCAAAACCAATGTAGGTTTGAAGAGACGTCGACATCTGCAATATCAAGAGTAAAACTTAGATAAGCGGGAATAGTGATAAAAACACACTTCTAAACCAGGCACACCTTTATAATCTAAGACACACCAGCAGTAAAGAAATCTAACCTAAAAATAAAATATCTCCATACCAAGTTTAAGCATAATATCGCTTCAGATATAGCCCATTTCTGGGTTTATCTAAAGGGATACCATCAAAATCTATCAGCTCATAGGCCCCTTTTGCTAGCTTTCGCTTAACAATGAAAGGACCATGCCGCATGGGCACGAATTTTCCAGCTCCTAGTTTATCGTTGGCTTGATCATAAACTAAGACTAGGTCTCCTTCTGAAAAATTTAGAGGGGTGACACTTCTATCATACTGAGCTTTTACTCTTTTGACATGAGCCTCGTTTTTTATTGCAGCGTTTCGCCTATTTTCATCCAATTGAGCCAAGTACAAAAAACGTTTCTCCTCTTCAGACGTAGTTGGGAGTAATTCTATGGCTAATTTCAAAGATGGAATTTCGCATTCAATCGGCAACACAGCTTCCAAACCGTAAACCAGTTGAAAGGGAGTGAAACTAGTTGATGTTTTGACTGAAGTTCGATATGCCCGAAGTGATGAAAATAACATGGAATGCCAATTCGTTTTGTGAATACCAATAATTCGTTTGATCATGGTGACTAAAACTTTATTTATGGCTTCGACCAGACCATTGGCTTGCGGATAATACGGAGTGGAACTATCGTGGCACAGCCCAAGCTGTTCTGTCAATTCAGTCATCATGACATTCCGAAAAAGGCTTCCATGATTAGTAATAATGGCTTGAGGAACACCGAACCTCGCAATTATGTGATTAAATATGAAAGTTGCAGCAGTATTTCCATTAGCTGAAAATGTAGGCATCGCCTCGGCCCATTTAGTAAAATAATCTACTGCTAAGATAATATATGCATGCCCCCCAGCCGAGTGAGGGTTACATGTAATAAAATCAATACCCCATTTCGCGAAAGGAACAACAACAATTATGGGATGAAGAGGAGCGGGTGGCGCGTGCATCTTACGATCGAACAGTTGACAATTGTGGTATTTCCAGACTGCATAAATACAATCTTTGAATAATGATGGCCAGAAATAACCAGCACGCAATATCTTTTGGGCAGTGGCATACCCAGACATATGACCGCCACATGCTCCAGAATGGCATTCATTTAGAACCTTTTCAGCTTCTTCATGAATAAGACAGCGTCGGAAAACAGAATCTGCTCCACGATGATAAAGTGTATCACCAATAATATTATACTGTTGGGATTGGATACGTATTTTCCGTCATTGAGATCGCGAGATTTCATGCCGAAAATATTGGGTTTGGAGATAAACGATAATATCTCCATACCATGGATCAAGAGTACCGATAAGAAACAGAGATTCATCCGCAATGGGTTGCTCTGCCACAGTTTCAGTATCAGTAGAGGGGAAATCACACATTAGTTCCACAAAAACCAAGGATTTCTTCGCCTTGGATTTTTCAAATTCCAAGTCGAATTCCTGCAGGATGACTATCCATTTGGAATACTTGCCCCCTAGCAATTGTTTGGTCAAAATGTACATCATAGGGTTGCAATCAGAAATTACCGTAGTTTTGCGTAACAATATGTAATTTCTAAATCGTTCGACAACTTGAACAGCTGCCAAAGCCAATTTCTCCACATGCGTATACTTAATCTCAGTCAGATGCAGATTTTGACTAAGATAGTAAATCACATGTTCAGTATGAGATTCATCTTCCTGAACTAACACCATCCCAATGGTGGAATGAGAAGCAGCGAGGTACAAAATGTAATCCTGGTTGTAGTTGGGAGGATGCAATAACGATGCATGGGTCAAAGCGTGTTTAAGTGCATTAAAAGATCGATCAGCGATCTCATCCCAAAAGAATGGAATGTTCTGTTTCAGCAACCGGGTAAAACCTTTTGTAAGCTCGCCGTAGTTAGGAATAAATCGACGTAAAAAGTTTGTTTTCCCCTGCAAACTTTGGAGTGGGCGTAAAGTAGAAGGAGGAGGTAATTTGACAATAGCCTCGACCTTCAATGGATCGATGTGAATACCTTCTTTCGAGACAAAAAATCCCAGTAAACGACCCGACTCTACACAAAAAACACATTTTTGTGGATTCAGCCGAATTCGATAATGCCGACATCTCATAAAGATAGCACGTAAATGTGTAAGATGGTCAGCCCTGCGTGATGAATGAGCAGGTAAATCATCAAGATACGGTTGCACAATGTGCTTAATGTCATGAAACACATAAGACATTGCCCGTTGAATAGTTGCTCCAGCGTTCTTCAATCCAAAGGGTATTTTTCAGTAAGCAAATGTCCCCCACGGACAAATAAAAGTTGTTTTTGGCTGATCGGCAGGGAGTATGTTTATTTGATTATACCCTAAAAATCCGTCCATAAAGGAAAACATTTCACTGCCAGCACAATCATCGATTATTTGATCGATATAGGGAGTTGGATAATTGTCTTTAGGACAAGCTCGATTAATATCCCTATAATCGATACATACTCGTATCGTTCCTTGCCTTTTAGTCACAGGAACAATATTAGATACCCAATCCGTTAAGGGAATCGAATAAATAAAACCTGCACGAAGTAATTTTTCAACCTCTGCTTTGATAGCAGCAGCTTTTCTAGGATGCATTTGACGTAGATGTTGACAGACAGGCTTGGCATCCGGGTAAGTCTTGATTTCATGTATGACAATTGACGGATCCATTCCTGGCATTTCATCGTAGGACCAGGCAAACACATTACGGAATTCTTGAAATAGGGCTTTATAAGTTTGAATTTCTTCTTCAGTACAGGAAGCACCTATATGAATTTTTTCAATTATTCCAGGTTTTACTGAAATGTCAATTGAAATCGTTCGAGAAATATTTTCCAAATTTAACTCAGAATCAGGATTTTTCAATGGATTCTGTGGTTCCTTGACTTAGTCAGCAGTAAATATTGAAGCTAAATCATCTTCAAAATGATCTAGTTCAGGTAAAAATGAAGATCGATGATGTAGATCTTCCCATGGTAAATCATCAACAGATAATAATTCACGAATCTGCTCATCGGAATGAACAGGTTCAGGAAATGCTGTTGTGGCTGAGCTAGATATTGAGTGTGATTCCTCGTGGATCCCATTCACTGGATCGATATCGATTGAAGAGGGGTTGGAAAATGACTGTACGGCCTGATATGCAAGTTCAAATGGACTCAAAGGCATCATGCCATCAATTGAATCTAACTCGGATTCGGAAGGTACGATCCAAGGATCATCAAACATAACAGAGTCTGATGAAATCATATGAATAGTTGCAATAGAAGGCGATACGTTAGGAGGAGGAATGGAAAAAGTTCCTAACAAACTAGAATCTTTAATAAAACCTACTCCAACATCCTTGTAAGGGATAGTCGTTTTACGAACATGCTGGATTGTTTCTGTAGAGGCCGGGTCGGAAGTAAAATAAGTTAATTGATCTATTGTAACGATCCTTCCTTGATATGGAAATTTAATGAGTCAGAAGACCGAAGAGACAACAACAGTCATAGCATAAGACCAACTATGACCCAGAAGAAGGTTGTAATCTAGAGGGGCATCAACCACTTCCACATCTAGATTTACAACTTTACCTTTAACCCCTATGGGTACATCCTGCAAAATACCAAAAGGGTGGAAACCTCAACCATCAAAAGCCTTAAGAATCGTCGGAGATTGGTTCAGCGTAGGAGAACTAAGCGATTTCCAACACTGAATCGACATAATACACGTTGAAGCTCCCTCATCAATCACAGTCCGAAATATCGGTCTGTTTTTTACGAACACTGGTATTTGGAAAGCCATCTGATGAGGTAGACGAGGTGTACTATTTTCTAGATCGAAGATTATAAGATTAGAATCCTTAATATCAATAGCTCCTATAGCAGAAAAAAGAAATTTACGCTGTGCTGGGCATGATTGCAGCACTTCCAAAGCCAACATTGTTGAAGGAGAAATAGCTAAGTCTTCAACAATGTTGTAATTCTGAGCAGCTCTCGCATGTGGATTGAAAGCTGATTTACGAAGAACACCTTTAGCAGGCGGTTTGATTATTAAGTCTGGCCTCGGTTTCTCGATCTGTAGCGGACCAGAAATAGGAGGAGGTGTAGTTGATGTATTCGTATTAGAAGATTCTGCTTCTTTATCATCAACAGGATTCTTAGTACCATAATCTTTCGATCGCGTCGCAATCCTTACATGAGACATCATCAAAATTGGCTCTTCTGAAGCAGTCTAAGTAGAACCAACCATCTTACTATCTTGAGTCGGAAAAGGATCCTTCAAGACAGCAGGTTGTGAACCTTTGACGAATTTCGCAACCTCGGCCCGATGTGGGCATTCCTTAGTAAAATGATCTTCGTCACAAATGTAACAAGGATAACGTGGTTTACGTTTTTCGTCATTGGATTCATTTTTATCAGTTTTTTCTTTCAAATTCTTTTTGTTTTTACTCTTCCCTTTATTTTTATTACCGGATTTAGATTTAGCCGTGGATGTCTCCACAACATGAATATCGGCAGAAACTTCGGGGGAAGATTCTCCTTTCGGGGAATCAGGTAAAGTTATAATTTGAGAATAATTCTTTGAAGATTTCTTCTTACTTTTAGTATTGATTGTACCAATCATACCATCAGCGGACTGAGACCCTGAAGGAGCAGTAGCTATTTGACCTTGTTTGGGAAGGTCTGGGATTTTTTCATGTAAAGTACCCGACTGCGTATAAACGAGGTCAAGGTACTGAGCTTGAGCAATTACTTGCTCTTCAGTAACAACACCAGCCTTAGCTACATCTTCAGTAATCTTGGGTAACAATTATTTAACAAACCATTCTACCAAAATTTGATCCAAAATATAAACTTTCACCAAACGTCTCCTACATTGCCATTCATGAATATGATCAGAAATATACGTAGATGTGGATTGTTTCAGCGAAGTTAATAATTTCGTGCCATTGTCGTATCTGACCGACAACTGAAAATGAGTCAAGAAGGAAGTTGCTAACTAACTGAAATTATGAAACGAGCCTCGTGGTAACTCAATGTACCATTTGGCTGCAAGACCAATAAGATTTCTTTGGAAAATACGTAAGCGAATCGAATCATCAATAATTGAATTAGACGCACACCAAAGGTGATAAGTCATGACGTGATTTGATGGATCCTCTCCTGACTTACCTTCAAACTTTGGTATATCACTGGGAAACTTATGTGGCATTGGCGGCCAGTACTGATAATAGAAAATCAGATCATTTGTAAGGCGAGTCAAATCAGGTAAATCCAAAGTTGCGATAAATGGTAACTGACGGTTAGGGTCACGAAAACCTTGAGTAGCCAAAGCAGTTCCAGGAGGTGGATACCCAGGATAACTGGGAATCGCATTAGCATTAGGAATTGTATAACCTCCTGGAAAACCAGGATTAATCGTACCGAACTGGGGTTGTTGAGGTTGTTGATAAGTATAGCTAAGGTACGGTTGATACTGATAGTTTGGATTTTGTGTATAGGGACCGAATTGTGGCTGTCCCTGGTACGGTTGATACGTTAATTGCGGTTGACTTGTGACAACTGTACTTGTACCGGCTTGTCCCGTAGGCATCTGAATCGAAGTCTGAACCGAAGATCCTGGCTGGGCTACAGAGACTTGAGGGATTTTCACGGAGGCAGGGATAGACGAACTCGGGGTTACAGATACTCCAGAAGTAGGTGTTACAGGTTGAACAGACGTAGCGGCTGTTGCAGCAGTTTGAGGCGGAGTCTTAGGTGAACTAGGACCGGCTTGCTGAACAGGACCAGGTGCAGGAGTTTGAATAGTAGGTTGGACAAGTTGCTGAGTTGGACCAGTAATTAAAGGTTATCTAGGTTGATAAGGCAACTGCACATTAGGCTGCATAGGCTGTTGATATTGGGATGGATCCCACACCATATTCATTCCGGGGTATTGCCCCGCAGAAGGCTAAACGTAAGGACCATAACTTGGTTGACGTAGGGTTGATAAGTGAGTGGTACATTTCCAGCTCCTTGAATAGATAGCTGACCAGAAGGCTGTTGGAAACCTTGAATTGGGTACTGACCTTGAGGTTGATAACCCTGAGGCGCGTACTGAAGCTGGGGTTGATAAGGACCCTGAGGAGCATATTGAGCTTGGGGTTGACCTTGGGGCATGTACTGTCTTGAAGGTTGATACCCTTGAGGTGTGTACTGTCCTTGGGGTTGTCCCCCAAAATAATATGATTCCACAGTTTGTGCTGGGAAAAATTTACCTTGAGGTTGCCCTCCAGGCGGTAACTGACTTCCTGAAGGTTGCCCCCCAGGCGGTAACTGACCACTTGAAGGTTGCCCCCCAGGCGGAAATTGACTACTTAAAGGTTCCCCCCCAGGCGGTAACGGATTTCCCTGTGTTGGCCCCCTAGGCGGTAATTGACTGCCTTGAGGTTGAGGATTCGAAACATTACTAGACATCATATAAATTTGCGCTGCGTTCAATGTTTCAGTTTTAACACCACTATTACCAGATGACAACACTTGTTCAATTGATTGAGGATCTGCTCCTGAGAAAGTACTAGACAAAGCCTGATATCCCGAAGGAACAGAAGGACCACCATGTAAAAATGATTCCGGTGTTTGAGAAAACACGGATGACTCTCCGGCCATAATGGATGGCAGATAGTAACCTCTGGGTGTAGGATGAAATGGAACTCGAGGTGGAGAAAAAGCAAGACCCAGATTCTCTAAAAAGTTTGTTAAAGATAGATACCAAACACTAGTTCGAATAGGGTTGTAGAAAATAGATTCACGCTCCCTAAGATTTAAAGATTGAGGGGAGTCGGGAAGAGATATATCTTCGTCTCGATTAGTAAGTTCTTCAATGGAAATAAGACCAGTCGGAAGATCGTCAGTGAAAATATTTCTTACCCTAGGTGAATCAAGATTGCTAGAAGTTGGTGAAATAAATCCTGAGGATGTTTCTAAAACAGAAGGTTCAGTTTCAGGTTCAGAGATTTCAGGTTCATCAGCCAATTCACTGGAAGCAGGAATACTACCAGTAACCTCAGAAACTGAAATTGGTTCTTGAATGTATTATGTTGTAGGTATTTGATGATCAGGATGGACAACTATGGATGAAATTCCAATTTCTGTTGATCTAATGCTACCACTACTGGATGATACCAGAGCACGAAGCCCTTCAAGCTGACTTGGTGTATATTCAGGGGGTTTCCCTTGTATTCTCCGAGATTTTCTCGGCAATTCTGCCACGATTAAATATTAACTAATCACACGCAAACAAAGAAAATTTCAATGAAAACACCTAAAGTCTCTAAAGAAACAAACAACTGAATCACACGCTTAAAAAATCTAAGAGTTCAAACCACACACAAATAGTAACTTTCCGTACCAAAAACACTAGTTGGTGATGAAATCCAACTTAGTAGAAATTTAACACAGAAAGGGTGGTTGGAACAGTTACCCTGACAACCTGCTTAATGAAATAGACTGGCACACGTTTCTTCACAAAACCATCTCGTGTGAAGAGAACCCCCCAGAAAGTCCAAGTGAGTCTAGTCGACGTCCGCTCCAGGTACAGTGAGATCTTTCCTTCACTGTCACCTTAGGAAATAATCTTAAGATAATGGACACTAAGGTTACCAACAGTAACAAATATAACTGGGGGAACAGTCTACGATCCGATTTCACACGCAAGGGTAGAGTAGCAAGCTCAATCCCCTTGAAGGCTCCTCGACATGGTTAATCTGAGGTTTACCGACAAGTGACCCTAGGCTCCTCGACAATGGTTAATCCGAGGTTTACCATTTGTAATATGCGCAAAATCTTCTATCTTCCCCAATGAAACAAAATTGATTGTCTCAAAGGTTCGGATATGATCTCATGATTGACTTCTTTAAGAGAAGCTTCCTAGATTATACAAATTACAATTGGATTTATCTCCTACCACAAGATTTGTCTACTTGTTTGTTTTTACTACCTTGGAGAGTTAATTACCCCCTACTCCAAGATACTAGCCTAAGCTATGTTGGTGATAAGAGCCCTAGAAAATAAAAAGATTGCTAGATGAATTTTAATTAAGCGTTACTTTTAAGAGATGTTTCCTACGTCAATGGGTGCGGAAATGAAACTCTGATTGTGTGAAATGACTCGATTTCTAAAAGACACTAAAAATTATGATCAGATTGTTTCCTTTCAATGAAATTCTAATTAAGGAAAAGTTAGAGAATGCAATTCTTTTAATGAACAATTCGTTCTTTAAACATAAAGAACAATTGAAAGAAACTATTTTTTGTCTTTTCCAACGATTTATCAAAGCTCACAATGAAAAACCTTTCACTTTCCAAAAACTCGAAGCTACAACACAATTTTCCTTCAAAAGAAATCTAGAAATTTTAAAAGCACTCAAGACTACAAAATAATTTCGAGATATACAAAGTTTAATAGCACTCAAAACTACAAACTTTAATAATCTAAATGAATAAAAGCTTTAAGATTTTTTGAAAAATGTTTTACCTTAGTTATTCAGCAAACTAAGGATCTATTCGTCCAGAATAACAAACAGATCAAAAAACACTCAATTATGTTTTTATAAAAAAAAATGAAATTCAAAAACCAATAACAAAGTTTCTTATCGAAGATTTGCAAAGAAACAGATAACTTTATTTCTCAATAAAGGATGATTCCACAATCAGGTCAGATCCAGCAAAAGACCAAAAATACCAAGGTAATCTGAGGTACTTCAAAACGTCAAATGCTTCAAATTGCTACAAAGACCAAGTGAAATGCAATCCAAAACGCAAAACTTCTAGAAAATCATCAAAACACCAATACTGCTGAGATTTATTAACAGAAAGATTCTGACAGAAGCAATCATCAATCTGGGCAGAAAACAAAAACTGAAAATCAAAATCAAGATAAACTAAAGAAAAAAATCTAAAGTTTTTGAAAACTTTAACAGGGTCCGCAGGCTCCAAGATATCACAGGTGCGGTCCCGCACTGTTTACACAGGAAAAGTGCGAAACTGCCCGCACTATGAAAACAAGGCAAAGTGCGGTCCCAGGAAAAACTAGAGAAAAAATTAAAGGATTTCAAAATTTTCCAAAAACAGAGAAAACCTAAGCTACCCAAGCAGATTTCAATCAATCAAAAACCAAGAAAAACGTTTCCTCAAATCAAAATAAAAGAGAACAAAAAACAACAAGTTCTTTCCCCAGCGGAGTCGCCAATTTTTTGTATGGATTAATCCGTCCTGCAGACAAGACCGATCTCCCTAGTACTAAAAGTATCTAGCAACAAACAACCAAACATACTAATCTTTCTCTAAGCATGTAAGGTTTACAAAAATCTCTATAGAGGTGTGAAAGACTTACCGTTTGTCCAGTGCTTGTTTGAAGTCGTTGTTTGTCCCTCGCGCGCTTGAAGGATTTTTCCTCGTAAACCTGTAGTCACAAACAAGAAAAATATTACATAGCACCTGTATAGAAATCATCATAAACCATGCTTATCATAGTGATCAAGGAATCTATGAAATAAACCATTGATTGAAAGCTTATTGAGAAAAATGAGTATATTTGTATTAATTTCAAAAGTAGAAAATCCTTACAACCTGAGCCTTGATGTTGCATAGGAATTCCCAGGGTCCGAAGCAGGAGTCTCCTTTACTTTGACAAGTTCTCACTAGTACAAAATGACTAATTAATTACTAAAAAAACGACTAAAATTTGCATATAAATGACTAGTTTTCAGTCGGTGACCAATGGTAACTAATTTACAGTATCTTATAACGCGACCAACTTTTAGTCGTTTTTAGCTTAGCCATTAATTGGTTGTCTCAATTTTGTTTTATAGTAGTATATTTAGTCATTAATTTAGTCACTGACTTAGTCATTAATTGTCACAATTAATGACCAAATATACGACTAAATATATTACTAAATGATCACTTGATAAAACCAATTAATGACCAAAGAAATATGACCAAAATGTTGGTCGTGTTATAAGATACTGTAAATTAGCTACTAATAATCATACATATGCAAATTTTAGTCATTGTTTGAAACCAATTAATGACCAAATAAATATGACTAAATTTTGGTCGTGTTATAAGATACTGGAAATTAGCTACTAATAGTCGTATATATGCAAAATTTAGTCGTCATTTGTAATCACAAATTTTAGCTACTAATAGTCATATATATGCAAATTTTAGTCATCATTTGAAACCAATTAATGACCAAAGAAATATGACTAGATTTTAGTCTTGTTATAAGATACTATAAATTATCTACTATTAGTCGTATATATGCAAAATTTAATTGTCATTTGCAGTCACAAATTTATCATTTGCAGTAGTCATTTATCTTTTTTTGGTAGTTTCATATTCATTATATAAATGACTACTTTAGTAATTTATATTCATTTCATTTACTTTCATTAACAATCATTATAAGAAACTAATTTAGTCATATATTCATTTTATTTGTGTTTATTATTAATCAACATAAACTACTAATTTAGTAATTTTAGATTGATTTATGTGTTCAATATTAATTAACATAGATTAATTAGTATGATTTTGCAACTAAATTTAAAAAAAATGGCATACAATGTACATGTTCATCTAATATGAAGACAAAAAGTTACATATGTTAATTGCAATACTAAATAATATCAAGTGCAACTATAAATAATTTCAATCACAAATTATATTATATAAAATGTCAAGTATTACAATATGAATTTCCAACTTAACATTTTTTGGAGTACAATTACACATTAAATATTGTTTCATCAGTACTTCGAAACATTATCATTGTGTTGCCAAGGCATTGCAAGTGAATTCATCAACCCTAAAGACTTGACCATCAGTCTCTATGTGTGTGTCTTATGCAGGATATTGGATCTACGAATGCCACTAGACCAGTTTTCTTCTCTCTTTAATTCACATTTTGCCGCTCCACTGTTATTTCTCTCCTCTTTCTTCAATTCATGCTTCTTACCATCAATATTGAGTTCATTTTCTGAAAAAGAAAAAAATATACAATGCCAAGTATAAGACATGAAAGACGATGAACATTGAAATATGAACTAAAGTAGATTATAAAGGATTTATACGATATATATCTCAACATCAGTGATATTGTCGATGTCATTTTTCCTCATAAAAGCAAAAAACTCAAACAAGTTTTCTTCAGTTGGGCAATAGCGGTCACTATGTGGCCAGATGACCTATATAAACAAAGAAAATAAAACATCACCATAGAAAATAACACATTAGTAAACTTAATATTCAACCTTCAAGGAAAGCTTAAGAACAATCATGCCAACTAAGTTACATGCTAAAAAGCTCAAGTTGTATATTACTTATACAATGTGGGAGTGCAAACAAACCTCCTAGAAAATGTCAAAGTTAAGTCTAGAACAAATGAAATGAAGTAAAAAAGATACAATAATAGGATAGCCTCGTATACTAGACTGTCTTAAACAAAAATGTCTTAAATTGGTTACCATGCCCTAGATTCTAGAACTAAATCTACTCTTTACTAAATTATGCCACATCATTTGCACAAGCTACAGATCAAGATGACATGCATATTGAAATAATGAAAAGGACACTAAATTGACACTAAAGAATACAAGAAATTGTAAAATTGACTTCAATGTGGTCATATCTTTTAGAAGTGCATACAAATGCATGTCTACATTAATGTAACACTTAAATTTAAAATCAAAGAGAAGATATTACTTCCTTCACAACTGCCAGATGCTTTTGAATTGAGAAATTTATTTACCTTAATGTTGTCTCATCACTTCCATTAGCTGATTTAATCCTAAAATTGGAGATAAACAACTTCAGGCCCAATCTGAGAATCGTAATTAGAGCTAAAGAAAAGAAACATTCCATACTTGATATCAGCAAGGACAAGAAAAAATGAAGAGTTAAATTATTTTCTTCAGAGAGAGAACGTAATAGCAACTGAACACATAACAATAGGAGCACAAGTTATCTTGCATGTAATGTAGTAGGATTTAATTATCTATTGGCATTCAGGTCTTATACATCAATATATGGCAGAGAAATCGTATTTCTCAGGCATAGCATTTGGAAATTTTTTCATGATTTCTTAATAAAGCTCATACCTAGTTCAATTACAATATTACATAGACCAATAGAGCAAGTCTAGAAGCTAGTGGGAATTTTCTACATATAGTTGCATACAAAGGAACATTAACCATATAAATTTCTTTTCAACCAAACATGGAAAATATATATGAGAGACTGGAATTTATCCTTGTTTACAAAATGACATCTCCACAAAAATTTCATTGAGTCCTGCTTGCTTCCATCAACATCCTGAATCATATGTCACTCCCCCTTGCAATTTAGATCCTCCTTTAAAGAACAAATGGAAATCTTAAATTGTAGAAAGCCACAAAATCATGATTAGTATAGAGTAAATATGTTGTTTACTCTCAATCTCCTTTCATTTTTCAGATAAATCTATATATGTTCAACAACAAGGAACTATAACAAGACAAATTATATTGAAAAATAAAGTTACTTGTTAATTCCTACAGCTCTCATCTGCTCATCAACATGTCCCATATGTCGACATGAAATGCAACTAAAAAAGATGCAATGCACTTCTCCACTATTGAAGGAACATGAGCCTACTTGCTAAAGAAATCAAATAGGATTTTCATAATCTAATACAATAAAGTAGTTGCGGCATAGTCTTGTCTATCAATATCATCTAAATATTGTATGTATAGCACCGACCATGTGTAATGGTAGTTGAGAAGAGATTAAGACAGGAAATTTGACCTCTCGATAGCTTGTACTCTTACCACTGAAAAAGGAGATGCCTTTCCATTTTGTTGTCTTTAGATTGTTTAAAGAAGGATGGCATAATCCATAAAGCACATCCATGGCACAGTGAGATGCTTGTAAAGTTGTTTCTCTGACTAAATAATGGCACACTGCCAGAGCTGCTAACAAAACCCATGGTCAAATCAAGAAAGGCTTGACATAATCTGGTGAAGTTATGAAAAGCACAGTTGTATACACAATCTTTTAGCATTGAATACCAGATTCAGAACCATAACTAAGTACTTGATACCAGATCCTATACAAACCAAAATTACAAATTCCATGTGTAACTAGACATAGAGCAAACAATTAGACTATATTATTTCAAACAAAAAACCTATGAAAAAAGGATAAGAGCTTGCAAAATACAAGTTGGAAAAAACAACCTTCAATCAAAGGTTCCCATTTAGCTAATAACCCTAACCTAAATTCCTTTCTTACGCCAAAATTTGTCAATTCCATATATGCCATCATATTTAACACCACACTTTCTGGTGCATAAGATGAATTCTTCTCCTTATGAGACCAGAAATTGACTTACAAAGATCCAAATTAGACTTATGTTAGCCACATAATGAATGAACTACAGCATGAGGCTAGCTGATAAGTTAAATCACACGCGTAGATATCATGCTTTGTCAGAGTTTCAAGCTAAGCCAATTAAAAACATACCTAACAACAAAGATTGGATAACGCTTCTTACATCTATCTCGCACTGCCTCATTATATTTATCGAACTTCTAATCAAAATATTATTCCTTATTTGTTCTCTTGTTCACAGTAAGATCTCTTCCACCACTACTGAGAACATAACGAAGTCATAAATTTTTATCAGAGAAAGTGTTAATCCAAAAAGTGGAAGCAATTTAGTATCATTGGCATTTTTATTAATAAAAATTCAATAACAATAATGAAAATCATTTGTATGTCACAAAAGCATGCAGATTGTGCTTTCACTGTAAAGTACTAACGCTTCCTATGTGCATATTTTTAAGCAAAAGAAGAAGTTGCATACCTTCCAGTTAACAAAGAAAAAAGAAAAGAAAAAAAGCACCATTCACCATGGTCCTCATCATCCTCATACCCACTAGACAATGTTACAGACTGAGTGCCATAGTGAGACTGCCCAAAAATACCAGCAACATGAGGAAGATGAGCACCACACCGCCTACATTCCATTATGTCTCTCGAGGCTTTGCTTAGAATACCATGTAAAGAACTAAACAACCAACAAATTTCGGAAGCTCCTAAATTTCCAAAGAAGCTGAATCTTGCACAATCATATCAGATGCAGCACTAAAAACTCTAGCAATATGTCCATGTATTAATTCCAAAATAAGGTCATTATCATAATACTCTATCTTAAAATGATGGCAAATACTCCCCTAAAATTTGACAAGATCAACTGCTCAAAGATCCCCAAGGCAATCTGCACACACCAATTTAATTCTTTGGCCTCTGGTGTCCTTAACTCCTCTGCACAACCCCCACGTGATTCTTGAAGAATTTGATTCACATTATCCATAATGGAAAGGTTGGGAAGCATGGGCAACTCAAGCAGTTGTTCCCCTAGCAACTCCCTGTTCTTCACTATCAGTTGTTCTAATATTTCCACTAGTATATCCAAATGTATAATATGTTGATGTTGCTCTCTCTCAAGACATGGCATAAGTGTAGCCACTACCTGAGGAGAGACTTGAAGGAGATACTTGAACAACCTTTGAATGAATAAATTCCACACATGCAGACCTTCATATTGAAGACTCTCTTTCTCTATAACATGCATAAGTAAAACCATAATTTTTGGTACAAATGCACTGATATGAAGACCAATCATTTCAATCAACTTTTCCAAACATCTCAATTCTTGCTTTCGTAATGACTAGTCATCAATGCACAACAATTTGTTATCAATACACAATTAAAAAGTCCAACAAAGTAATTCCTTAAAAATCCTAGAAGATTATCTAATCCAATGACAAGACGAGCCACATATTAAATCATATCTGGAACCTTTGATAGACTTTCATCAATATTGTCACTGTGTGCAACCCTAAGGAAATGTACAAACTCCTCAAGCAGAACTGGGAACACTCTAATATTAGATCATGTCTAGGCTTCATAGAATTTCATTACAGTAACCAATTCCTTTCAATTTGAGTGAAGAAACACAAACGATAGAGCCTTGTGACACCATTCCAATAGCAAAACTGGAAAAATTGTATTTAACTATGTTTCCAATTCATGCAAAGTATCTAATGCATGGAAATTATGCTTTTGTAAAGCTACAAGCTTTGGAAGAACTACAAGGACCATCTCCTGAACAAGATCTACACTTGGTATACCCAAAATGACCTCTGCAAAATCACTCATCATAACTAGGCGTGTGACAAACCTTGCTTTGAAGTATTCAAACGGCTCATCTCTAATTCCACCAAACTTGAGAAGGATTGATCTAATTCCTCCCTTTTGTTTAAAACTTGCAAATTCATGTATTAATCTAGCATTTGTTGCTCTTACCCAACTATTTGAATTGTCAAGTTGATCAATCAATAAATCAAATGAAAAAAAAAAAATATCCATGGATATCAGCCCTTTTCATAATTTCTGCTACCATTCCCAACAAAGTCTGAAATACATCTGGATCCTCAATGGCTTCCAAAGCATGTTTCAATATTCCAAGCATATTTTCTTCTTTGTTTTGTTGCATGCGTCATCATCTTCAAACAAAATATCCATTACATTATTCTCAATGAAGTAATGGATTTTCAAAAAAAATTATCTACTCGTAACCTTCTTCTCATAAAGTGGAAGTATATCCAGGAATTTTATCCACAAAGGTTTTGTTCCCAGAAGACCACTTTTGATTGCATGGCATAGAAGACGAGAAATGCTTCCCACAATAGTGACATGAACTTGCTCTAATGATTCACTAAAAAGAAGTCAAGAAAAGAGAGACTAACAAATACTGGAAGAAAACTCTAACAGTTGTATTATTAAGCATGTCTTTCCTTTATATCTTATATAAAGTTACATCAAGGTCACTTTTCCCTGAGTTACCTGAAATTTGTTTGTCACACTGAGCACAAAAGAATCCTGATATAAGAACATCTATGTTTCCCAAATTCACTTTCAAACCAACATTTTTGTGGATTTGACACAGAAAGTTGGTTACATAATCGGTTGCTAAAGGAGTAGCAGATAAGCATGCAATGTATCTAATATCATGAGCTACAATTTCACAAACTTTTTCAGATTTGTCTTCAACAAAGACCTCCAATCTTCTACACATGGTTGTAATAACATCATAGCTAGAATTGAATGCAAGAATTGGCATAGATGCAACATCTTCAGCTTGGACATCAGCAATCTGATCTTGCAATGCTAAGTCCAAAACCTCAAAGATGTTTTCACTCATTGCTTTGATCCCTATCTTAGGCAACATACTGATAATTCTGCACTTGGTCTTCTTGATGGTATCGGATTGGATGTCAATGTCAGAAAACAACCATGGAATTTTTAAAATTGACAAAAGTGTTTTTGTGTTCACAAATCTTTCTCTACTGCTTGTATTTTAAAATGTCTGAGAAAACACACTTAGCATTGAGCAAATCTTTAGTTGTACATTCAACAATGCATCTAGGGCATATGGCATATAAAGTATGAAGGAAAGCACCCATGGTCGAATCATAAATAGTGGTCCATTGAATGTACAAGCTTCTTGATAGGAATTATTTCTACGTCCAGTGATGATGATGCTAAATGTATAAAGTTAAAAAAAGGCCTTTGTAACGTACTGTCTCCTTAAGTAAGTAAACTACAAGATGCAGACATAAACGATGAGCTGATAAGGCATTATACTTGAAGCCTTGTTTCGACAAGGCATCTATTCAGCAATTTCAGCATCCAAGAGGCAGATGGTTTCTAGTGTGCCTCTCCTGTAACATCAATTAGAATACCCACACTGTCTGGTGACTTGGAGAAAGTAGGAAGGTCACAGAAAGGTGTTGGAGAGCGGCAGATATAAACTTCAGTAAAGGTCATGTCAAAGCATGTTATAGACAAAGCAGTAGAAACTGTGAAGCTGGATTCAGTGGTGTAAAATGATGCAACAGATAATAGGTATGCCACATGATAATTACATCAAGTCCATTTTCTGTAATAGGAATTCATGACCAACCTGGCTGCTAAGGAAGCATGTTTGGTTGCCCTGGTGTAAAATGAATCTCTCTCAAAATTGAGAAGTGTGACTCCTTCACCCAGAACATAGAATGGACTAGATAAGTAAGTTTCCACACGCTATGAAAAGAGAGTTTTGGACAAATTTTGGAAATTTTCTACAGACAAAACTAACTCTCAAGCATGGCAGAAGAAGATTGATGCACATCTTCTAGTGCCTAATAAGTTCTGACAAAAAGAACTAAAGAAAATTTCATGAAAAAATTAGCAAGCAAAGTTCATGTAGGCTAATAAATCCAAAATAAAATGAAGAAGACCAATACTACTTTGAATTCATCGAATGTGGAAATTAAAATAGTGTAGGGGGGTTGTTTCTAGCTCACCACATCACTGCTTACAAATCAAAAAATTTATACAACATGTAGCAAATATTTGAGGACAGTTTGATGTGTTTTTACATACTTGAAGAGGCCAAGCCACTAGTGAATAGCTGATAATTGCCAACAAACTATACTCAGCAGTTAGAAAAAATAAGGTATCATGAAATATTATATAGTATCAGTCACACATGACTTCTGAGTGTTGAGTGATCAAATTTTCTACCTATGAGGAGAAGATATGACTTTCTCTCAGATCTATTTCATTGTTCAAGTGTCACTTGCATCTCTAGCGATAATTCAAACACCTTTTTCAGATATGTTCATCAAGGAAAACAATTGATATGTTGGCCAGATATATGATTATAAGGCACTCACAATTTCAACAAATATTTCAAGGGTCATTACCCCTTTGAGGAATTTGATAGTCAATGGAGAGGACACCTTCTATGAGGGGAAGTCACCTTGCACACATTTCCAAGCTATTATGATGAGGATGTCCACTCATTGATAATTACTTTGTCTTCTCCTTTGTAGATTGTACTTCTACCTTGGGATTTTCAAATGGAGCCTTATGCATTGAATATTGATGGAAAGTTCTACTCATGATGCCACAAGTGCCACGTTATTAGAGTTTTGCATGGTCTTTTTGCATCCATTCAAGGTTTGAAGAAGGAATCCACTTTGGAGGAGGCCACACACGCTTCTAAGGAGGATTCATTCATTGTTCTTGAAGGTAGATACATGGTCAACCACTTGGAGGAGGAATTGTACTTCATGGTGCCATTTTTGGAGGATTGTTTCAAAACCAACTCCATTATCATGTTATTGTTGACTTGTATCATGGAGTTGGTTGCTTGAGAGAATTATTGTAGTCTTTTTCTAAAATATTTTCATGATTTTTCTTGGAGTATAAAGGGGATCTCAACATCCTATTGCTATCTTTAGTATAGAGTTGTTGAGGAGGTTTGAATGGTAATATTTTATTGTATTCCTTGCAGAGAATACTGAAACTAGGAAAAGGTTGCACTAATAGCTGTGAGCATGCTTAAAGTGCTTCAGTTACAACAAATGACACTATGGCTGCTAAAAAGAAGTGGTAGCAACAAAATTTCAAGGGTTGGGAATAACACTAGCCATTCGAAAAGGCAAGAAGGAGATACAAACATTGAAGATCATTTTCCAAAACATTCAATAGGTGAAAAGACAAAGATTCCTGGACAATGTGGTTTAAAAAATTTTGATGTATTATTTGGTAGGGTCTGACATTCATTAGATGTCCCCTTATTTGCTGCAAATGATCAATCAATGATTGCAATCACAGCCTTAGTACTTGTCAATAAGTTCTGTACTCTAAAGTTGTTATCCTTGTTACTTGGTAGAATGGCTTTCATTGACATTGTCGATGGGAGACTTTTGAAGGAAAGGGAGATTCATATTTAGTGCGGTTATTGCTTTTTGAATTTTCAAAAACAAAAGCTTTGCAGAATTCCAGCATAGACTGTGAAGTGTGCGGTATATGAATTAAGTAGATAGTGCTACTTAAAAGGGAAAATTTATAAGCTAGTGTAGTCTGGTATTTGAAGATGCCTCATACAGTTTGTCGAAGGAGGCTGTCAGCGACTATGGTCTTTTACTAGCTGATTGACTACTGTTGTACATCCATAAGTTTTGCATAATCACTCCAGGTTTGGTTTTCTCTTTTACTAGCTGATTGACTACCCCTTTACATCCCAAAGTTTTTTGAACAGCATCCTCTATAGGAAGTTAACACATGGCATGTCAAAACCTTTACTGATAAATTATTGCACATTCATACAGGAGCATTGCCTTCCAAGGGAGATTTGGATGCTTTAAATATTTCACTGTTAGAAAATGAATCCACTTTGGAGAGCACCCAGCCAACGGTCAAATGAAGTTATTAGAGCAGATTTTAGGAAGGGAAATTCATTCTAAGTGTGGGCATGGATGCTGTAAGGATGAAATTTGGAAAAGGAGACCACTTAATGGCACAAGAATCTAAGAATAGGGCAGTGCTCCAATTTACAAGAGATATCGACACCATATCTCCACAAATCAACCACTAAATGAGATACACCCTATAGTATGATGACACTTGGCAAGATTGACGATTTCCAAAAGGGGCCATATAGAAGAGCACTCCAACCTAAGAGACATAGACTTTTGTTGATGTTTTATTGTTATTTCTTTGAAGAAAAGATGAATCCATAGCTTTCTAAATTATTCCCTATAACATTGTATTAGAAAGTTATCAGTAAGATAGACTACAAAAGGAGGAGGAATATTGACCTGCAAATTAAATTAATGTGGAGGAAAACCCCCATAGGCCAAGTAGAAAGTTCTTTGCAAGAAAGGGAGAAAAGGCCCGTGACAGATTTATGCTTCCGTCGTTGTCTTCATTTCTGTAGGTTGGATTGATGTGCAAGGCTGCCATTGTAATCTTCTAGTGTGCCCTTCTTATCTGGAGGTGGTGCCTTTGGCCATGGAAGAAGGCTTTGGCAGTGATATTTTAAACGTTTCATGCTGGAAGAGAAGAACAAATTCTGAGAAGGAACAGGTAGAGGTTTCCAGCGCAGATTTCTAGGCTGAAAAGGTGGTCTGGTTGCACGCATTTCTAGACATTTAATCCTTGTCTGATAACCCATTTTTCAAGAAACAAAAGTAGTTCTGTCAGCATGAATTTCAAGGATAAATTTGCAGTTTTGTCTTTTGAAGCTCGAACTGCATGATAAGAGAGATGTAAAATTATGCGTGAAGATTAATACCTTATTTGACATATTCCTAGTCTGTCAGGTCAAATCTGATGTGGAAACCCAAGGTGATTTTGTCCAGGCTTTAGCCACTAAGGTTCGAGCATGTGTGTACAAGAATATAGATATTGGGGCATTTGTGAACTGGTAGGATGAGGAGTTGTCTTTCTTGGTATGTATCTTGACTTCATGACATTGACAACAATTCATGTATTATTACCAGCATTTAATACAGTCACATTTTATCTTTGATGTAGACAGACACTACTCCCATGTTGTTGATTTTATCACTGTGAAGCATATTTTCATTAAACAAAAAAATCTGATACACAGTTGTATCTTAAAGCCACTAAATAACCAAGTCACAGAGTCTACTAACCATATCATTCAAAGGCCTAAACATAAAATATTCAAAAGCAAATCTGACATCTCATAAGCTTGCTAGGACTCTGAACAAGCATAAATACTCAACCACAACAAACAAACCAGTGACTGTAAGTAGAAATATGTGACCCTAAATTAACCAAATTAAAGGGGATTACATGAGAGCCTAAAGTGTATCTTAAGGTAGAGTAGGCATGGGAGGAATATATGTTGGTGTCAGGGATTGAATCCCGTGGCTTGTTGACAATTATATGAATGGACATGCTATTACTCCTAGTCATCTTGTCATTCATTATCAATTTTTTGCTACAAGTAGATATGTTGTTAGTGCTGTGAAATGTTAACTAGACTTGAGTAATGTTCAAAAAATAGCTCTTCAATGACTTCTAATAATGCAATAGCAGATTGGGCATGAAATGCTACTTGAATTCTGGCTTCAGTAGTAAGTGTTGTTCAAAGCATTGTCAAATGTGCAATTTGAGATAGTCTTGCCAACAATACAATGATGTAGATGTTTATTCTTCCAAACTTGGTATTTAATCTCTATGGAGTATTTCTGATTTCAACCTAGGAATTTGTGCTAAAAATCTGATTGGTTATTCCTGTTGACAAAGAATTTAAAGGTCCATTTAGAAAAAAGAAACTCCCATCATTAAAATGCCAATGTGAGAAGCTTCTAGCAGCTAAACAAGGATGGTTGATGAGGTGCAGAGCATGTTGTCTTCACGTAGAGTAGGCATGGGAGGAAGATCAATTGGTGTCAAGGATTGAATCTCGTGGCTTGTTGAAAATTATATGAATGGCCACAATATTACCCCTAGCCATCCTCTCATTCATTATCACTATTTTGCTAAAAGTAGAGATGTTGTTAGTGTTGTGAAATGTTAACTAGACTTGAGTAATGTTCAGAAAATATCGCTTCAATGACTTCTAATAATGCAATAGCATATTGGGCATGAAATGCTACTTGAATTCTAGGTTCAGTAGCAAGTGTTGTTCAAGGCATTGTCAAATGTGAAATTTAAGATAGTCTTGAATCTTTCCAACTGTACAATGATGAAGATGTGTATTCTTCTGAACTTGGTATTCATCTCTATGGAGTAGTTTTGATTTCAGCCTAGGAGGTGGTTCTACAAATATGATTGGTTATTCCTATTGACAAATAATTCAAAGGTACATTTAGAAGAAAGAAAATCCCATCATCAAAATGTGAAAAGCTTCTAGCAGCTAAACAAGGATGGTTTATGAGGTGGAGAGAATGTTGTTTTCATGTAAAGAAGGCATGGGAGGAAGATCTATTGGTGTTAGGGATTGAACCTTGTGACTTGTTGACAATTGTATGAATGGCCATGCTATTGCCCCTAGCCATCCTGTCATTCATTATCACTATTTTGATACAAGTAGAGATGTCAGTGCTGTGAAATGTTAACTAGACTTGAGTAATGTTCATAAAATATCTCTTCAATGACTTCTAATAATGCAATAGCAGATTGGGCATGAAATGCTACTTGAATTCTGGGTTTAGTAGCAAGTGTTGTTCAAGGCATTGTCAAATGTGCAATTTGAGGTAGTATTTCCAACAGTACAATGATGAAGATGTGTATTCTTCTGAACTTGGTATTTCATCTCTATAGTGTAGTTCTGATTTCATCCTAGGAGGTGGTGCTACAAATATGATTGGTTATTCCTGCTGACAAAGAAATAGAAGGCCCGTTTAAAAAAAAAACTATCATCATTAAAATTCCAATATGAGAAGCTTCTATTAGCTAAACAAGGATGGTTGATGAAGTGCAGAGCATGTTTTCTTCACGTAGAGCATGCATGGGAGGAAGATTTGTTGGTTTTAGGGATTGAATTTCGTGGCTTGTTTACAATAATATGAATGGCCACGTTATTACCCCTAGCCATCCCACCATTCATTATCACTATTTTTGCTACAAGTAGAGATGTTGTTAGTGCTGTGAAATGTTAACTAGACTTGAGTAATGTTTAGAAAATAGCTCTTCAATGACTTCTAATAATGTAATAGCAGATTGGGCATGAAATTCTACTTGAATTCTGGGTTTAGTAGCAAGTTTTGTTCAAGGCACTGTCAAATTTTAGATGAATTTGATTGCAATCCTCTAAGCATAAAGAGACTGGCCACTGTGAGAAAAGTGAGAGCATAAAGAAGCAAATTGTAATCATATTGTGCCTATTTTTTTTATCACTAACCAAACAACATCACACAACTAATTTTATGAGTTGACACCTTCACACAACTAACCTTCTCAATTATTCCTCCTCTGCAGGAATGTATTCACATTGGCCTTCTTGTACTAGTGTTGATCCAAGCTTCCTCAACAACATTGTATTCACAATATTGACCTTCCTGTACGCAATCCAATCTAGTATCCACGTTGCTGAAGCCCCTGCAATCAATTCTGCAACTATGGATCTGTATTTTCCCATGAAGATCTACTCCAGCAAAATCCAAGAGAACCATGGTTTCTTCAACTCTGAAGATCCACCATTATTATTGTTTCTATTATTGTAATTGATGCCTTTTCTAAATGTTAAACCCCATCGAATCACATAACTAATTTTATCAATTATCCTTCCTCTGCACCAATCCATCCCTGATCACTTTCTTCATGTTCTCTCTGGTTTGAAGATTCACAGTCCCGATATTATTATTTCTCCTTACTCAAATGTTTTCCCAACATTGGCAGTAGATACCAACAGGGACGTGAAGAAAATTGCACAGAGCTGGCCCAAGAAGACCAAACAGAGCAGTGTGGTGACCATAGCAGCTGCATCCACATTGGCATTGTGAGTCATGGCCAGTCTAGTCCTCCTGTAGAAGTTATACTCTCTCATGGGTCTGATCCATGGACACATACCTTGTGAATTTTTTAACTTTAGATTGATGATTGGTCATCACAACTTTTTAACCAATACACAAAGAGAAAAACGAAATAAACGACTAAAGGACTGTTAATTTAGATCATACCGACCCCAAACTGTTTCTTACATTTCTTGGCTTTCTTGTTAAAATGCCAAAGCATGGACATTTTTTTATGTAATTTAGCTAGATCTATTAACAATGTGAAAAAAAATAAGTTATGTCCAGGCACTCTGCTCTCATAGGAAACACGGTTGCCAAACTTGCTGAAGAGCAGTCTGAGAAATTCTAAGTTGTATACAATAATAGCGAATTCATTTTATATTGGGACTAGACCCATCCATGGGAATTTCAAAAATCACATGACAACCAAAATGAGTAGCAGGACTATCTAGACACTAGAAGGACTTATTTACAGCCATCATGATTTTATTGACAACCAAAAACAACATTGTTACAAAAATATAGTCAGGATAGTACATAGAGCATGATCCAAGTTTGATGAAGATGGGTGGACTAACATCCTTGGGCCATGTTGTCCCTCATGGGCTAGTCTTAGGTCAGATTTCGTTTTCTGGTTCCAGGTTCCTCCAAACTATGGGATAGCCTTGGATCTGCGTCAGTCATTGTAAAATGAGTTTCAAAAACTTCATGGCAACCTTGCTTCCCTGGCATGCCACAGAATCCAAGCCATTTGTCCAAGTTACCTGCATTTTTTCCACCCCTGTAGATGATTGTCCCATAATCCATTTCAAGCTCATTTGTCACATGGATTTGCATAGGCTCTGGAACCTACTTAAGCAAATTTTTCTTGATCCTCTATTTGTCTACTTCCTGTTGCTTTTTGACGTAAATCAAATTGTGTTCCCTAGCCAGTCTGCAATCATTCTTCTTCAGGAATTTATGGTGGCAGTAGGTTCAAGCTAACCTTTGCTGTTTAAAATGATTGAAAATATTTCTGTGAGGGTTGTGTACTTTAAAATGCCAAGCTACAGCTTGATGAAATCCATTTCATCTTCCTACACTAATGTTGTCGAAAATACAAGTAATGTGAAGGAACCTACGAGGACTGGGTACATTGGGAACAAGCGTTCGTTGTTTTCCTTTAATTTGACGTTGCTCCCAAACTTCACTCTTTGATATGTTATTTCCAGATTTTAGTCAGAATAAATTCTTATAAAATTATTATCCACTTCAATTATAGTTATTACTTATTTCTTGTTTTGTTCTGGAATCATTTCCCGTTATAGTTTCTAAGAGGTATAGGCAAATTCAAGCTTGACATTGACTCCAACTTAACACTTATAATTTGGCATAAGGTAATTATTTCTTCAGGGGAATTATTGTTGATATTTGTTGTCTATTTAAGAAAATTTATGATTGATATGCTCTCTTAGGTTTGAGTGCCATTTTCCAGCATGCATTCTTGTAACATTCTATTCTAGTGTCTCTGGCATGCATACATGAAAACAAATAATTAGGTTGCCAAATCCTTTGCCACATATATTGCCATATTTTAGAGGTTTGTGAGGATAAATACTTAACTTATCATGATTTTGCAGGCTATAAGCCTATAAGGGCTGCAAGCACTGTTGTGATTGAACATTATTAGGTGTTTGCTTGAGACATCATTAGCTTCTTATGCAAGCATGGTGGGTGTTGTAACTTCTAGAGACAGCCCTGAGTTGCTAAGGACCAATACCTAGGACATCTTAAGATCAGAGGATTTAGATACATTCACTTATAAATTTCTCTGAGAGTGTCTTTACAAAGAATTCATAGAACAGTGGTTAAGGAATGATGAGGATTCTTGGTATTTAGCTCATGCAAGAAAATTTTTACTCATAATGGTTTCAGGAGGTTGTATGCGTCTGTGATGCTTCAAATTGGCCAAGTAAAAAACCAATGAACAGATATTTGGATATAAGGCAGAGGTGACTTGAAGAATTTAGTAGGGGAATTCTGAAGAGATGGGCTTAATCATTGTAAGAATCCAGTTCTCTGAGAATTTGGAAGAAAAAATGTCAAGTCAGAGATGATTGATTACAGAGTGTCACGGAATGCAATATTAAGGTTGTGTAATATCTTAACACGTGAGTGTCATCCTTCCTCTACGAGAACATATACAAATTCATGAGTTAAACTACTTACATCCAGTGTCTTTCACACATGAGTCATTCGAATAGCAAATAGAGAAATGGTAATTCTAAATAAACATAAGGGAAACACATACATTTTTTTCATCAATTCAATTGGAATCCAGTTGGAGACGAAGTTATATTATATTAGCCTTCAAAAAACAACTCTCCAGAATATGCATTTCAGAGCTCAAAATAGCTTTTACATGACATATTACACAATATGACCCCAAAACTTCCACAAAATCCAAAACCCTTTCTATTTGTCTAAATTTCCTTCATATAGAGTTTTCTACGGGCTCTTGTCCAGATATTCCTTCTTGATAGGCCCGTAAATACATCGTGATCAAAAACATCATGATCAAACTGGAGCGTGCTATGAGCATCACTCCTATAACAGGAAAAATAAAAACAACAGCGATGAAATCATGATTTCACTGACTAAAAAACATAACTATAAAAGTAAACGAAACAAAACATTTGCAGGCCACGCAGGCCAGATCCTAAAACATTCATCTGGGGCGTCGCAGGGTGACAGAAGGTCCTTAGGTACGTGGCTGCATCGGAGTGGAGGATGAACCGAAGTGATGGGATGACATGGGCATCCTTGGCTGCGAAGTGAACACCACTAGCAGATGTGTGTGCTCATAACACCTCTGCCACATGACTTCTGAAGGCAATGGCGCAGTGTTGAAGAGTTCAAACAACTCACGGAGCTGAGTTAATTCAAAATAATCCAGGTTGGCCGAGAAAAATTGTTTAACCTTGGCCAGTAACAGAAATTTGTTTCGGAGAGATGCCACCAAGGTTTCAACCTTAAGTCAAGATGTCTTCTCCTGGGTTGAATTAGCTCTACATTTGATTTCGACCATTCTCTGCTCATATGTTTCCCAAGGGAGCAACACACCTAACAGATCCCAACGGGCTGGAAATCTTGCCTCCACGACTTTATTCCATTTATTGTCGAACGCTTCCACTCCCCTCGCAACTATCCCCAAACAGTCGATTGCCTTTGCTCAAGCATCTTCCTTCTGTATCATTCTCATGATCTCCATCACCGTCCTAAAACGGTCAACCATTTTGTGCATTCCAAATTCCTTAGTGGGGAGTTTGTTGATAAACTAAATGTAGCCCTGCGCAATCAGCACGTTCTCATTTCCCTCTCTGCAACCTGTATCCAACTGTGCCTTGAAGTCGCGAGCAATTCTCTTCTTATCATTAGCCAATTTGATGTATTCCCAATGATCTTTTACCTCCTTTATTATTTCAGTCCAGATCATTTGCCTAGCCTCCACCAAGGGCATGTTACCTTTAAGTTGAGCCTTCAGGTCCTTGACTAATTTATTAAGATCCTAGGACTTTCTGCGATCCGTGTCCATCTCCTTCTATAAAGACGATATCAACTTTCCTTTTCAGTCAAGGAAACCTTCGCTTCCTCTAAATATATGCGCATTGTTCGAGCTTCATCTTCTAAGACCTTCAGCTCTGCCAGAGTCTTTGTCAAGTTCTCTAATGGATTATGTGGTTCCTCAAGTATCAGGATGAGACAAACATGACTATCCTGCACTTGTTGCAACTCGGCCAATCTTCTTTTTAGATCAGTTATCTCGTCACACTTCTGGAGGAGTATTTACGAGAGGGCTTTCTTTTCTTTTTCAACTTGGGCCAGTTCAACTGTCTGAATGCGTTATGAGCTGAGAATATTCAACTTCCATTGCAACTATTGCACTTCTGGCTTTGTCTTTCTGAGCATGGTCTGCACAGTTGTCTCCTGGTCGGCTCCCTTCCTCTTTATCATTGCCTTATACTCGGCCAGTTGCTTTGAGAGGGCTTTAGATTTCGCCATTTTCCTTTTCAGGGAAGCTATCGCCTTATCCAGCCGATTATGGGCCTTTTCCAAAGCAAGAGTGTGCTTCAATACCTAATTGTGCAGCATTTCTCCAATTGCTTTATGGAGATTCAACTTGTCGAGTAATGGAATGGATGCCAGATCAAGTATCATTTCTAGAGATTTGTACTTAGAACCGAGGGGAAAGGGATGAGAGGTTGAGTGTTATACTGCAACCACCAATTGGTCATTTTCAACGTCGAGAGCCACCAAAAGCCTGGTGTGGTGTTTATCAACATACTGGGCTAGTTTTGCCTTCAACCTTTCTTTGGTCGACTGATTCTTCTCCTCAATATTTTCCCCTAGAGGCCAGTCCATTCCCAATCCCATGTCTCTTTCCGAGTGACCCTCCTCGGGGGTAACTATATGTGAGTATGTTGAAGGCGCCTGTGAAAAAGTTGTGTCCAAAGAAACTTGAAACCCCGACTTATCTTTACCTCGATCTATATACTCAGGGACCACCTCATCAAGTTGTTCCATGACCTATCCTGTAGGTCCTTCTGTCCTAGGCTCTTTGTTGACGTGGCCCTCTTCTTCCACTTCCATGAAATATTGTACCATTCTATAGCTTTCTTGGTCCTGAGCCTCCTTGTTTTACACATTGTCTCCTTTGGAGCTTCCTTCAGCAATTGGGAAGTTGGCCTCTATCTCTGTTTCCAAAGGCCATGAATCAGAGTTAGCTTTCCATTCAACTTGAGGTCTAGGCTCATGTTCATATGTCGAAGACTTAATCTTCTTCCTTCTTTGTGCAATGACTCCCTCAGGGTCATAATGCCATGCATCTCCTTGCAGGAAGTTCATCATTTGAAGCAGCCCCTCGACCAAGGAAGTGCATGCCTTGAGTTGATAGTAAACGACCCTACTACACTCGGGAGCTTTAAGATATAACCTTTCTTCGCAGGCACAAAATGAGTTTGGTCTACACTCAGGACTTGCCTGGTGAACTCGAGGGCAAATATTCTCGTCGGCATGAAGGCTGGCAGATGGAAAGGAGGAATCTCAGAACCATAACCCCTGATTTCGGTGTGATTCTTGAACAAATACCAGTCCCCTACATAGTCTGTCTCATTGAACTGAAGCAGCTCTTTATGTTCGGGAAAAATCCTGGGCATAAGGTTACCATGTATAATTTCATAGGCCCTGGACATGAAATCTGTGATGAATTTCATGTATCCCCTACCTTTGGGATGTTTTCGAACTGAAAGGGTCCACTCAAACACAGATTTTGGCTCTTCCCCTTGCTTAGAGAACTTGTCCAGGCCGAAGCCCTCGAACTTGTATGCATGTGCGAACAAGAACAAATAGAACACCAAATAGTACCTGAAACAACTTGAAGTTGATAGGTCTTAGAAATGAGCCTGAATGACTGAGGCCAGAAAAGCGAGAATATCAAGCAAAACACCAAGTTGCATCATGAGGTCAAGAAATCCTAAACAAGCATTAGTTACCCAACCAACATTGTCTACCCCCAGCATACTCAAGATAATTGCTAGGATTGGTTGGATGGTGTCGAGCAAGAGAGAAAGAGGGAATTTCTCTATGGGTGGTAGAACAAACAGATGAGACACAGTAATTAGCTCTAGGAGGGACCTCTATTTCTAGAGAGGAAGGTTCGAGAAATGGCACATGAGGGTTACCTCGATGAACTCAAGGCAGTTGTGAGAAGGAGGGTAACATAGGGCTTTCCTAATTAGTTGGGGGGTGATTTCGAGTATCTTGGTTCCCTGTGCGAAAAGGAATAAACCCTTCTGCTCAATATAAGCTTTGGCAAGCCAGGTTATAAATTCAGGAAAGTGATGAATTTATGGGGGAATTTGAAAATATAATCCTGATTCTACCACCCTAAACAAATCTTCACCTCGCCAATTATACCCCAAGAGCTCAGACCGCATATTTTCCAAATTAAAAGGGTAAATGAGGTCGCAAATCTGGGCTTTGAAGTCCATGAGTGGGTCAGGGCCAGAGGTGGTCCTTGCCTCTGGGGCTCGCAGGATCTCTGGGGCGATTTTCTTCATTTTATCAACCATAATCAATGAAACACAGCAAAAGAAAACAAAAAGGGACTGACCAAATACCTTAGGCGACAAGAGAAATGTGAGGGAAGACTTGCACAGGTTGTTGCTTTTACCTGGATGCTCAGCTGGTAACAATGTGAACGGTAAAAAACAACAATCGAGAGTAAAACGCAAAGGGAAGGGGTCCTTTTAGAGCGAGGTGGAGGGTGACAATTGGAGGGCTGACGTCAGCAAATGGACACGTGGCGCACGGAGATTGGCTTAGGACGACTAGGTAGGTGAGACTAAAGAGGCCACGCGCCTAATGCGTGCTACCGACTTCGTACCTTGGACTTTTACCTTACCGCATTTACCTTCATACTCTGACACAAGATGGGTGGTCCCCACCTGACTTTTCAGTAGGTTGATGAGCCCGCAGCAAATTGGAATTTCACTCCCAGAACCTTCCTGATTGGTTAACCTGTTTGTTATCATCTGCAATTCTGACGAGTCCGCTCTGACTTCTCCTTTCGACTTGGCTGCCGAAAAAATGTCCTCTGCGCGATCCGCTGAGTCGCGCTACTGTCTTTCGAGTTGCGCAATGCTTCGTCATGGGCCGCACGTTCATTGACCCACCTTACCGATTGCGTGTAAATTCCCACACTATCTTACCTTCCCCATGGCCTTGAGCTTAGCTCTGCACGAGATGATGTCTATGTCTATACGTTCACAGGCCAATAGTGGGAACTAGGTTTTGGATAAAAATTCAAAGCTTGAAAACTATTAGTCAGAAAGGTCCTTATGAGCTTCTTAGTTGTTTTAATTTGGTGTTGTAATTATTTGAGATTTTTTGCTTGTGTATTGGTTATGAACTCAATTGATAATGTATAAGATTCCAATTATAAATTATTGTGTAGTTGTGGGTCATTCAATCAATCCCCTACCTACAGGATCCACAGACCATATTGAGACTGTAGGAGCACAAAAAAAATAATTTCAAGTTTCTTGTCAAAGTACTGGATGAGAAAGACAGAAATGAAATAAACGACTAAAAGACTGTTAATTTAGATCATGTCGACCCCAAATAGTTTCTTACATTTCTTGGCTTTGTTGTTAAAATGCCAAAGCATTGACATTTTTTATGTAATTTAGCTAAATCTATTAATAATGTGAAAAAAAAAGTTATGTCCAGGCACTTTGTGCTCTCATAGGAAACATGGTTGCCAAACTTGCTGAAGAGTAGTCTGAGAATTTCTAAGTTCTATACAATAATAGCAAAGTCGTTTTATATTGTGACTAGACCCGGCCATGGGAATTTCAAAAATCACGTGACAACCAAAATGAGTAGAAGGACTATATAGACACTAGAAGGACTTATTTATAGCCATCATGATTTTATTGACAACCAAAAACAACATTGTTACAAAAATATAGGAGCATGATCCAAGTTTGATGAAGATGGGCAGACTAACATCCTTGGGTCATGTTTTCCCTCATGTGCTACTCTTAGGTCAGCTTTTGTTTTTTGGTTCCAAGTTCTTCCAAACTATGGGCTAGCTTTGGATCTGTGTCAGCCATTGTAAAATGAGTTTAAAAAAATTCATGGCAACCTTGCTTCCCTAGCATGCCACAAAATCCAAGCCATTTGTCCAAGATACCTACATTTTTCCACCCGTGTAGATGATTGTCCCATAGTCCATTTCAAGCTCATTTGTCACATGGATTTGCACAAGCTCTGGAACCTACTTAAGAAATTTTTTCGTTATCCTCTCTGTTCACTTCCTGTTTCTTTTTGACATAAATCAAATTGTATTCCCTAGCCCATCTGCAATCATTCTCCTTCAGGAATTTATTATGGCAGTAGGTCCAAGCTAACCTTTGCTATTTAAAATGATTGCAAATCTTTTTGTGAGGGTTGTGTACTTTAAAATGCCAAGCTCATATTGAGGAAATCCATTTCATCTTCCTACACTAATGTTGTCAAAAATACCAGTAATATGAAGGCACCTAGGAGGAGAGGGTACATTGGGAATAAGCCTTCGTTGTTCTCCTTTAGTTTGATGTTGCTCCCAAACTTCACTATTTGATATGCTATTTCCATATTTTAGTCAAAATAAATTCTTATAAAATTATTGTCCACTTCAATTATAGTTATTACTTATTTCTTGTTTTGTTCTGGGATCATTACTGTTATAGTTTATAAGAGGTATAGGCAGATTTAGGCTCAACATTGACTCCAACTTATCACTTATAATTTGGCATAAGGTAATTATTTCTTCAAGGGAATTATTGTTGATATTCATTGTCTATTTAAGAAAATTTACAATTGATATGCTCTCTTAGGTTTTAGTGCCATTTTCCAGCATGCATTCTTGTAACATTCTATTCTAGTTACTCTGGCATGCATACATGAAAAAAAATAATTAGGTTGGTAGAGCCTTTGCCACATATATTTCCATATGTTATGGATTTGTGAGGATAACTATTTAACTTATCATGATTTTGCAGGCTATAAGCTTATAAGGGCTACAAGCACTGCTATGATTGAACCTTATTAGGTGTTTGCTTGAGGCATCATTAGCTTTTTATGCAAGATGGTGGGAACTAGGTTTTGGATCAAAATCTAGAGCCTGAAAACTATTAGTCAAAAAGTTCCTTGTGAACTTCTTAGTTGTTTTAGTTTGGTGTTGTACTTATTTGAGATTTGTTGCTTGTGTATTGGTTATGAACTCAATTGAGAATGTATAAGATTCTAGTTGTAAATTCGTGTGCAGTTGTAGGTCAATCACTCAATCCCCTACCTACAAGATCCACAGACCATATTGAGACTGTAAGAAAACAAACTAGATTAATTTCAAGTTTCTTGTCAAGGTACTAGATGAGAAAGATAGAAATGAAATAAACGACGAAAGGACTGTTAATTTAGATCATGTTGACCCCAAACTGTTTCTTACATTTTCTTGGCTTTGTTGTTAAAATGCCAAAGCATTGACATTTTTTTATGTAATTTAGCTAAATGTATTAATAATGTGAAAAGAAGAAGAAGTTATGTCCAAGAACTATGTGCTCTCATAGGAAACATGGTTGCCAAACTTGCTGAAGAGCAGTCTGAGAACTTCTAAGTTCTATACAATAATCGTAGTCATTTTATAATGTGACTAGAAGGGAATTTCAAAAATCACATGACAACCAAAATGAGTAGTAGGACTATCTAGACACTAGAAGGACTTATTTACAGCCATCATGATTTTATTGACAATAAAAAACAGCATTGTTACAAAAATATAGTCAGGCTAGTAATTAGAGCATGATCCAAGTTTGATGAAGATGGGCAGACTGACCTCCCAAGGGTTGGCCCCTGAAGCTACATTGACCTGTGTAGCATCCAACTTACTTTCCTCCTCTTCCTTCCTGGAAAACCACCTTCCCCCTCCAATTCCCCTCTTTCCATTACCAACTTCCTAATTTCAATGATAATATGTTCATAATACATACTGGTGGCCCAAATTATCTGTCTTCCCCTCCAAATAGTCCTAGTCCAGCTTGTTGAGGACCACCCTTTGCTGGGCTACTCTCTCTCTCACCATCATGGCTATGGAGATTTTCATTTTCCAGCACATTTCAAACGTCCTCAAGAATTTGGTATCTCTACTGCATGAGAAGCTTGTTAGTAGCAAAGCAACATGAAGGTATATTGATTATAAAAAAAAATCGACAGTGAGTGTGTGGGTGCCTAATAACAGGAATTTATGTTTGATCCCTCAGCTCTGATGTCTCAAAATTAAAAATCTATGGAGCTATATCATTGCAGGTTCAACTTGGTCGGTAAGAGAGTAAGACACTAAGTTTAAATGCACGCCCCTGTCCTATTCATTGGACGATATTCATGCCAAGATCGGGAATACACACTCATTTTTCCCCGATAAAGCCATCCTAAATTTCAAGGTCATTTGATCTAATAAATTTTCTATATGATAATGAAAATAATGTGTATCAAATGTGTATCGTTACTGTTTATTAAAACTCCATTTAGTTCAGCTTCTAACTAGCTAGATTTGAGCTTCATGCAGAAGGCTCTAGCCTATTGGCAAGAAAATGGTCATACAAAAAACAGAATTTAAATAAGGAAATACCAAATTTATCCTAGGTCCCAAAATGCTTCGAATCCGGGCTGCCTGGAACTTCGACATTCAACATTGAAATGAAAAGCCTGCTACATCATCAAAACATCGAGTAATTGAAGAGAAAATCTACGAAACCATGAGAAAGCCCTGAAAAGCACTCGGATAAAATTAAGGATAGGTAATCCTGACCATTTTCTGAGCCAATTTCTGCAACTTGGGAATCACTTCATGCAATATAGCCTTGATGTATCGAATTTCAGCATTCAGGGTCATGACCGCTCTCTTGTTCTTCTGGTACCAAAAAAAGCCACGGAATTTAGCAGTTTTTTCCGGCATTTTAAAAATCGAGCTATGGGAAATGTATGGTAAACTTACCTGCTTTGCGGCCTCAATGACACAACGGTATAAAGCCTGAAAAAGGTTTTGTTTCCGGAGATATGATTCTCCCTCTGTTTCTCTGTTTGTCAATGTTACTTTTCATACTTATTGCAAAGGGCGTTCACCCCATTGAGAATTCGATGATGCTTGTCTTCATAATGATCATATATCGATTTCGAATCTGTATTTTCCTCCGGTTTGTTTTCCCTCATAATTCCTTCCCCACGAACGAAAAAACAAGGATTCCAACTAAAACCTTGATTTCAAATTTATCGAATCTGTTTTTTCCCTCTGTGTGTTTCCTTATAATTCCTTCCCCGCGGACAAAAAAACAAGGATTCCAACTAAAACCTAACCTTGATTTCAAATCTTTAGAATCTGTGTTTTCCCTCGGAATTCCTTCCCGCAAATAAACAAGGATTCCAAGTAAACCCTCCATTTCAAATCTCTTGCAATTTGGAAGTGAAATTGCGCTGATTCGAAATTCAAATTTCAACTCGGTGTGGAATTAATAGTGTTACATGAATCTGGCATTGGAGGTTGAATAAAGTTGTGGTAGTCCATAATTCTTTCAATGTATGGGAATTTTTTGTGTTGGTTTATGAACTCATAATTTTGGTGAGATTTATGTTACCTCTTAATATGGTTTCTAGTGTTGTTATAAATGAAAATAAAAATATGTAATTTCATTTTAGTATGTTTTCTAATGTTGTTATAAATGAAGATAAATTAAAGGTGTGGACATTTAGCTTGTTATTTTGCTATGATGTGATTAGTATTTGGTTAATTCTTCTTATTTTTATAATTTTTTTCTTTTTACTTTTTCACTATTGTGGTTGATGTGTGTAATTATAGTCTTATTATTTTCTTTTCAAGTGTGAGTGGACTAGATTATTCTAACTTGTGATGACTGAACAGATTGGATGTTTGACTTATATATTTTTATGTGAGAGTATTATCAAATACAGCGTGTTTAATGTTCCCCTTGCATGGAAATTGACTATTCTCCTCTACATGGTGGTTAGGTTATTAATTTGCTCAAGATTCGTAAACTACGCATGCAAACTCTAATTGAACACCTCATATGTCTTTTTCAAGGTCCAACATAGGGACATCAAGTAATTGGACCTATACTCAACCAACCCTTTCCTTTATAGAGTGGGAAGTCCTTTACTCGTTTTTTTGCTTGTTTGTACAGTCTTCGCTAATTCTTATGATCGATGTCAAGTGTAGGCCTTTGCCTTGATCTTCAGTAAGCACGATGCTTCATCTTGTCAGTAAGAAAATTCAATAAGTAAAGCCACTTTGCTCACTAGGTCTACATTTGGGCAAATTTCTTCCCTTTAATTCTCTTTGTTTGATAATGCACCTTTCTTTTCTTAGTCATTATCTAGTCATATATTTTAGTCCCAGACTAAATTAGTCATTTATGTTAGTCACTTTTAGTTTAGTCACTTATTATCTAGTCGTATATTTTATTCCTAAACTAAATTAGTCATTTAAGTTAGTCGTTTTTAGTTTGGTCACTTAAAATTGCTCAAATTTAGTAGTAATTCACTTGAAATGATTGCGGTGACTAACTTTTTTAGTCACCTAGTCATTAATTTCATCATTTTCTACTAGTGTCTGCACTCCTCCAACCAAGACAAATAGAGGTATGTAATCTCTCCTCACAAAAGTCTTAGTTAACTGAGTCTAAATCTTAACTGCACTTAACTTCAAATATTCTAAAAGCTTGAACTCCCTTTGAGGCTACCCAATGCCTCTTTTTATAGTGGACAAGAGGAGGTTTTCTGTTCCAAGCATGAAGGGATAGAATCCTCCTTCAAAGGGATAAGCTCCTCACATCAAGGGGTTAGCTTCATAAGGTAAGTGATTCATGCACCTCACAAGAGCGGTTCTGCCACCGCAAAATCCATTCTAGAAGCTTCCAGAATTTACTTTAATTGAGCTTTTTGGGATTTTACTTGTGCATTTTTAATCTTACAGGGGTCCGCACCTATAATAAAGATAGAGTGCGTTCAGGAATGCAGGCAAGCTGAAAATTGGATGCGGGACCGCAGGAAAGATAGCCAGAAAGTGCGATACCAAAGTTTAGGAAACTCTTAGGAACTTTTTCTGATTTTCAAGGCTTGACATGAGGAACTGATATGTTAGACTTGCAAAAGGGAGAAGTATGAGTAATAATGAGCTCATACACATGGCAGAAATTTCAGGATGACAATTTTCAGTGTAACATGTCCTCTTGCGCTTTCCTGCTCTTCTTATGTCTTCTTGATCCAAATATCCAAGTATGCCACACCCTCCCAGAGTGCTCCAAGAAAACACTAAGTATCTAAGAGTATGAGAGAGAGAGTGATAGAATAATGAGAGGTCCAAAACTGTAGTGAACAAAATCCATGAACTGATCCTCAAAATCATTTTTATTTATGAGGCCTCTATTTTCTTCTTTTTTCCATTATTTTCCTTCATTTTCCTCCTCACATGCAACCTGTGACCTTTCACCTCCCTTTTCTCCTATTTTCCATTATGTTCATAAATTAATGCCAATAAATACCACTTTACCTTTCCAAAGCCTTAGCCATTGCCTTTGCCAATTTCCATAGCCATAATAAACCACATGAAGACCCGCAATAGTATTTTTTCCCGAACATTCAACATGGAATACGTGTCCCTTGACCTTGGTTATTATTTTTCCTTTTTTAACTTTTATTACATGGAATTTTCACGAGGGTTGTTACAAAACCCTCCCCCTTGGGGGAACATTGTCCTCAGTTTTCAACAACACATACAACCTACAAGACTGTTGTAAGAAAAGCATAAAACCCATGGAGATTTATAACATAGGTCGTTGCAGTATTTATAATGGTCATCCTCCTAAGAAGCAACCAACATGAAAACATAAAAACATAACATCATAATGACAACCATAATGACATGACACCATACCGCTTACTAGAGCTTTATAACATAACTCATGGTGGTATTTACATCCATACACATATGTACATATACCAAACATCATACCAAAACACATGCCAAAATATTCGCTCAACCAACGAATAAGGATGGATACATAGCCCGCATCTACTCTACCATCTCCCATTGTTATAACATCATTTTCCACCTCTTTATACTTGATGCTCTGAGTTATGGCCTTGGGTAGCCCTTTCCCTTAAGGCTTGGTCCTTTATCTAAAAACATTATTTTTAATTCCATACGCAACTCTGCCCTCTCAAAAGCACGTGTACACGTGGGTCCAGATATACAAAACCCGTGTATATAATTTGAAATATGAAAAAATATAAAATTACCTATTTTCTGGGTGTGGTTTAAGGGTTACGATGGAAGCATACCTACATAAGCCAATGTCCTAACTGTATCCCAACTGAAACTATTGTTTTGGGGTGGTATAAATACACCTCATGTGAAGGCCTTAAGAGAGGAGAGAGATATGTATTGATATTATATCCATTTAGTCCCTGATCAAGTTTGATTTATCCTTGTGCCTCTTACACTCCCAGATTGTGGAAACCCTTGTTTCCCTCACAGAGATGTTCATTCCTCTTATATGACATCCATGTGTATGCTTTTGGAAGAATGTTTTTGAGGCTTGGGCTGGACAAATCTGGAGGATAGTTTCGTTTGGAACCATGGCTGAATTAGGTGGTATTCCTCCACACTTCTCTACATTCATCAATAAAGAAGCTCTATCATGTTCTTGATGTTCATGATATTAATGCTTTATACATGTTATGATCCTATTATTAATGATTTCATGTTTTTATGCTTATATGCTTATATGATCTAACACTAACATCTTGAGCATGCTTTCAATTATTACTAGTATATGTGCTTTTCTTGAGTGAGTTGCAGGTTTTGGAGCACTAGGAGAAGTAGAGGGTTTGAACCCAGCGAGATCACCTTCAAACATAGGACCTACGGGTACTAACCTGTCTTCCCATTTTACTAGTTTTAGCATTAGGATTGTAAATTTGTATGCTTCTTTTTGTTGTATGATTCTTGCTATGTTGGGGTTCCCATCGCAGACCCTAGGGCACTTCATCCCGTAACACCCATGTAGCTTCATTGGGCCCAAAGTGATTCCATTGCAATATTTAACCTTATCGATTGCTCGATTTTGGAGTATGAGCATTTTTCTATGCAAAAATGCACTGAGGTCCCATCTAGAATTCTCCTTTTGGCTGCACCTGCAATACAGACTAGTAAATCACATGATCAAAATATTTCACATATTTCTTAAGCAATGACACATGGAAAAGATCATGTACTTTCACTGTCGAAGGCAATGCAAGTCAATAGGCTACTGGCCCAATCCTCTCAATAATCTTGAAAGGTCCACAAAATTGTGGTGTCAGCTTGGCACATGATCCAATCCACAAGGATCTCTTCTTGGGCTTGATGTGAAAGTACACCTGTTCCCCAACCTAAAACCCCTTAAACAACATGTTTCGATATGTATAGCTCTTTTTCCTATCTTGTTCTACTTTTAGATTCTTCTTAATTATCTGCATTTCCTGTTCTATTTCTTCCAACATGTCTACTACAATCAACACCCTATTAATCGGATCACTCCAACTGATGGTATTATTTCAACTCCGCCTATAAAATTCCTCAAATGGACTCATCCTTAAGGATTCCTGATACCCATTTTTGTAAGTGAACTCTACCAGTGGAAGATACTCTTCCCACTTTCGCTGCTAATGCATCACATACATCCTCAACATGTCCTCCAATATCATGTTGACCCTCTCTGTTTGCTCATCTTTTTATGGATGATAAGTTCTACTGAAGGCCAAATATATGCCCAAACCTACAGAAAACTCCTTCCAAAACTTGTAAGTGAAATTTGCATCCCTGTTTGACACAATATTCTTTGGAACACCATGCAATATGACCACATCTCTGATGAACGCTCGTGCTACATCACTGGTTGAGAATGTAGACTTCACTGGAATAAAGTGTGCTACCTTTTTCAACCTGTCCATAACAACCATGATGGAATCATCTTTTCTCACTGTCCTTGGAAAATATGTGATAAAATCCATGGAAATGACCTCCCATTTCCATTCAGATATCACAATCATTTGTATAGTCCACTTGGGTGGTTACACTCTGCCTTAACCTGTTGACAATCTAAGCACCTAGAAACAAACTCGTCCATGTCTCTCTTAAATTTTGTCCAATAATAAAAATTCTTCACTGTCGTCAACATCTTTTAATAGCCCGGGTGACCTGAATATGGTTTCACATGAAACTATATCAAGATCACCTTCTTGAGCTCACTGCTATTTGACACTGATATCCTATCTCTAAACCTGACCAAGCCATTTATGAGACGATATTCCACATCTTGTGCTCCTGCACCTGTACCTATACCTGTACCTATACATTTACTTGTACTATGCTAAAAGCTATGCCTAAGCTCCATATACCTGACATCTTGTTGACTTGCCTACAAGATCCTATCGTATAAATTTGTTCCATAGGATCTCATAGCTTCGATGTGATTTACTTGTACGCGCCTACTAAGAGCATATGCAACCCTGTTCTCTTTTCCTTTGATGTACCAGATCTCGAAGTCAAACTCACTGACCATGGTCAACCATCTAGCTTATCTAACGTTCAAATTCAGTTGATGAAATAGATACCTCAATCCACTGTGATCACTCATCAGTACAAACCGTCTTCCCGGAATATAGTGCCTCCACATATTCAATGCATGTATTATCGTTGCCAATTCCATGTCATGCATCAGATAGTTTTGCTCATGCTCATTTAGTTTCTATGACACATAGCATACTACCTATCCATCCTACCAAATCCTCTCTTGCAAGAATTTGTACATACTACAAACTCTTTTTCCAGAACTGTGGTCTTTAACACTGGAGCATGTGTCAACAACTACTTAAGCTGCTCAAAAATCACCTCGCACTCCTCTATCCATTCAAACTTCTTACCTTTTCTCTAATGTAATAGGATAACAAATTTGTAAGAATTTCCTGATGAAACTCCTGTAATAATCTACCAATCCCATGAAGCATCTCACCTCATCCACATTCCTAGGAGCTACCCCTTCATGATGGCCCTTATATTTTCTAGATATACCGCAATTCTCTCCCTAGAGACAACATGTGCGAAGAAATGTACCTCAGTCTGGAAGAAACTGCACTTTCTGAGCTTAGAATACAACTGATGCTCTCTCAACAATCTCAACGCTGCTGCTAAATGTTCGACACGTTATTCTTCATTTTTAGAATATACCAGTATATCATCAATGAATACAATGACGAACTTTTCTAGATAAGGACGCAACACACTATTCATCAAGCACATAAATGTAGTTGGAGCATTAGTCAAATGAAAAGGAACTATAACTCATAGTGCCCATACTTGGTCCGAAAGGTTGTGAATTTCATCTTCCTTGATGCATGATTTATGATATCCTGATCTTATATCAATGCTTAGGGATTTGTGCAATGATGATTTTAAGGGGTAAAAGGATGTTGATTGATCTATTTTACAGGCCGACTGAACAGATGTGACAAAATGGGCTAGAACAGGGGTGATAGAAGAAGAGGTGTATATCGAATAGACAGAGGGATTTGAGATGAATGGGAGAGATACACATGTTTGCAGGTTAAAGAGGTACTATACAAAGTCCAAACTCAGGCATAATCCCAAAGCGTGGTATGCTCATATTGAAAACTACTTGCAGTAGATGGGCTTCTTGAAGAGCGAGGAAGATTCCTACCCCTACTATTTGATGGTAGGAGGTGAGCCACTCATACTAGTACTTTGTGTGGATGATTTATTCTTGAAAAGGTCATCAGGACTCAGAGAGGACTGTAAGAGGGACTTGGAGGAAAATTTTGAGATGGACTTAGGATGGATGCATTATTTCCTAGGATTGGAGGTATGGCAAACAGTTGGGGAGATCTTCCTTGGGAAAGGGAGATATATTATGGAGATCCTGAAAATTTTTAGGATGCAGGATTGTAGACCCATGTCTACATTTATTATGACCAACTAGAGGAAGATAAACATAATAGAGGATGCAGCAATGGACCCAACATTGTATAGGTATCTCATCGGATCTCTCATGTGTTTGGTCAACACAAGGCCATACATTTGTTTCACGGTTAATACTCTCATTTATTTCATGGTGGAGGCGAGGAGATTACATTGGACAACTGTGTTGGACATTGGATAAACAAATGCTCTCCGTGTGTTTCGTGATATGGACTAACCTCTCTTTGGTGATGTGATCCTTATCTCTGGCGATGCAATCGTTGACTAACACCTGCAGGTTTTCGTCTAACGATAATTGTGATTCCCAACAAGTGGTATCAGAGTGTAGGTCATGAGTTCCATACACACCAGGCTCACGTTGGAGGGGAGATTTTTGGAAATTGGATAAACCAAAATTCCATGTGTGTTTCTTGACATGGACTAACTGCCTCTCATGGATCCTTATCTCTAGCGATGTGATCATTGACTAACACTTGTAGATTTTGGTCTAACGACAATCGTGATTCCAAACAAACAATGAGACGTGTAATGATATATTTACATGGTACAATCAAGTATGTTCTGAGATATTCTCAAGGTGATGGTATCAATTTGATGGGGTATACAAATACAGACTGGGCAGGCAGTTCAATGCATTTGGAATAGGAAAAATAGTGCTAGTATAGAAAACCATAATTTTACACCATGGAAAAGTTAAAACATTACAGTAATTGTTCAGAACCATATGAAATATGGAAACAATTGAGCCATTTTATTATGGAATGGGCAAGAATACAAATACATAGAGAAATGCACCCGGGCTTGCCTTTTTGGAAAGTTGAGAAAAGGCCAAATGAAACAGAAAAAAACCAGAAAAACTACCCAGTGTTGCTCTACATTGTCCCAATGAATATGTACTAGATGTTGCAATGGGATTGATGGAAATACCACTTCCGGTGCTCAGAAAATTCTCCAAAATTACTCCCAGACTCTTCAACCCAATCCGACCAACACCCAGAAATTGTTTGGCCAGATCATGACCCTCCAAAATTGATTGCCAATAAGCCCTACGCTCTCCTAGTAGCTACTGAATACGTTGTCTATAGAATCATCAGTGAAATACTAAAAAAACCTCCAAGTATGCAACAAATAATCCCTCATGCACTTCCTCTATCTCCCTCGGAAAACAAGAGATCAAATGTGTGAGGCACTCTCCCACAACTATGCCCATCTCTCTAGCTCTGTGCTGGCCCAGAGACTGCCACGTTGCTCTAGAAATAGACTATCAATCTCATCCCTTGGAGCTTCACCTATAACTCTCATAAGCTAATGAAACTTTCTTTGTCAAAGCAACCAACAACAATCACAAAAGAACGCAACTGTGTCCTCCCGGACTACCACTGCGTCCTCCAAAAATATTCACTCTTGGGGAAACTAAATGTAGAAGTTGAATATATCATGGTGAAGCTCTCTCAGATGAAATGGAAAAAAAATCTAGGATGGCACTCGAAGTTCCCCAAAGAATGGGTGAGTTCTCCGCTAAAAAAAATCATGCTAAAAAACAAGTGACCCATCCAAGCAGCTCCAACAACTAAGATAAAAATCAATGATCCAAATATGCCAAACGAATTGAGATTTCTTCTTGTATAATCTTCGTTGGGCCTTTTTCCCACGTTTTCCCTCCATATCCTGTTCACACTCAAGCTTTTCGAACCAGCTATTAAGGGTATGTGTATTTCATGAGTGGATGGTCCCTATTCACCACAAATAAAATAACATAAGATGAAATTACTAACTTCTAACTCGTAATTATTCTAAAGGAAAATCAAGTGGTCCCGAACATCACCAAAATTGGCCCTCACTACATGATAATAAATGTTGTGACAAAATAATTTAGGAAGGGAGATTACAATTCTCCCCTCCCAAATGTTTCTTGTTCCCAAGCAGCTTTAGTGCTCGATGCTCTAAAATGTGTTCACCCTCCCAAGTGGCATCATCATCCAACAAGCTCTTCCAACGCACCAAGTACTCCCTGATCGTTATGCTCCTGAGATTCCTCTTTCTAGTCTCCAGAATGTCCTCCAATTTTAAAACCAGATGCCCCTCATCATCAAGTGGAGGCAACTCCAAAACTGTCATGATTTTATACTCCAACACTCTCTTGAGGCATGAAACATGAAATATGTTGTGGATTTTTCTTCCTGGTGGTAGCTCCAACTCATAAGCTACCTCTCTAACCCTCCTGGTCACCCTGTAAGACCCATAAAACTGAGGCTGCAACTTCTCGACCTGCTTCTATTTCAAATTGGACTGTTGCTATGGCTACAAGCGAAGGAACACCAAGTCTCCCTCCTCAAAATGTCTCTCCACCCACTACTGGTCAGCATATATATTCTACTAATTTTGAGCTATCAACAAATTATCCTTAAGAGCCTTGAGCATATCTTGGCTCTCTTGGATCCAATCTTTGGCATTTGGGGCCTGGTTGTCTCAAAAAAAAATGTAAGAAAAATGCAAATCATCATAACCATATAAAGCACAAAAAGGAGTCATATTGATGGACATATGACGCGTAGTGTTGTAGCTATATTCTCCTAAGTGAAACCAATGAATCCATGCCTTATGTTTTCCAGCCACATAGTTCCTCAAATACCCTTCTAGCCACTTGTTCACCCTCTTAGTCTGACAATATGTATGTGGGTGGTAACTAGTGCTCAGAGTGAGCTTTGTGCCCACCAATGTAAAAATCTCCTACCAGAATACCCCCATGAATCTGATGTCTCTATCACTGACTATGGTCTTAGGGAGTCCATGTAGGCGGAAAACCTCCTTGAAGAACAACTCGGCTACCTAAGAAGCTGAGTACCGAGTCGGAGTAGCAAATAAATGTGCATATTTGGTCAGTCTTTCGGCCACTACATAAATACAATCCTTCCCCTGCACCGTGGGAAGTACTGTGATAAAATCCATAGAAATTCTCTCCCATTACCTCTCTAGAATGGGCAGAGGTTGCAATCACATTGTTGAATGCATCAACTCTCCCTTATTTCACTGATGGCCTCACACTCCTGTACATATCTCAACACATATCCCTTGAAGCCCTTCGAGGTGACGCGCTCTGTAAAAGCCATGTATGTATTCCTGAACCCTTGATGCCCCCAACAATGGAGAATTGTGAGCTACATGAAGTACTTGCTCTCTCAACTGCGAGCCAGTGACTAGAAATATGCGCCCCTTATAATAGATAACCTCCGCCATTACTCGATAGCACTCATCTGCATGAATTCCCTCCCAGATCTCACATGTTCGACGATACTTGGAGTACTCCACTAATAATTGTGCCTTCCAATCAGGCTAATTCTCATGAGTGAAAGTCCTGTAGGTTTCCTAGATAGTGCATCGGCTACCAGATTGTGCTTTCCCCACACATTCTCAATATCAAAATCATAGGCCTGCACCTTGCTGACCCATTTTTGTTGTCTGCGATTGAGGCTCTACTGCCCCATGAAATGGTGAAGACTGTTGTGATCTATCTTCAACCTCAACTTGTTCCCCACTAAATATTGTTTGAATTTTTCCAATACATGCATAATGACTAACATCTCTTTGTCATATATGGAATACGACCTCCCATGGGGTAAGAGCTTCCTAATCTAGAAAGCAATGTGGTGCCCCTCTTGGGACTAGACGAATCTAATCCCCTCACCCGACGCATCACACTCCCAAGGTGAAAGACTGTGTGAAATATCGAAGTGCCAATACTAAACAACTACTCATCACCTCCTTGAGGCGATCGAAGGTTGCATGAGCTGGATATTTCCATGCGAAAGTCCCCTTCTTGGTCAAATCTGTGAGGGGTTCTGCCAACTGTGAGAAGCCCTTAACAAACTTCCTATGGTAAGTGAAAATGCTCAGAAATCCCCTCAACATTGTCACATATCTAGGCTCTGGTCAATCCCGAATAGCCCTGATCTTCTCCTCCTGCACCTTGACCCCATATGTGCCAATGATATGTCCCAAGTACAACATATCTATGAGCCCAAACTCACACTTGGACAGTTTTACGTACAACTGTTGCTCCTCCAAGATACGTAACATTGTCCCTACGTTTTGCAGGTGCTCCTCCCAAGTCCTATTGTATATCAAGATTTCATCGAAGAAAAACAATACAAACCTCCTAAACTTCCCCCTAAACACATGGTTCATTCATGACTGGAACGTGGATGGGGCGTTGGTCAATATAAAATGCATGACCACAAAACCAAAATTCCCATAGTGAGATCTAAAAGTTGTCTTCGAGGTGTATTGATCCCTCACCGGGATCTAATGATATCTAACCGAAAATCAATCTTAGAGAAGAACTTGGATCCTATAAGATCATCCATAAACTCATCAATGCATGGTATGGGATATTGGTTCTTCAATGTCTTCCCATTGAATGCTCTATAGTCAATACACATGCGCAAAGTCCTGTCCTTCTTCTTCACCAACACAATTGAAGAAGTGAAGAGACTGGAACTCAATATGATCTGGCCCAATTCCAGCAAATCTTTGATGACCCACTCAATCTCATCCTTATATGTTTTGGGATGCCTATAGGGAGTAGTAATAACTAACTGCACACCAGGTTCCATCTCTATAGTATGCTCAAATCCTATATCTAGTGGTCGTCTCAGTGGTATATCTCCAAAAACCCCTGCAAATCTATCCAACACATCTTGTATGTCTGGTGGGGGAGGCTTGGTATATCCCCCAGCCTCTGAAACCCTTAGCTCCACTACCCACACTATGTCCCTGTGCCTCAATTCAACCTCCATCCAATGAGCTGAGACTGTCTGTGGGGGATATGAATGCATACCCCAAATAACTATTAGCTTACCATCTGACCTGGTAAACTCCATCACGAGCTCCCTCCAATCTGTGGTAACTCTGCCAAGGGAATATAACCATGGGATTCCCAACACCAAATTGGTGTCTAGTACATCCACTACAAAGAAGTGATTTTTCATCATATAGTTCCCCATGGATACTGTTCAAGCGGGAACATATCGGTTTCATTGCATAGTCTTGTCCCCCAGAACTAGTACTGAGAAGCCCTTGAACTCCGCAGTGGTGATGGCTCTCCTCTGGACCAGCCGAGAACAAATAAAATTGTGCGTTGTCCCACTGTCTACCAATACTGAGATACGCTGGCCTTCAATTATGCCCTTGATCCTCATGGTAAAAATTTCGGAACCCTGCACAAAGATGCAAGGACTCCCCCAAATGGTGCAAAAGATGGTCCTCCTGTTAGAGGTGGTGGAGCTATTTTTGATGGCCCGTCACCATCTCCTCCTTCAAACTCCAACTCAAACTCATCCTCCTGATCACTATCCGAGAAAACCTCGATATAGTGGTATTTTCCTACTATGCACCGATGGCCTAGTGCCCACAGCTCCTGACATGTAAAACTTAGTTTCCTCCTCCCGAGGTCTCTCCTCGTCTCATCATCCAACTGTCCTCTCCCTGGAGTAGCTCTTTGCGTTGGTGCAGGTCAAGTGTCACCCCCTTTCTAAGGGTAGGGAGTGCGCGATATAAAAGGTTCCCTTGTCTTTGGGATGCCCTCCTGTAGATCCCTCGTATAAAGCATGACCTCTAATAAAGTGGAAGGTTTGTGTGAATTCATTATTCCACGCAATAGCTCCATCAAACCCTCTACAAAAATGTACACCCTTTAAGAATATAACAAATCTGGTGTTTGGTCAATTTAGTGTGTCCTAAATTGCTACATTAATTTTTCAATCCATGATTCGTAAGCTGACGAAGTGTGGCGCACTATATGTGCAAGATAACCTATTTCTTACTTTTTGTCGTTTTTGGCTTTTTTTTTTTATCTTGGTTGGTTTCCTAATGTGAGATGGAAATTCTAAAAGACAAGTATGGTTATGATTTTTCAAGGCAATGATGTCCTTTATAATGATTTACCAAACTTCAAACTTCAAAAGGATTTGGAAACATACAATGACGAAATTAAAAGGAAATGAAAATGTGCCACTATTCTAGTTAAAAAAAATAGTGAACTATTGATCATGAAAACCATTACCCTTGCTGCTGTCTAAACATAAAAGAAACTGTACTCAAAGAAAATATTGCAAGTAAAGTAAAACTAAAATCAAATTACATCAACTCATATTCTGACCCCTCACCATTAGTCTCACTCTGGCTTTCGGAGGTAATCATAAACAACTTGAGCAATCTGATATCTAATTTGCAGAAAAAACAAACTAATATCAAATTACACACTCATACTTCAATCCCTCACCATTAGTCTCGCTATGGCTTTCAGAGGTAACTGATAATGACATGAGCAATTTAATATCTACCTTGTAGAAAAGTAAACTAATATCAAACTATACACTCATACTTCAATCCCTCACCATTAGTCTCGCTATGGCTTTTGGAGGTAACTGAAAATGACATGAACAGTTTAATATCTAACTTGCAGAAAAGTAAACTAATATCAAACTACACACTCATACTTCAATCCCTCACCATTAGTCTCGCTATGGCTTTCGGAGGTAACTGAAAATGACATGAGCAATTTAATATCTAATCTAACTACTAAAGCAAATGTGCAAGACTGAAATAAACAAAACAGTGCTGGATTTAGACAAAAACTAAGAAAAGTAAATTAGCAGAAGGACAATATTGATTCCATGTCATTAGTCATTATAAAAAGATGTACAAATGCTCGGGCTGCCTATTGTAATCTGAAACAAGAGCACTGATCAGTTAACAACAACATAAAACATAAAAGATTATGGACAGAGGTAAAATATAGAACATTAAAGATTATGGACAAAGATGAAATGTAAATACCATGAAAGATGTAATCTATATACACGTGAATGATTATGGCACAATGAACATAAAGAAATGAAGCATGAAACTATACAGTAATACACAAAACCTCAGCATGTGCAGGGGCCCTCTGCACAGACCTCGGGGAGCAGCTTTCAAATACGAATTACGCTTATGAACAGAGTCTTCTCATATATTAAAATGCGGTCATAACAGAGAGATAATGTCACAACACAATGGCGACGCAATTACATTACAGAGCTAAAGAAGATCTAACTATTATGCGTATGAGAATGCATTATTTATAACAGAGGGAGATGTAACTAATTCCCTAAAGTCTGCGCTGATAGAAGACACGTGAACCATCATGTCCAGAGATCTAGCATTATGGGCGCCGTGAGGATTAAATCTATGGAGAGTGGATGTTGGATTCGGCTTATGGAGTCGTTTACAGGTGTTGATATGTCTCAGGTGATTTAGAAATGGCCACGCAAATCTTCACGTGAAGAGAAATAGAGTTCTGTCACCGTGGGACTCTATGGTTGACCACCACTTGGCCACCTTTGACCACAACCTTCTTAGGTGAATTCGACTGAGCCAATAGGACACGATCCATGTCCATGTCATTTCTAACTTGCCCATGTGGCTCGATTTTCCTGAAGACACCTGCAATATATACTTTAACAAAATGGCTGCGAAAAGTTGCAGCAGCTGCGGAAAGTGACAAGATTCCGCAGCTTAATGAGCAAAAATATAATTCAAACAACAGACACAAAACATAGTTAAAAACCATTTTAAATGCTCTTTTACAATTAATATGCAATGATATTGATGACTTAGAAGGTCCAGGTGAATGAAAAAGGTCTAGAAAGGTGTATAAGAAAGATGCAGATTTGAGACTCAACATCTGGCACCATAAATAAAACACATAGGAACTCTGAAATATAGTGCTCAGTGTTTCCTATCTGCCTAAGTTGGGTTAGATCCCCGAAGTGAGCCTTTGTATCCCCTTGATCAAAATGCTCCACTACTCTTGATCTGAAGTCCTCATAGGCAGTCAGGTTAGCAGGTCCCGAAGTGGACACGCCATGGAACCACCAATCCTGTGCCTCTCCCTCTAGGTGCAAAGTGGCCATTTTAATGGCTTATGTCTCAGTCATCCTGTTGAGATGGATATATGTATCTAGGTTCTCCACCCAAGCATGATCTGTGCACTTGGCAATGCCATCATATGTGGGGAAAAACATCCTCCTGATGGTACCCTGCAACTCATAACTCTGCGTGCCTTGACCTCTGTTAAACACACACATGGTGTATGAGGAAAGATAAACACATACATAGAAATATAGGCATTCATTGCATCTTTATTACATGCAAATGTACATTTATAATAAAATGGTGTGACTCTTGGATTCATCTTCCAAGGTCACTTGGACTCCTTTGTGACTCTTCGCCTTCCACACCTACGCATGGAGGATTAGGTGTTCAACATTCCCCCCCTTAATCCGAAGGGGTATGTGTGAGTCCAAGAAGAGAGTTGTAATACAAATCTGCAAGGTAGGCATGGCAGCACTTACTAGGCTGAATCAACTCTCTAAAATTTTGACATAAAGAGGTGGTTTAAGGATGACCACCAACACTGGAACGCAACGCTTATTGCAGTTCCCGGAACTCTTCCAAAACTGGCAAGAAGCTAAGGGCTTATGCTAGAGGAATTTTCCATCATATTTAAAGGGAGACCTTGAACCTAAAAGAAGGGAAGTCTACAACCTGTGATGGTTTAAGGATGACCACCAACACTGGAATGCTTGATGTAATTCCTGGAACTCTTCCAAAGCTGGCAAGAAGTTGAAGTCTTCTGCTAGAGGAAGTGTTCTGAAAGAGGAAGAATATCAACCTCACATGTATGGTTTGAGGTTGTCCATAAACCAAAGGCATGCTCATGGGCATCTGTGTCTCTGGCTACAACTCTGAATCTGGAATGACAAATTGTGGCTCAAGCTCTCTTGAACTGCTATGTCTCTGGCTACAACTTTGAATCTGGAATAAGAGATTGTGGCTTAGGCTCGCTTCATCTGACTTCGAAGCTTGTAGATGACCACCATTTCCCCCCTGTCAGGTACAAGGTGAGATGATGGCGAAAACTCAACTGCAAGTTTGCTCAATATTCGAGAACATGTTCTGACATGTGACTTAAACATCTTCTTGGCTGTCGATGCCCATTTCCAAGAAGCGATCTATCCAAGATGAATCTTTGTTCTTGTAGGAGGCTTGTTTTTGAACCATCTGTGTGAAGAATGGGTGTGCCAACCACAGTGCTTGCATGGATGAAGATTGAAACAATGATATTTCATGTGGCCAACTCAATCATAGTGTTGGCATTTTTCAACCTGTTGTTGTTGTGGAAGTGGAGCAAGATCTAGAACAGCTGTAGGTGAACTGTCATAAAGGAATCCGACACTTTGAAATTTGATAGGTTTGGAGTAGTTTGGAATATGAAAGGACACATCCTTGTCATATCCAAGACTAGTTTTGTGCTTGTTGTGGACAAGCTCTTCCCAAGGTCTGATGATGGGCTTGGGAAGTGCAGACTCAATTGCTACATCTGCATGTAAATCTGCTCTTGTACAAGGAATTGAATGTGAATCGTTTGCAACTTTATATTCTTGCTGCTGATGAGGTTACTTCTCAATTTTTTGAACAAAAACAAGTTCAGAATGGTGACTCTTTTGTTGAAGTTCATCTTTTTGAAGCTGAGACTCCAACTGCAAAAACTCAATCTTGTCTTGTGCATCTTGCAAGCAAGTTTGAATATTAAAAAGAGCGTTCTTGCTCATTTTTACCATATCATGAACACTGGAATGAATGAGGTTATTCAACAACTCTAATGCATCATTTATTTAGCCATTTTTCTCAACAAGTCAGGCTCAAGAAATAAAGGGTGTCATCTTCAACCGATAATGCACCCGTTTACAATGTGATTCAACTTACTTTCAAAAGAATACAAATGACTTCAAAGAAGTATACAACAATTTCTCAACAACTCAAGGTTATACTTCAAACACTGATTGCAACTATGAAGAAGCAATATCCATTCACAATGTCACTACAAATATTTTTGTAAATGTGCAGCAAAAACCACTGTGCAATAACCCTTTAATTCAGATGATTTCTCTCTTCTTCAAAGAACTGTTTTACACCAACGAAAACTCTAATTCCATAAAAAGATATGCACAAGCTTGGATGCTTCACTATTGATGAGCAGATGGTCTTGAGCTTGCTGTATTAATTCACAATAAAGAGGAAGGAAAATTCAAAAAACTATGAGTAAGTTCTATGATGCCACCAATTTTCAACATTTTGCCTTCACATTGTCAATTTCTTTGAGAGTCACCCTTCTATACATGCCACAAATATTGGTCATACAACACCAACTTCACTTTTCACTTTATAAAATCCATATATTCATACCATCTATACCATCTCCTCTCTCTCTTATTTCTTTGCTTTTTTTCTTTTTTTCTTTTTTAACAAGGGAAAAAAAAATTAGGGAAAAAACAAAGGTATTATCTGGGGGAGGTGAAATCTGGGGGAGGTGTTTACTGGGGGAGGTGACTATTGGGGAGGTTTTAACTGAGGGAGGTAAAACTGAGAAAATTAATTACAGTAAAAAATTTAAAATTAAAAGGCCAATCTGTAAAAATAAATTTAAAATTTAAGAGGCAGATGTAAAAAATGGAATGTGGGAGGGGAGGGAGAGTGTAGTGAGGGGGAAGGCAAAGTGGGGGAATGATGGGGGAGAGGGGGTCGTGAGTGTAGGTGAGGGAGCAAAGTGTGCAGGGCTGTGAGGTGGGGCGTAAGAAGTGATGGGGCGGGTGGGAAGGGAGAGGCAAGGAGAGGGGGGGTCGAGAGGGCGGAGAGGGGGGTAGGATGGGTTGGGAGGCGAGCGTTTGGAGAGGGAGATGCAGGTGGGGGCGGGGGCCAAGAGAGGAGAGGGGGAGCAGGTTGAGAGGAAGCATTTGGGATGAGTGCAGGTAGGGGGGCGAGAGTGGAGAGGGGGAGCGGGTGAGTGCAGACGGGGAGAGGAGCGATGAGCGAGGGGGATGGGGGAGTGTTGGAAGCCGTGTAGGGGTAGAGAGGTAAGGGACAGGGTTTGGGGGTGGGAACCGTGGGTTGTGAGATGGGTCGAGAGGAGAGACGGGTTGGGTAGAGACGAGGGCTGAGGGTATGGAAGTGAGGGAGAGTTGGCTGTGAGGTGATGCCATGAGGGCGAGCATGCTGGTCAGAAATTTTTTTAATTTTAATTTTAATTTATTATTATCATTATTTTAAACAGTAAAATATACAACAGAGAATTTCAAAGGGTGAGGGTAATTGTAGAATTTGCAGAAAATTTCACAAATATACAGTAGAAAACTAGAGAAACAGTAGAATTTTTAGAAGTTGCAATATAATTTGCAGAAATTGTTTCGCCAAAAATTTGCAGAAATTTTCAGAATATTAACAGAAATTAGCAGAAAAATTTTTAGTAGAGACCCACTTTAAACAGTAGCAGAAAATATTTTTCCAGCGGCTCTCCAATTCAATATTTTCTAAAATTCAGAGCTTGCACAGTAATGTGTAGAAATAAAAGTAGGCAGAAATTGCAGAAAAATTGCAGAATTGGAAGGAGCAGTGAGAAAACCTACAGAGTTTAAGATGCACAACGCTGCTCTTCACAAAACTAATTTCTAAATGCTGCAAAATATTTTTTAATGCTGCAAAAATCACCGCTGTAGAAAATATCTGAATGCTGCAAAAATGACTAGAATTTTTGCAGATTTATACAGGCCAAAAAAACAAATGGCTCACACAAGGTTGAGCTGGTTATGAACGTATCAGCTCTGATACCATGTTAAACACACACATGGTGTATGAGGAAAGATAAACACACACATAGAAAGATAGACATTCATTGCATCTTTATTACACATAGATGTACATTTATAATACAATGGTGTGACTCTTGGATTCATCTTCCAAGGTCACTTGGAATCCTTTGTGACTCTTCGCCTTCCACACCTACCCATGGAGGATTAGGTGTTCAACAACATCCATGGCCCCTACCCTTCTCATTCTGGTCAAGGTGGTAATATTCTCTAAAGGGTAGTGCTTGTTTGAACTCCTCTCCCATGGACCGCCAAATTATGAAATATTCCGCTTCATCAAGCTCCACTTGCGCCATCAGAACTATGGGTATGAAAAGTGTAGCGTGGCTCTAGCTGGCCCAATAGAAGATTATGGTTGCGCAACAGGTTGATCATATCACTGAGATGCACCGTAAATCTTTCAAAATAGAAAATTATGGGTGCTTCATTCTCGGTTCTGCATCTTGATCTCACTAAGCATGTCTTTTTGTCCCTTGGCCAAATCATTGTTGGCCTTCAGAACACTGTCAAAGACCATTTCCTCTTTTTCCTTCAGCTCTACCATGTCTTCAACTAACACCTCCTTTCCTTGATCCTCAGTGTCTGGAGTAATTTCTAACTCCCACTCCTTGCTTCGATACTTTTGCTTTCTTTAAGTTATAAATTGACTATCTCCTTCTCTCATAAAAGAAATATTGCCACTTCTGAGCCAATATTTAGGCTTTGATACCACTGTAATGTTCCAAAATAGGAAAAACAGTGCTAATAGAGGAAGCCATAAATTTACACCGTGGAAAATTTAAAACATTGCAGTAATTATTCGGAACCATATGAAATCCATAAACAGTTGAGCCATATTATTATGGAATGGGAAAGAGTACAAATATATAGAGAAATGCACTTAGGCCTACCTTTTTGGCAAGCTGAGCAAAGCCCAGATGAAACCACAAAACCTAGAAAAAGTGCCCAGTCATGCTCTGTGTTGTCCTAGTGAAACTACACTAGATGCTGCAATGGGATGGTTGGAAACCCCACTTCTAGTGCTCATAAAATTCTCCAAAATTACTCCCTTACTCCTCAACCCGATCCGACCAAAACCTAGAAATGGTTTGGCCAAATCACGATCCTAAAAAATTGAACCCCAATAAGCCCTATGCTTTCCCAGTAGATGTTGAATACATTATCTAGAGAATCATCGAGGAAATACTCAGCAACCCTCCAAGTATGCAAAAAATAATCCCTCCTACACTTGCTTTATCTTCCTCAGCAAAAAAAATCTCAAATGGATGAGGCACTCTCCCAAAAATATGTTCAAATCTCCTCTACGCTGGCCCATAGACTGCCACGCTGCTCCAGAAATAGACTATCAATCTCAACCCTTGGAGGTTCATCTGTAGCTTGATAAGCTAATGAAACTAGGTTCGCCTATAACTCTCGTAATCTAATGAACCTTTCTTCATAAAAAATACCAACAAAAATCACAAAAGAACACAACTGCATCGTCCTGGAAAACCAATGCGCCATCCAGAAATATGTTTGATTAGGGAAACTAAATGCAGAAGCTGAAGATATCATGGTTAAGCTCTCTCAGATGAAATGGAGGGTGGCACTCAAAGTCCCTCGAAGAATGGGTGAGTTTGTTTCTTAGAAAACTCGAGCTAAACAACAAGTGATCTGACTAAGTAGCTCGAGAAACTGAGATCAAAATTGATTATCCAAATATTCCAAATGAAGTGAGCTTTCTTCCTTTTATAATCTTCATTGGGCATTTTTCTTGCCTTTTCCCTTCATACCCTATTCACACTCATGCTTTTCGAACCAACTATTAAGGGTATGTGTATTTCATGAGTGGCAGTGCCATCATATGTGGGGAAAAACATCCTCCTGATGGTACCCTGCAATTCATAACTCTGCGTGCCTTGACCTCCATGGCCCCTTCCCTTCTCATTCTGGTTGAGGTGGTAATATTATCTGAAGAGTAGTGCTTGTTTGAACTCCTCTCCAATGGACCACCAAATTATGAAATATTCCTCTTCATCAAGCCCCACTTGTTCCACCAGAACTATGGGTATGAAAGAGGGTAGCGTGGCTCTAGTTGGCCCAATAGAAGATGATGATTTCCCAACTAGTTGATCATAGTACCAAGATGCACCGGAAGTCTCTCCAAATATAAAATTATGGGTGCTTCGTTCCCGGTTCTGCATCTTAATCTCATTAAGCATGTCTTTCTGTCCCTTGGCCAAATTATTGATGGTCTTCAGAAGATTGTCAAAGACCATTTCCTCTTTGTAGCTCGAGCAACTGAGATCAAAATTGATTATTCAAATATTCCAAATGAAGTGAGCTTTCTTCCTTTTATAATCTTCATTGGGCATTTTTCTCTCCTTTTCCCTCCATACCCTATTCACACTCATGCTTTTCAAACTAACTATTAAGGGTATGCATATTTCATGAGTGGGTGATCCGTATTCACCATAAATAAAATAACATAACATGAAATTATTAACTTCTAACTCCTAATACTTCTAAGAGAAAATCAAATGGGCCTCGACATCACCAAAATTGGTCATCACTACATGACAATAAATCCCATGAAAAAATAATTTAAGAAGGGACATTACAAAAAACACCTCAAGGTGTTCATTCAATATTGGATCAGGGGTTGTCTCTTGGTGTAGCAGGAAGTTGAAGTCCATGGAATTGAGTTCTGTAGAGGCAGAATGCATGGCAACAAGCATGGCCACATACAAAGCTATTTGGTTTCAAAATTTTCTAGTGGGATTGTTTGCTCAATGGTTGGATTTGACCAATATTTACTGTGATAATCAGATTTGCATCAAGCTCTCCGAGAATCAAGTGTTTCATGATAGGTCAAAGCATAACACCATCAATTACCACTTCATCAGATATTGTGTACAACGTGGATCAGTTTGGATACAACATGTTCCCACAGATCTGCAGATTGCAAATATTCTCACGAAGGTCGTGGGTAAGGCAAAGTTCATCTTCTTCAGGGATAAGTTAGGAGTAGTGGAGAACACCTTCCTCGCTAAGAGGGAGTGTTAGTTTTTTAGTAGCTCAGACAGGTGTTCTAGTCTCTATTGGTGTCTAAGAAGCTAAGGAATAGAAGAGGATAATTATCTCCAAGGCCTAGAAAAATTTTCCGAGGAAAATTCCTTAATTAGATTAATTGGCCAATTATTAATTATTTTTCTAAGTCTAACTTAGGAAAACTAGTTAATTAAATCAAATTGATTGAGGTAAATTGATTTTTCTCTAGAGACTTCCGAAAAAGTCACTTAATGGGGTCAAGATGATCTTAGCCATTGATTTTGATTAGATCATGGTCGTTGATTCATTAACGATAGATTATAAGAGAAAATTGATCGGTCAATTTGAGACATATCAAAGAGCTCGAATCACTCAGTTGTAGAGACAACAAGGACATAGTTTGAGCGAGGGAGACCTCGGTAGAGGGGTTTCGGTAGAGAAGACTTTTGGAGGAATTTTTCTTAGTAATTTCCAGTTTCCATAGAGGAAGTAAGGTCGAATTATTCTACAGTGAAGTCGAATTACCAGTGCACATAGTTGGGCAATAGTTTGATTTCAAATTGCCGGAGACAGGTACCAGAGGAGGTGCGAGTTCCTCAGTCAAGTTGCAGGAGGAAAAAATCATTATCGAAATGAATTTTTGGAGGTAATGCAAGCTAAAAAGAGGTTCGTTCACATTTTCAAATCAGCGAGTGCATGGAGCAGGCAGGGAGTGTGAATTTCTTAGTGGAGGTCGTGGGGTTTTCAAGAAGGGAAACTTGTGTTTCTAGATCAGATTTTCCAGTGGAGAAAATAATTTTTGGAGCTTTGAAAATAAGAGGAAAGAAGATTGCAATTCTCATTTTTGCTTAAGAATAATAATAAAACCCTCATCATTTGAACTGGTTTTCCTCACATTGGGGTTTTCCAGGGACAATTTGTCCAAAAATACTTGTGTTAATCATTTTGTGTGAATGCTTTATTTCTCAGTTCTTGTTATTATTTGTGAAAATTGCAATACTGATTTAATCATTATTTGTTGTAATTACTTTCTAAATACAAATAATCTCTAGTAAATAGAAGATTAAATTACATTTGTTTCAATTTAATAAGGAAAATTCACAGTAAGAAACACTTTGGGGTCATATGTTGTGAATTACAAAGCTATTAAGTAGGGCCAATACAAATATTGCGCGAGGATTTGTATTTATATGAATGTCTCCATGCCCGTATCCCCTTTTGATGCTGAAAGTGTCATCAACATGGATATCTCTTCAGAGAATGCCCTCTAAATGTACCTCTCCCATTTGTTATCTTACAATCTCTAGAATCAACCCATAACTTACGAGTATATTGACTTTCAAAGCGATTTTCCAAGGATCAAGATGGCTTTGAAAGGAACATGAACAAAATATGATCCAATAAAAAAACAACAAGGATTTCATCTAGAGAGGGAAACATAACCAAAAATAGATATGCAATTTTAGTTTTTGTAGCATGTCAAATGTGTTCTAGCCACAAAATTTTGTGGAGAGGCTAGAATACATGAGATCTCCAGAACCCACAAATCGTTTCTAGAAATCCCGCATAGAAGTGTCTCAATTATATTATTAACCAATTTTTGAATTTTTCCTAAGTCTAAACTTAGGGAATATGGTTAATTCAGTATTAATTGAGCTAAGGCGAGAATAGTCTAGAAAATCACACGGATCGACTCCAAGATGATCTTAGCCATTGATTATGTTTTAATCTTGGTTGTTGGTGCTCCAAGAGAGGATTATAAGAGGAGGTCGATGTGGTGATGAAGAAGACACTTCAATATTTTGATTTCATTATTAGATCGATTTACATAGTAGAAACATTCAGTTGCCGGAGAGAGAGTCAGAGAAATCGAAACAGTGTGAGGTGTAGGGACAATGATCTAGAGGAAAGATTTATAGATCGGAAGAGGCAGTAGTAAGAGGGCCGAGTTATCCCAAAGAGGCAGCGTAGAGGCTTTGTGTAGTAGCTTCAGTAAGAAGCTCAATTTGGTGGTGAGAAAAATCATTCTCAATTCCAGAGGCCAGGCATAATTTCTAGAAGGACGGAGAGACGATTTCCTTAGTAGTTGGAGGCAGACCAACTTCACCAGAGGTGGTTTCGAGCCACACATGTGGGAGACAACACAAAGGCAGTGCAGAGGGACCCACACTGAGGTTTCGATGACCAGTTTGTTGAAGGAATTTCGTGCCAGAGATTGCTTGTGGGAGAAGGGTAAAGCCCTTTAGTATTTTGCCCATATTTTCTTGTTTTTTGGATTTCCAGTTGGGAATCCATGTGAAAATTCCTAGATCTGGAATCCTACTGCAGCAAGATGAGGAATATTCTACTTGTTAATTACTTGAACAAGTTATTTACTATTTTCTACCGTAAATACTGAAACCCATACACTACAACCTTCAAAAAATTAAACTGTGGAAAATAAATGTGTGGAAACAATATCTGAGAAAGTATAAATCATAGATGCATGACATCCTTGTTTTTGGACCAATGTCCCGGGAAAAACCCAATGTGGGAAAATCGGTGCAACAGTTGAGGGTTTATTTATTATGCAATAATTCTGAATACAATCTGGGATACTTTGCTCACCATTCTCACAGAGAATATGACCAACAAAGAGCTAGTGAGATTACCTCACATTGACACTAGAAGCCCAAACTAGCCAAACCCCAAACTCACAAGCCATTCACTGCCTCTGCATATTCTCTGCATCACTCTGTGTGGGGACTGAGTCACTATTGATGGATGGATCTGACTCTCTGGCCTCTCCCGATCTCACACCCCGACTCTCTAGCACTAGATCTGACTGATCCTCGACTGAATCGCAGAGTTCCTCAAGACTACTGCACGGGCTTTGTGTAGCTGCTACGTTTACTCTCTCTGAACTGATCTCTGTCTTCTCTATAGTGTATTCTCGACTCAGGAAAATATCCAACTGGAAATAATCTCTACCCCTCTCTACAAAAATCATCTCCATTGATTTTCTCCCTGAGCACTACTCAGTAATGAATTTCGATCTCTATATTTTCCCTCTCGATGTATCTTCCAAATGAACCATCAAGTCCTTCTTATAATCTTCTCGTTGAGACTTCAACGACTGAGATTAAATCTTTAATCAATGACTAAGATTAACTTGACTTAGTCTCTGACTTTTCTAGAAGATTCACACTCCATTTTAATTAATATCCATTAATTATTTTAATTTCCTAAGTTTAGACTTAGGGTCCCATTAAAAATAATTAATTATTTCCATAAAACATAATCTGAGTGGAATTTTCCAAAATCCTTTCTGGGTTATTTGGAATACATGTGGCCTGAGGAGTTTTTCCCACAGTTTCCAGCTGATCTTGGTTCTCCTGAAGTCTAGACACGAACTGATCAATGCTCTCTCCCTTATGCATCCTAGTAGTCCGCATCTTCTCCTCCAAAAACATCTTTCGCTGCTCAGAATACCCCTGATATAGCATGGCCAATGCATCCCACATTTCTTCAGCTATCCCTTTGTCATAAATGTGTGAAACAATATGATCCTTCACTCCATCGAGGATTAACTGTTTAACTTTAGCCATGTTCTTCTGAAGGCTCTCAATGGTGTGGCATCTACCGGTTCAACCTGTGCACTATTGATAAAGTGCTTGAGGTCATGTTCATTTAGAAGGAAGGAGATCCTTGTCTTCCAGATTACGTAGCTGGAGGCACCCTCCAACCGGTCTTGGTCATGCAACCCACTGGTTACCAACTCACCTAATCACTTTTGATCTACTACCTCTAACCCTCTGCGTAGTTGGCTCTATGCACTCCGTGCTGGAGTAAGCCAAATAAGTCACGAAATCTGTTTCTTCTGCACGAGAAATAAAATTTCCTTGGGCAAGAAACTCTCTGAGGTCATAAATCCCCAAATGTGTCTTATTCTCTCTCTTCTGACGCTTTCTACACTAGCGACTGCTACTACAAGAAAACTACTTCCCACCAGCTTGCTGATCTGCGTTGATTTTCTGCGCTGCTCCTTTCTACTGCCAAACTTCTAACCCTAGAAAATAATGCATCAGCCCTAGATCTTCATGTCAAATTCTGCAGCTAAACTATCGTTACAATCCTTGATGAGCCTAGATGATCCTGCTAGGAATAGATCATTTACATATGACACCAGTATAAGAGCCTCATCCCCTACTCTCAGATAGTAGATATTGGGATCTGTGTCACTCTTGACAAATCCCATTTTCTGCAAGTAACTGTCAATTCGACCATACCAAGATCTAGGGGCTTGATTCAATCCATACAAGGCCCTCTTGAGCCTACACACATGAATTTTCTTCTCATGTGTCTCAAAGCCCTCTAGTTTTTCAATATATACTTCTTCTTCTATCACCCCATTCAGAAACGTAGTCTTGATGTACATCTAGTGAATCTCCCATCCCATCCGTGCAACAAGGAAAATCATGGATCTAATAGAAGTATATTGGGCTACCATGGCAAATGTCTCTTAATAATCTATCCCTTCCTTTTGAGCGTACCCCTTAGCCACAAACTTGGCTTTAAATTTCTTGATGTTGCCATCTACAACATATTTGATCTTGTAGATCCATCTCGAACCTACAACTGATCTATCTTGAGGCCTGGGAACCACTTCCCAGACATCATTCGTCATGATGGAGTTGTAATCCTCCACCATCACATCGAACCATACTTGGTGTTGAGTTTCCTCTCAGAAACTAGAAGGTTCCCCAATCTGCGCTACCAAATCTTTGTACCTTTCAGGTTGTCTGCGCTATCTCTTCTCATTTCGGGGGGCTCCGACAAACTCTTCTGCATCCCTCAGAATATGTTGTAATTCCTTGCTTGTCCTACCACTGGTAGTGGGTGGATCCACCTGCTCTCCTTCCTGAAAGTCCTCAAGAGATGTATCCCTTAGATCCCCATGCCTTGGAGAGGCACTCATATTACCCTCCACAGATCGTTGTGGTTGGACCAGTGGATCCTCCTCAAACTACGTAGAAGAAGGCATCTCCCAAGATTTTCTAAAGGCTCTTTCCTCCATGAATTTCACATCCCGTTGTACCACAATATTCCTACTCTTAGGAATGTATATATGGTAATACTTTGCATTCTCACTATATCCCACCAGTTATCCCTTTGTATGCAGTCTTATCCAGCTTCTTCCTCTTCTCTTCGGGCACATGACAATATGGTGCACTGCAAAAGATCCTAAAGTGGCTCACTTCAAGATTTCTGCCAGTGAAGACACTTTCTGGAGTTATCTTACCCAATGTATTATGAGGAATCTTGTTTTGTACATAAACAGTTGTATTACAATCTTAAAACCACATAATTTGGGCATGTCTTGATCGTACAACATTGCCCTTGCAGCTTCAACAATAGTTCTATTATTCATTTCTGCAATACCATTCTGCTCCGGATTATATGAAGCAGTCCACTCTCTTTTGATGCCTTCCATTGAGTAGAAATATGTGAAGTTTTTCTCCGTGTACTCTCCACCATTTCCTGATCACAATGTCTTGATCCACTTTCCTATCAAATTCTCTACCAAAGGTTTAAACTCCTTGAATCGACCAAAGACTTCATCCTTGGTATTCAGAAAGTAGATCCAGGTCTTCCTGGAATGGTCATCAATGAAGGTGCCGAAATATTCGAAACCACTAAGAGCTTTAGTGGAAATTGGCCCGCAAATGTCTGAGTGTATTAAGCTCAACACACTCTTAACCCTAATGTTTCTTCTATGGTATGTTGCATTGGCATACTTTACCAATACACACCCTCTGCAAACATCGTCTCGCTTGGTGCTTAGTTATGAAACTCCCATGACAGTCTTCTTGATAATTTTTAATGCCCCATGATGCAAGTGTTCCATTCTCTTGTGCCATAGCTCATTCAAGTCCTTCACATCAGTGTTGCCTATCAGTGCCATTAGGGATTCGAGCTGTAACTTGTAGAGTTTATTTCTCCTGACTCTGATTTGTGCTTTCTTCTTCCAACTTGGGTGTTTGACGTACACTCTATTGCTAATGAAGTAAAAGTCATAGCCTTTGTTTTGAAGTTACGACACTGAGAGTAAGTTCATCCAGAAACTAGGCACATCTAGTACATTAGTGGCAAGAAGCTTATTACCAGCTTCTATTTGAAATACTATGGTACCTCTTCCAATAGGGGTACATTTTCCTTATTGCCCATGGTGATTTTAAAGTTAATTTTCTCTTCTTGGTAGTTTGAGAAACATTCTCGCACTCCCGTCATATGATCAGAAGCCCCACTGTAAATTTACTAGATCTTAGGAGAAGAAGATCTTGACACACAAGAAAAATCTTCTTCCAATCTGGATGCCAGAGTAGAAACATCATGATCCATCTATTCTTCCACGCTTCCCTTATTTTCTGGAGAACTGCGTGAACCATTTCTAGTTACTGCTATAACAATGTCTGATCTATGTTCAATCACTGATTCTCTACTCCTGTTACTCATCTCTGGCTCTGATACCATGTGAAAATTTCAATCCAGAAAATATTTCTGTAGTGATAGATTTATTTCTCCTACTTATTATTTCAATAAGCTATTTACAGAATTCTTCCAGTAAATTTTGAAATAAATACTACTACAACATTCACTTAAGTATATGCAGAGAAATGAATAGTAAGAAACATAAGAATATGACACATGTACACACTTATTTTTGGGCAATTGTGCTCGTAAAAACCCAATTCAGGAAAACTGGTGCAACGGATGAGGGTTTATATATTATTCTTCAGCAATGAAATTATTTACAATAAAATTTCTGGCAGACTTCTTTAGAAAAACACTTGAGATAAATTATCTGGAACCCTCTGGATATTTTTTAACACCTAGAAGACCCACTGCCTCCCTCTGCGCCACTCTACGTGCATCTCTGTGCAGTCCCTATGCCACTCTGCATGGGCTCACTACGTTGCTGCTTTGCGCTTCCTTTTGTGTTCCTTTGCATCCTTCTCTCCTCGACCTTTGTCACTGCTAAATCCCTCTCATTCTTCTTCCTCTACAACTCTGCCCTGCAAATATCCCTCTGAAATCGAATTCTATTCCTTCATAATCGAATTCCTTCGAGTTACTGAGTGTATGCCTAGCTTGCTTTCCAAATGACCCACAAGCCATCTTTTAGAATCTTCTCATTGACTAATCATCGACCCATATTAAAATTCGAATCAATGGATAAGATTAAAACGTGACTTGATCTTCGTTCTCTAGAAGATTCACACCATTTTTTATTAATACCAATTAATTATTTAATTTCCCTAAGTTTATACTTAGGTTCTACATTAAAATAATTAATTATTTTGATAAAACATAAATCGAGAGGAATTTCCACAAACGGTTTATGGGTTCTTTGGAATAATGATGTCCAAGCCTCCTTACAAATTTTGAGACTTGGAACACTTTTTGATGCTACAAAAATCAACATAGTTTAGAGTTGCAGCAATGCAAATGGCACAGTGCATAGTTAGCAGCAACACAAACTCCACAATGACTGTGCAGATGATAGTAACAGTCAGGACTTGGGTGACAGATGCATCATATTGAACATAGTTGGTTAGGTATTTTGGATTTCTTTCAGTTGCAGATGTTACAGTAGAAGAAACAACAGAGTTTCACTGCAGATGCAGTGTTGGCAGTAATTCAACAGGGTCAACAGCAGCACGTATACAACGCATATCAAAGTTGCGCAGTGGTTTGTGGGAAGTTATAGCCAGACATCAGCAGTGTGACGAGAGGTGGTGCAAAAACAAGGTTTTGTTACATCAAGTGCAACACTATAACACATTCCTCGCTAAGAGGGAGTGTTAGTTTTTGTAGCATCAGATGTATGTGTTCTAGTCACAAAATTTTGTGGAGATGCTAGAATACATGAGATCTCCAGAACCCATAAATCATTTCTGGAAATTTCACCTAGAAGTGTCTCAATTAGATTATTAACCAATTTTTAAATATTTCCTAAGTCTAAACTTAGGGAATATGGTCAATTAATCAATATTAATTGAGATAAAGCAAGAATAGTCTAGAAACTCACACGGATCGACTCCAAGACGATCCTAGCCATCAATTATGTTTTAATATTGGTCTTTGGTCCTCCAACAGAGGATTATAAGAGAAGGTCGATGTGGTGAAGGAGAAGGTACTTTAGCAGTTCAATTTCATTGACAGCTCGATTTCCAGAGTAGCAGTAGTCAATTTCCAGAGAGAAAGTCAGAGAGATCGAAGTAGTATGAGGGGCAAGGACAGTGATCTAGAGGAAATATTTCTAGATCTGGAGAGGCAACAGCAAGAGGTTTGAGTTATCACAGAGAGGCAACACATAGGCTTTGCATAGTAGCTTCATCATGCAGATTGATTTGGTGGTGGGAAAAATATTTCTCAGTTATAGAGGTTGAGAAGACATTCCAGAAGGTAGGAGAGACAATTTCCTCAGTAGTTGGAGGCAGAACGACTTCACTAGAGGCAGTTTTGAGCCGCACGTGTGGGAGATAATGCATAGGCAGCGTAGAGGGGCTCACGTTGAGGTTTCGACGACCATTTTGCTGAAGGAAAGTCGTGCTAGAGATTGCTTGTGAGAGAAATGTAATTCCCTTCATTATTTTTCCTAGATTTTCTTTTTGTTTGGATTGCCAATTGGGTATCCATAGATGTACTCAGATTTCACTGTTGCATAATAAAATAAACCCTCATTTGCTGCATCGGTTTTCCCAAGTTGGGTTTTTCTGGGGGGCTTTGTCCAAAAATAAGTGTGTTCATTTTATATGTGTGTGCTATAATTTCTTCCAGCATTTATTTTGCCGTTTTTTTATTTGTGTATATTGTAGTGTGATTTATTTAGTATTTTCCATAGAGAAAAGAAAATAAATTGTTAAATAAAATTAACAATTAGGAGAATAATTTCCAGTTGCTGCAATAGGATTCCAGTTTGGAATTTTCACAAGCAGTCTATTCCAACCCCATAATGACCTAAATATATGATAAGGTTAAGAGTAAGAAAACCAAATGACCCATTACTATAAACTGGATAATGATTATAAGGCCAATGGAATAGAAGATTTCGAAATGATCCACGAATCTGGGGAAATGTCTGAAGATGAGGAAGGAGAAGATATGAATCCAAAAGAGCCTGACCTACATTCCATTGCAACAGCCAAAGAGTGTAAAGTCCCAAACTCTATTTTGGATCAACAAATCTAGCTCCTAACCAAAGCCCATATCAAATCCCAAGAGCTACAAAAAAAACAATTCTAAGGCAAGCCCACCCAATCTTCTTCATTGGATATTAAAAGAAATCTCTCTCAAGAGAACCCCAAATCTAACAAAGAGGATAAAAAGAGAGAGCGAAGAAGCAACAAACAATACTATAATAATTAGGTGAAATGTTGGTAAATTAAAGAAGGATTAACTTGATGATGGATTCCTTCCATCCCACCCCTTCCAATTCCAATACTCAATGAAAGTCCTCTTATGGAAGGTAAGAGGGCTGAATGGAAAAAAAAGAGAAGCTTCTCAAAAGTATAATACTCTAAGACCAACCTGCCATTGTCATGATTCAAGAAACCAAGTGTTCAAGTGATCAAATATCAAAAAGTGCATCTACTATCTAGAAAGGTATCATTTCAATTGAAATTGAGGCTCTTGGAGCATCATGGGGAATATAAATCCTCTGGAACCCCTATGAAATCAATCTTTGTGACTTCATTTCAACTCAAAGAAACTTTAATACTAAATTTTGACCGATAGGATCAACTGAACACAATTTTATCACCATTGTTTATTGTCCTAACCTCCAAGGAGTTAAATATTCCTTTCTGTGTAGTCTTTAAGCCATTCATTAATTAATAAGAGATAGATACTAGATTCTAGGTTGGGATTTTAACATTATAAAGTATTTTGATGAAAAGAAAGGAGGCCTAAGGATATTGTATGTTGATTCAAAGATCTTCAAGGAGACAATCCACTCTCTTTAGATGGATGATCTGGAAACCTCTAATCGAATGTATACTTGGAACAATAGGAGGGGTGGGTCATTCCAAATTGATCCCACCTAAATCACTTTCTCATAGTTGAATCCCTAATGATTACAAGAATTTTTATTGATGCTTCCATCCTGCCTAGTCATGGCTTAGACCATTGGCCCATATTCTTATCACTAAATTGGCAAGGAAGCCCCCAATAATCGTCCTTTTTTATTTCAATTATTCTAGTTGAAGCACCATCCTTCCAGGAAATTATTTCCACGACGTGGAAGGAAGCCTCGATAGACAATGGTTCCATTATGCATTGCTTTAACCAATGGCTAAAATTCCTTATGCTCATTTGAAGAAATGGAACAACCAAGAATTTGGTCATATATTTAAAGCTCAAAAGATCTCACTACACAGATGGAACAAATTCAACAGAGGATCATCGTGGAGGGGCACACGAATGGACTCATTTTGCGGAAAACTACAATTCAAGCACAGTTTGGAGAGTAACACAACCATGAAAAAATCCTCTGAAACAAAAATCCAGAGTGCAATGGCTAAAGGACGGTGAAAATAATACTAAGTTCTTTCATCACTCACTGATCCAACACCATCATCACAACTATATCTCTTGAATTAAAGACAACTTGAGTAATAGAATGAATACCAAAAATGATGCTGATAAGAATCTGACATCTTTTTATCAACACCTCCTCACAAAATCCCAAAGGGATCATTTCCTTTCTATTTGAAAAAATAACAAATCCTAGTTTAGATAAGTCAAAATAGGTCGTCATTACGATAGGGATACTACGATCTTCCTTTCAAGAAGAACTAATGCCCTTTGAAATCGATGGTGGATGACCTTGTATCGAATTGACAACCTCGACTACCTGACAATGAAGATTGAGACATGTGGAGTTGATTATCTCTCAGTGAATATGCTTGGATAAATCCTCAATCAAGCCCTTTATGTGCTTTTGGACTTATGAGTCATTAGATCTGGTACCACTACTGCCCTCTTTAATGGCACCGCCAGAACACCGGTCGATAAGGATAACTTGTGAGAACTCCTTCCTCAAGGAAAGACATCACCCTTAACTACTCCAACATATAACCTTACATCACCTAAAAGAAAAAGGAGGTTGATAAGTATCCAAAACCTCTAAATAGAGTGTCCAACCCTGGGCATACAATTGCCATTGGATAATTTCCTCGGATATTCACTCTCTTGTAACTCAGGAGAAAAACACACCCTCCTTAGAGAAATTAGTCCGGCTGAGGAAGAGCAAGCATTAATGGCAATATCTTGAGGCAAATCCCCTGTACATAACCACTTTAAAACTAATTTGTTCCAGGTTTTTTGTTAACTAATGATTCAAATGGTTGTTTGAGAGCTTATGGAGTTTAGTTTTGTATAGTTTTACGAGTGTTTTGGCCAATATCCTGCAAAATATGCAATGTAATTATCTACTATAACTATAATTAGCTGTCAAGCTTAGATTCCATTCATGTGGAAAAAATGGCTCATAGATACCATTCCGGTGGAAAAAATGGCTCAGTTGAAACTTTAATGGTTCCTATAAAAGAAATTTAGAGACAATGATTTGACTCTTAATTTATGTTATAATTAAAAATTAAAAATAAATTATTATATTTAGAGAGAAATTTTAATAAATTTGAAAAAATTATATACAACCTAATAGGGAGAATCAAGGTAATTGGATTTGTATTAATATGGATTATTGGGTTCAAATAGGAGGTTTTGTAGTTAATATTAAAGTGAGTGGGGTATTAGGTATATACTTATAAATCAGTGGAGATTAATCTACATGTAAGTTTTGGATAATTTTGACATACTTAAAAAAATTTAATAACACAACTTAATCAAAATAAAAATAATAAAAAATATCAGAGACACACATGATTATTTTTCTTGTGCCATGTATTTCTATTATTATATCATTACAAATAATAATACTAATAATAAACATATTAATTTGTGGGTGATTCATTTTATGTATCATAATGGATTTATGTTAGACTCTTTTCTATAGTAAAATACATGGCATAAGTATAACTCTAAATATAACATATGGATTGGATTTATTCTAATGATGGGACCTTGTTGAGTATCAAGTTTGATAGGGAATTTTTGGTTGAGGATCATATTCATAGGAAGTTTTAAAAACAAAATCGAGAAAGTACCCAAATACCAAACCCCACAGATAAGCATTAGGCAATTGAACGATACTCTAGTTGGGTCTGAGCTCTGCAAGGATGTCGGGGACAATAGGATCACCAACTCAAAGATAGGCCATACCTCGTACAACACAAATAACATTGAGAAAGACTACCACCCTGAGCATTGGTGTAACAGACGACTAGAACAACAATAAGGACTACCACCCTAAGTGATCAAACACTAGTGTGACAGTCACAAGGTCCTTTTATTTGTGTCAAGTGGTGTCTCATTAGCTCCCCTCATCTATCTAAACTCTTACCTTACTCCCTTACTTTGTACTCAATTATTGCTCCAGTGCCCAGGTAGAATTATATCCTCTCCGTGGTATTGCTAGGGTCTCTTCCCATATGTCAGTGATCATGGTCATTTATTTTGTTTGCAGGTTATATATGGCGCAACGAAAACAACTGCCCGCTTGACAGGGAAGAGAAATAGGTGCATCCTCCTCAAGACACAAGAGATTGTTTACCTAAGAATCAATGGAAAATTTCTTTGAGGTTGATCCCTTGGAGGCCAAAAAAGAAATTTTGAAGTTGGAAGCTAAGGAATTTGGAGATCACCAATATTTCTCAAATTATGAGATAAGTGGAGGCAACCTCAAATGGGTATTGGATCCTGGAAAATTTAGAAAAATACAATTCATTTTCTTCATTCAAACATTCACCATCACCAAATAGAGACATTGCTTAACATGGTTATCCATGATAAGCAAGTCTATAATTACAAACTCTCTGCAAGCCAGGAATAAATGAAGCACATCACGCGGGACATTAGGTTTGATCTTCCACTTATCCTTATAATGGATCAAATTGCAAGCTAAGATGAGGAATCCAATGATTGTGACGACATATCGAAACAATAAGAATTTACATTTGTTTTTGGTGGTTTGACTCTTCTATTCGTTCATCGTTAAAAGCAAGAAGGTTAGGATAATTAGTTTCATCCTTCTTAACCTCTTTAGAAATGTGATACAAGTTTGCTACATGGTAAACTGGTGTTGGCTAAGCTCGAGAAGAATAATAAGTTGGGACATGCTAAACATATTGTTGTTCAAGGACCATTTGTTGGCCTGCCCCTTCCTTCCAGGCATAATAATCATTAAATTCATCCCCGATCAACTCAATTAGGTCGAAACAAACCCTTCCCCTTGATCAATCAATTCTCTAGCATAGCTCTCGGATAGAGTCTCAAAATCAGGGTGATGTAAAGGGCGCAATGGGCATCAGATCAAGTCTTCCTTTAAGAATACCTTGTGGTAAGGCTGACCCAAATTGAACGATACTTAGCTTCAAACTTTGATACTGAATCCAATGGACATGAGGAAGAGGTTGCATTCATTAATGCAATTCCTCTCAATACTATCAATGCCAATTCTGCCTTACTGAAGAACAAATCCCATGCTTTTAACTCTCTAGGATCAACAGTAATCATCCTTGACTAGTCTATGGCTTTCTTAGTTTTTACTATACTATGTGGTGTCCTTATGTTCAACTTAGTTATATCATGTTATCTTTTTGTAAAGGGTGACCTAGTTCAAATTTATGTATCTGATGCGAGACACCCTATTTTTTGGGCCATGACCTATGTCTATCTTTCCTCATTTTTATGTATTTGAAATGGAGAATTTTGTTCAATATAGATGAATCAAAGTTTTGAAAACAATCTAAAGTAATACTTCATGTAATTTCCTCAGTTATCAATGGAAAATCATATATATACATATATAGGAAGTTGGCATTTAATTTGACTACATTCATAACGCTTATGCATCCATACAATTTGAAAACATATAACACCATTGTTTGAATTTGTATAAATAATATAGATATATATTTTTCAGTTTATCAGCTTCATGCTTCAAAAAGTTGAGTCGGTTGGTGTGAGGCTCCTTCAGATAAGCCTGCCAAACTTGTTACAGGTAAAATAAATAACATAGATACATGACTGATGTTACCAAAGGCCATACCCACAATTACACTAATTCCAAAGACAATGACATTCTAATTGTACTTGGACACAATTAGAAATACAAGCACTTAAAAATATCATTAAATAAAATAGAAGATTCTACACTAATTCCAAAGAGAATGACATTCTATTTGCACTTGGATATAGGATACAATTAGAAATACATATTTTTATTTCATAATCGTCACAAATATTAACATGAATTACAGGACCATCAAACTAAATTATAATTTCATATAAACAATCCAGGGTAAGAATGTAAAATTACCGTACAATGAAACTAAATTATAATTTCACATAAACAAGGGTAAGAATTTTTACATTGTAAATAAAAATCTTAAATATAAAAATGGCCAAGTTGTGGTTGGTCAATGTTGGGTGACCTTAAGGGTCAAATTTGGTGTTTTGCCACATGCACTTTAAAAAAAATAATTAAAAGAAATAGAATATTAGAAGATTCATCATAGCTCTAGATATTTTTATTTGCATGAGAGTTTTAATAAAAAAATTATTGGTTATGGAAAAAAATCAAAGAAATAAAAAATAAAATTTTCTACTTTATGCAAATGTTGCAAAAAAAATTCATAATAATTGGGGGAAATATATTCCCTACTTATGTGATAATATTATAAATTAATGAACATTTGGTTGTCTTTCCAATAAAAAATAGTCTTCAATCCTACACTTTTAGTATTTCTTTTTTAAATATCTTGGTACTTTCTTGAAAAAAGTTCTATAATACAACTTGCTGAAAAAACTAATATTGAAATTAAATATCCAATATTTGAAATTTGTGACAAATATTTATTTAGACTTATTGAAAAAACCAACATTGAAATTTTTATATTCTCATAATCAAGAGTTCAAACACAACTAAACACACCTCTTTAGGTAGTTTGTGAGTAATGTCAATATCATGACACACTCTAACATATGTGAAAAGATATAGTATAACTCAATTCAGATCTTCTTTGGTATAAGTAACCAAACAATTTCCAATATCTTGATTTTTTTTTAGATGCTATTGTAAATTTGAAAGCTAAACTCAATTCAGCATTTTTATTATAGATAATGAAAAATAGAAATGTAAAATTGAGATGGATTTAACAACAATAATAAAAATTGTTGAAACAAATAATACTACACAATATAACATATAATATATATACATATGATGTTTGTTAAAAAAAAGCCATCATACTATACAGTGACATTATATATATATATATATATAGAATGTTCGTAAAAAAAACCATCAACCTAACTCTACAATGTGCACAAAATTACAAATTCCCTATGTTATTAGTCCCTGCCTACGGCAGCCCAAGGACTATAGCGTTTGTTGGACGTTGAATTAACATTAAATTACTTTGACGAACCCTGGAATTTATGTTTTAACCAATGTTTAAAAATAAATATTGAATCAAATCACTTTTTATCCAATGTTTCCATTTCGATCTCTTATTGCAGGCAAAAGAGAATATCATGCTAAAACTTAGGATAATAAACTTCAAATCTCAAAACAGTTTAGTTTAATGGTAGTTCTTAGCTATCATTACTGCAAAGTCATTTAAAGTTTAAATGGATACGAAAAAACTGTGCACCAAAGTTTAAAACCCCTTCCATACCCAAAATTTTGAAACTGTCATGCTTCCACCCGCCATTTCTCCTGGTCACCTGTCACTTCCTCCCACTACAAGGAAAAGACCCTCTAGCGGATGTTTTTGAGGAACCAGAAAGAAAAATACCCCATATATCCGTTTCTAGCGGAGATTACTAGAGGAGGTTGGCGGGCGGAGGGTTTTGCAGATGCTCTTATCGTTAAAACTCGCCTCGATGCTCTCAAAAAAAGAAAGCACCAGTGCGAACAAAATCATTGGCACACCAGACACCATGCACTCTGTACACACCTGCCCGGTGCATCATAATATAATAGAGCACTAGTGCCTCACAACTTGTCCGCGCCGGTGCACTATAAAACACAACACCAACACCGAAACCACCTGGTGCAGTAGACAGAAACCGCACCAGTGCATCATAAAAAATGCGCCAAAACACAAACCGACCAGTGCGTTTGTAGCAAACAGTACCGGTGCGCCTATAAACAACGCGCACCAGTAAAGGGTTAAATTAAAAAAACATTTATGACAAAAAACCCAGATTTTTCAGTTTTCCAGTGCTCCTAAGCTATCAATTACCGGTGCGCATGATACCATAGACCGCACTGGTGCGTACTGAACATTGGCACACCGGAAAGCGTGCGCGAATTACACACACCGTCGAGGCGTCCAATTACTGTAACGCAGTGGGGCGTCAATACTCTTCTGCGCCGGTGCATCATAAAACACCATGCCAAAACAGAAACGTGTCGGTGCATTCTTCTCTAAGAGCACCGGTGCGCCAAAAACCACATGCACTGGAATAGCATTATATAAATAAATAAATAAAAAATTAAGGCTAAAAAACTGGTGCTTTGCGACTATTACGCAATCGTGCTTTACCATTATGCCGCCCCGGTGCATCATTAAATTTTCGGGCCGAAACTTAAACACCCCAGTGCGCGGTTAGGGAAACACCCCAGCGCATTATAAACAACGTGCTAAAATTGATACCACCCGATGTGGTTTTATTTAACCACACCAATGCGCTTACAGAACCCTGCGCACCGAAACAGGGTTAATTAAAAAAAAATTTACAACCAAAAAAATTCATTATTCACTTTCCTCAGTGCTCCAGAGCTCTCAAGCCCTAGTGCTATTTCCTTATTTCTGAGCCACCCTGACATCGGTGCTCTCATTGCACCCATTGCACGCACTGCTGCTCTGCATTGGCCACCAATCTCCAGCTTGCATTTTGAAAAATAGTGGAAAATTTTATTTTCCAAAATTTACAGCCAATATGCCTCCTTGACGGCAAAATGTACAGGTATTTTTATAGTTTTTCTATAATTAAGCCTTTTAGCGGATTAGAAATTCAAATAAAATTAAAAATAACCATTAAAAAAGAAAAAGAAAAAAATTTGTCGCATGGTGCGCTCGAGCTGTTCGGCTCGCACTGGATAGCGATGCTATCTGTAAAATTTACAGGCAGCACTGGTACCAGTGCTAATGTTAACCGCACCATTTCTGGGGTAGTGTCGGAAGGCACCCCGAATAATTTTAAACTAAAAAAAAAAAAAAAAAGAGGCGGTGCGCTCATTTATCCAGGCACATCGTTGACCCCGGCAACCACAGCGCGATGCGTTGACTTCATTTGCTGCACTGGTTTATGTCAGCGCACCGCATTTTGTATTTCGAGAGGGTCAATGGTGCGGCCGGGTAAAAGACCACACCATCAACTATGTCATTGTCATGAAGTTGGTGCGCTGACACGACTATATGTGCTAGGGCGTATATTTCAGTCAGCGCACCACTATTCTGAATTATCTACAGTCCACGATGCTTGAAAAATAGACATTTGCACCGAATCCGGTGCGGTCTGTTTCATTAGGGGCCCCGGGTACGGTGCGCTAAAATATTAGGACGCATCGGCACCGATGCGTGACTGTTTTATGGAGCACCGACTTGTATGTTTGTTTTTTTTTCAAAAAAAAATATATATGTATATTTATAAATACATTTTTGTTTTAATAAAAAAAAATTATTTAATATGGAAATGATTCAGAGAGAACAGGAGCAACAACAGCAACAAAAAGAAGAACAATATGACATGATTCGCCAATGGGAGGCGAGAGAGAGGGAGAGAGACAGGGAAAATTTTAAGAACCCCCCTAAATTTATATATATAATAAATAGGCGAATCCCCATGATACATAGGAAAAATGGAAGGCGATTTTATTAATAATATAATATGTATATATAATTTTTTGGCGAATCTCTCACGAGATTATATTATCTTGTAAAATCATGGCGAATCACCAGTACAAATAGCAAATCACTACTACAAAATGGTGAATCATTGTCTAGTGGAGTTCGGGGTGTTGGTTCCAATGAAGATATGGTAGTTGAACCAGGAGTAGAAGGAAGAGAACCATCAAGACCAAGCATGGCAATGGTGACTTGTGAAGGAAGTATTTCTCGTGTCGTTTGGAAAATACGTTCTTCTAGTTCTTCTAAGCGTAGTGTTGTTGCTCATGCTACTACTAACACTGATATTGAGGTTGGAGAGGAGTTTGAGGAAGCATGGAAGGTAGCAGTGGTGGATAATTACAAAGAGTACCCCATGATGGGCTCCATTTTACCCTTTGGTATCTGTGCCTGCAAGATCTTCTGTCCATTGAACCAAAAATTAACTGTTCAACCAACAATCAACTTGACTGAGTTGATTAGGTACGAGTCAACTTAGATTGATCTTCAAAACTATGCTTTGCACTATCCCATATTTATCACACTAATGCTACACAACATTGTGCATTTTCACCCAACTCTCAATAATTCTTTTCCAAGAAAAATCTATAATAAGAAAAATATTTTACTATATTCTAAAAGGTGAAGATGTCGAAATCATGCCACAAAGTGAAAGGAAATAAAATATCTTTCCACAAACCACCAAGTATATAAAGAAAACAATAATGATTATAATAATAGAACTAGATCTATTGATCTATCGATATATTCATGATATGAGAACCATAAGCATTCAAGGGACTAATTTCAAACTCAACAAAATCCTCTAAACAAGAAACAAACAAACCACTAAAATTTTCAAAGATATCAAGACTAGACATTAACACAATTTCATGTACTTGAATAAGCCCATTGTTGCTTAGCGTTAGACTTCTTAAATTAGTCCTTTATCATTTAATACTAGGACACTATCTATGTGAAAATAAATAGGTCCCAACTTCATCAAATCCGACTTCATTTCCAATCAAAGATCAAAACTAGCTTCCTTTCCAATACCAATATAAAATCACACATTTTCCAAATATCAATAATTATTTTCCAAGAAAATATAAAACTCAAAACTCAGCAAAATTCCCCAAACACAAGCAACATATATACCATTAAAATTTCCCAAGATGTCAAAGCTAGACATCAAGGTAGTTTCATGTACTTTAATGAGCCCATTGATGCTTTGCGTTAGTCTTGTTAAATTAGTTATTTATCATTTAATACTAGTCAAACACTGTCTATGTGAAAAGAAATAGGTCCCAAAATCATCAAATCCAGCTTCATTTCCTGTCACAAATAAGAAACAAACAATGTAAGGATTAAATATGAAACATCAATCTTAAAATAACATGCATGAAAGAAATGTAGCTGCAATGTTACAATGAAAAATACAAAATATAGAACCCATTTTTACCTGAATTTGACATATAGTAATCTTGCATGATCAACGGAACATGTATACCAAAATAAGAGTCCTAGGGTATTTCAATTTCCCAATTCTCATCTTGGTCATCATTTTCTACATTGTGAACATGATCTTCTCCAGATGTACTGTCATTATGAGCCTCCAAAACATTATGTTATGTATCAAGTTCATTAGATAAATTTGTTATATTGTTTTCTCCCCTTCTATTACAATCTGATCGCCAAAGCGCTAGTGCTCTTTCATATGGAAAATTGTCAACGTCATACTTTGTTACATATAATCTTAAACATGTATCCACATGTTTATCAAGTTTGTTCCTCAACTTTGACTTCAAAAATGATAGTGCACTAAACATTCTCTCATTCTCCACTGATCCCAAAATCATGGTTTGACACAAATCTACTAATTTAAAATATTCTGATATGTTTTCTTGCAGGTATTGGCTAGCACTTAAAGTATTCCATAATCTTGTTATAGCACCATTTTCATTAGGATTCTCCAAAAAAGGATATTGCTTCCACTTTTTTTCAGCAAAGCGTCCACCTTGTTGATACAATTTTGATGAATCTAAAATACCTTCAATTTGTTCTTCATGTATCGAGACTTTCTTTCAAAAGTGGTCTACTAAACATTTTAATCTCTTTTGAAAATCGACTTTTAAATTTCTTGGACATTGACAATTGTTCCAATATTGAGGGTATACCACACACATGGCCTCCAGCAATTCATCTCGAGGAAATCATTCTCTTATCTCTGATGATAGTGATATTGCAATTTCTATCAATTTTTGTCTCACTGAGATCACAATATTATCAAATTGGTCTCTTGACACGGGGCAATCTTTGGTGATTCGTCCCGTCTTACTAATATAATGAAAGGGGACCATATACCCACCCACTGTGATACATAGTATCCCTTTTTCATCAAACGTCAAAAAAATTTCAGTATTTTCTATATTGATGATCTTAGTCCAACTTGTAAACTCTGGATCAGTAAAAGAGTCTGGCATCATATACAAATTATCCAATGCAAGGCATGCTGACTTTCTCGCATTTTTGTATTCGACAATATACATTGTGCGATTCTGAGACATTTTCACGAGGACATTCATTTCATGTAACATAGGAAGAATTCCAGCCAATGTTAATAATGTTTCTATATCAGTTAGTCGAAAAAGAAGATCTTGAGCTTTATCTACATTGTAGCGATTTTCATACATCAACCCTACCAAAGATTTGAACTCACTAAATAGTCTTTGAGCTGGTCCATTTAATGAGATCCATCTTGTGTCAACATATTTCAGTAGTTTTTTTCCATCCGTAACACCATCTGCAAATTGTTGAAACTCTAAATATCGTTTGGGACTACGAGAAAAGTGTGCATGAGTCTCCATACAAGATATTCAACTTTTGAAATTGATGGAAACTTGCTTACTATTTTAAATGCAAGATTCATCCTATGAGCCATATAATGAATATTAATCATATATGGCAAAGCTGATAGTTGTAGTCTAACACAAAGACCATTCCTTTGTCCTTGCATTATTGATGCTCCATCTGCTCCAACACATACCAACTTTTTTGCAATCATTAAAAGATCCATACCACTTTATTTCAAAGTATTAAGAACAAGTTCATAAATATTTTCAGCTGTAGAAGTCTCTCTCATCTTTTTAATCCCAAGTAGATAGGAATGCCTAATATGGTCATTAACCATATAAATGCTCATGCAGATCCATGAAGTATTATCAATAGTTGTAACCTCATCCAAAGACAATGCCAAAAACCTAGCATTTGCAATCTCCTGTTTCAAATCATCAATTTCTACTTGAGCTAGATATCTTTCCCATTCCCAACCACTAGTTACGGACCAATGAGAAGATGGAAATTTTGGCACGTGAAGAAAAGATAGAAATTTCATCTGATCTGGATAATCTGTCATAGGATGACCTTTACATAAGATGTGAAATACAGTGTTCAATTGTATCGTCTTGGATAACAAACTTCTTTCCATCGTCTTTTCAAATTGAGATATGATGGTTCCTCCACTTGCCTAAATTTTCTTCTTATTTATTAAATATTTTTTGTGTTCTTCCACACATTGGCTATGTCGACATTCCTCCAAAGATTTCCTTCTGATAATAAATTTCTCTTTACCATTTACAATTCTCTTTTCATAAACCTTTCCTACATGCTTTTGTATTGTATCTAGCTTCATCTGAAATTTCAATACCTTGCAACTTTTCCAACTACACGCAATACATTTAACTTCTCCTAAATCCTCATTTGTAGAAGGTATTTCTTCAATGAATGGAAAACTTGAGAGCCAATCATCTTGGAATTTTCTCCCTATGGTCCACTGGCCTTTTTTCCTTTTTCGTGAATGGTTTGTGTCACCTTCCAAGGAAATATCTTTAACATTTTCATCATTAATTTATGTTGAAACTGCATTTATCTCACCCTGATCACTTGAGGAACCTATTATTTCATCCATCATATGGATATCAGATGCATTTTCACAAGAGTTAACATCTCTCTTAGTAACAGATTGTTCAAAGGAGCTTGAAGCATGAAGAGAATGTGTATTCTTGGATTGAGACTTTTTAAAGTATGATAATACATCAATTTTCCTTGATAGTTTCTTCCCGGGATTAGCTTTTGACATCTCACTGAATATTCCAGAATTAAAACTTCAAATCGATCTAGAAACCTGCATCAATAGTTTCCAAGAGTTGCGAATTACTAGATTTGTAAGTAGCTTTCGAAGTGAAATAAGTGTAATGTTCACAAAAACCATTATGCAATTTTTTATTAAAATGTTGTGCCAAGGCCCAAGCCCAAAAGAAAAAATAAATCACTATACACAAAACAATAACATCATGAGTCATCATCTATAAAACAAAGAACATCATTCAAATGTAAAATATATAAAAATTTCCACAAAATTAATTCAAATCTCCAAATCACCTAATGAACACTTGAAAGCTTTAAACAAAACAACAAAATATTACAATAAATTTACTCATCCTTTCCAAAACACCTCTCCCTTAAGTTGTAAAGAATTGGTTATAAGAAGTTGAAACATATCCTCTATCATTTTCCATGATAAAAGTGAGGAAGGAAACTAGTCAGTTACTAGTGATTATTTTACTTATCAATGCAAAGAAATCCGTCCTTAAGACATTGTCCTCCTATTGACCATAGTTTCCTTTCCATAGTGAAACACGTCCAATATGGCCATGAAATAACCTAAAAAGACTCAAATGTTTTCCATGATTTGTAAACACACGGGTGCCATATAAATTTTCAGGCCCAAAAAAGCACATTTGGGATCCTATAAACCAAAATTAGTTATTGTATCAAACATTTAAAACTCCTACTTAGCACTTATTGTTTGTTATTTAACCAAGTTCCATTGAAATAACAGTCATGGGATGTTACCAAAGAGTTAACCAATAGATAAATGCACACCAAAAATCAGACATTCACTGGAACTTCCCCTCCCATGAATGACCATCTAAGGGAAAGGAGCAAAAAAGAAGAAAAGAAGTCAGCGAATCACCACAGTCAGCCAATGATTCTTAGTGTCAAATCATTGGAAACTGCAAATCAAGTGCAAATTTAACCCATGCATCCATGGGTTGACAAAAAGATTTTATAGCAGCCACAAGCTAATCATTCTACGAGTCTACCCAAATCTGACACAAACTCCTAAAACTTGTTGATTAGAAATTCCCCAAGAATTTTCACTTGGTTCATGAGAGAATGAAAGACGAGTGCAAATAAACTTCAATGAAAGACAAGTGCAAATATCCTTCCATGAATGGATATCACTCTCCAAAATCATTTTGGGCATATTTCAATATGTAGGAGCCAGGGAAACATGGTGCATAACAGCAATCTATTGTCCCTTAATTTAAACAGCATCAAGGGAACATTTGCACTCTTCACATATTGAACATTCAAGACAATTAATTAATGGCTAACACAACCATAGCAACAAAAGCATCAAGCAGAGGCTATCAAGATTATGTGAAAGTGAGAAATAACACCCATCATAAAGCATCAAGTAATATCATCCACAACATCAACATCACTGTTGGGCAGATTTTGATCGCCTTTGCCTACTAGGAGTAACTTCTTGTGGTAAAGGTGGTTTTAAAGCTAATCTACGCGAATTACGAGGGATAGGATTATGTTCTTCCATGATTGCTGATTAATTTTGACCAAAAATAAATAAACAAAAAGAGGGTAATGCTAGGCAAAAGGGTTTACCAGTAAAATGTGAATTGCAGAATAACTCTTGGCAAGCCAAGAAGTATGGGCAGGCAATCTACCCGAATGCTGTGTTCGGTGTATCACAATTTAAAGGCGGCCGACTCGGTTCACTATGGATGGATAGCACCTAAAAGTTGTCCTCCCAAATATACTCGAAGGTACGTGGAGGCCCAAGTCCGTATTAGCATTGTTTGATGCGAAACCGCACAGTGAGAGCACCACCTATATACTTATCGTACTGTAACGCTACCCCGAGGGACGTGCTACGATATACTTATGTACGTGGGGTGAGATATCACACTCGGAATGTATCGCAGACAAGTTAACGACAGCTGCTATGTTTTACGACGCCGGAACACGTCTCTAGCCTAGACCTTCTAAATGTTATCGTTATGGTTCCAATGCGTTTTTAGATAAATTGAGATTAATTTTATGTTGATCTTGCTTAACAATTTGCCTTTCAATGGTACCGCGATGATGTATGTAGAAATTCCTAAATTCAAACTAAGAATGATAAGCAAACTTTTCACTTTTAGTTTTTCAATGAAAGACCTAGCTACAAAGGGAAGAGAGCAAATAATTTTGTGAGCAAACAAATCAATGAACAAAAGAAAACATTGAGCACAAAACTAAATGTAGATTTCCTAATGTTCCTTTTTTGCAAAAAACACACAATCCTACATGCAAATGCAAGTTTTTCTTTTCAGTTCCTTTAATGTTATGAATGTAGAAAAGAAACTAAGTGCATCAAACAAATGCTTTTTACTTTTCGAGAAATGAAGAATATGAATGAATACAAACTACACTGAAAAACCTGAATAAACTGAAAAACAAACTACACTCCCTCCTACTCATACTACTAACCTAAAACTAAAACATTCAAAAATTACAAAACCAATTTTTTTTACCTAAAATGTAACCCTTTCTGTTTTCCAAATATTACACCTTCATATCTTAACAACAAAGTATGAAACATAGGGTTTCATGAGTGGAGAGGAAAAATGTTATAATATATTATATTGTAATGGTTTATTGTTATAATATATCAGCCTAGATTCATCTTAATTTTGGATCTACCAAGAACGGAGAGGGATCAAATCTCTTTTCACTGTAAAACATGTTTACATCTCATGAAATTTTGATCCCTCTCGACACTTGGTAAATCCAGGGTTAAGATGAATCTACATTAGTTATTAAAAGTGAGAAAGTACACAGGTTACAATTGAAAAATGATGTCCATTGTACTAATATTTATTATTGATATTAATAATAAAAATCTATAGATTGATTTCAGTTTCATGTAATTAATTAATTATAAGAAATATGAGTAAAAAAACATGGAAAAAATTAAGCATGTTACAACTTACCAGTGAAAAATTACATGTCCACTGTACACTTCCACGAGCAAATAAACAACAAGGAGAGCGGTTTTAATGAATAGAGGAGGTTGGTTTTTGAAGGAGGGAAAGGTTTCAAGTTTAATCTCAGTAGCCACAATGTTCTATATCTATAAGTTGATTGAACACGTGGATTGTGACTTGGTTCCACCGTACACATGAGAAAAATTAAAGTAATTGGACAAATCGACATCTAAAATAATTGAACACATTGGTCATGTTGGTCCCACCATACACATCATATAGAGAACCCGGCACTCGTACATACCTCATACCATGTATGTAGCAAGTGGGTTGTGATAGACCCACCATACACATTGAATAAAAGAACCCGACACACGTACACACTTTGTACCATGTATGTCCACTCCACCTCAAGGGAAGGTAAGCGGTTTCGTAAAATAGAGGAGGGATTTTTTTTTTTAATAATTATAGAGGGAGAGGTTTCAAGTTCAATCCCCGGGCGCTATAATGTCGATGTAGGGAGGCAATAATGTCGTCATAAATCTTCATGGAAAAATGTAAAAATGTGTGCGAAATGACAGTGCACCCATCACTAATAAATTCAAAGACTCAAAAATGAAATTGCAAATATTAAGCAGAGAAAAAAATGTAAACGTCATACCCAATGCAACTGACATAAATGAAGAACTTCAGGCCAGTGCAACTAGTAATGATGGTTATATTATTTGAAAACGTATGTATAGTCTTAGTCTAATCAGGCTTTAAATTTTCCTAGAAAATCATGGAAATTCTCTCAAATTTTTGATAAAATGCTGCATATTGATAAGATCTTGTATAAATTTATATAAATCCAGGTTACATTTGTCAAACTTCAAGATGTTGGGTATCCCACGGGTTTTTAATAGTGTGAATCCATTTCCACCATCAAAAATAAGATTCAAATACTCTTATTGGACTCCCACTATTTTTGAGCATCTAAGCAAAGTTGTTGCCTCAATAGATGACACATATATGTATATGTTTTCCAAGAAAACATAATTTTGTACAACATATTGTAAAGAGTTTTGAAAATTTAAACCCCTCTCATCTTTTTCTTTAATGATTAACTAATATGTTATACTAGTTTCAAAATTTTGACACAAACCTTTTATATATTTGTTTTAATTAATAAGTGGATAATTTTAAATTTTGAATTAATATTTACTTTTTAAATTATTTTTAAATGTGATATTTAATAGTTATTTATTTATTAAATTAATAAAATGTTAATCTAAATAAATGTAACTAAATTATTTAATAAAATATAGATTATTATTATTATTTTTTAAGTTTCTTTAGACTGTATCTTCATCATGTTCAATATATCACTCCAATTGGCCAAGGGAATTAGCCCAGGGAATTGAACCCGTCAGTGACTCCACATCAAGGACAATCACCATATATCCAAAACCCACGGAAAAACTATAAATTCATTTGAAATAACTATACAAAACCCATGGACAAAATATAGATTAATTTGAAATCAATAATTATTTTATATTTAAAAAATCATGATTATAAAAAGAATAAAAATATTTTAATCTTCTTATATCAATGATATCTTCTTCTAAATATTCTATATTTTAACATCTTTGTCTTTATAGCAGGATCTTCATCCCCAAAAAATTTATGAAGCTCTTTTTAATAAATTTGCAAATCAAGTCTAATGCTCATATTGAGGACTCTATACCCAACTCCATTTCCATAGTCAAAATTGAAACTATTTAGTTATGATGAATTTGCAATCAGAAAAAAAAAAAAAAAAAATCTTGTTGAATTTGGCATAATTCTTCCACCCAATAGTGTTGGCAATATTTTCCTTTCTCTCTCAAAGTCATAATTTCACGATTATAATATTTTTTAAATATATTTGTAAATTAATTTTCATGTATTTGTAAACTTTTCCTAGATAAAATTATTTTTTTTTAATATTTTTTTTTAAAATTTAAATAGCAATAATATAATTTATCTTTTTCACCCAACTTTTTGAAGGCTTTTACGGTGGCTTTTTCCAGTATAATTTCTCTAAATCCAGCAGGAATTTATTGACAAGAGAAATTTCACTCATATTTTTTGGTGACATAAAATTTTGTATTGCTGGTTTTCATAAATTTAAAATATGTACTAGCCTGCTACTGGAAACTAAACCAGACACAGAACTTTCAGATGTTTAAAAAATCCAAAAGTTCACATGCTGATATCAACACTTTGATTAAGGGTGTCATCCATACTGCCACTTTCTAAACCATCACAAATTGTTTGACTTCACCAATGATTTCAATCTGACATGCTTGCACTGCAAATTTCTAGAATGTTGTTTTATCCTCTCAATGAACAACTCATATTTCCTGTAGACATTTATTGTATTCCATAAGCATTTGAATTTTCCATCATCCTTGCTATGATTGATGGCTGAAGATGGGGCATGCAATATTTTTTGTGCATAACTTACATCAGTGGATGACATGACACGCAACCTTGATGAATCACTTAGATTTGGGAAGAAACCTGTAGGATGAGAATATAATGGTTTAAAGACCGGGAACAACGCATGCATATCAGCTTCAGACTAGGAAATGCCACAATTTAAAAACTTGGCATTGCTTAAAGGAATTTTAGTAAAGACAAAGGGATCTAGTCAAGCTTCGCCAGAGATCTGTAAGATCCACTTCATTGAGAACATACTTCAAGTTCTTTAGTTGGTGTTGTAGCACATATAAAATATCAACAAGTGATGAAGATAAAAAAGCTTCAAAACTATTCTTGGCGATGAGCATCAGATCCCCTTAAAATAATCACCATGAGCTTTACAAGCCAATTTGTTTAAAGTATTTTGAAGATTTCAATATCTTAATAAAAAAAAGAGCCCTCTATGTCAGGAATGTTTACTCTCTCTTCTTCTAAATTCTCACCCACCATTATGTCTAAAGATAAGCTGCTGCAGACTCCAGTTCGACAATCATATATTTCTACTTCGCAAAATAAAGCATACACATTGTCTCCATCATGTGTTATTAGAACTCCCAGTACATATAGAAGGCTTTATAATGGGAAATAGAGGTCAACAGTATTAAGTAGTCCTGGTCCTATTACTCCTTTTGAGAATCGTTCAGGTAAATGTGTATTACAGTTTGTTTTGAATAAGCATATTTTGGATTCCATAGTGGGTCAAGGAGCTGTATCAGAGTCTCAAGATGACCTTATTAAAAGGATGCTAGAAGCCAATAGTTGTTCTCTGCAAAATTTAGGCTTATTACCTAGTCTAGGATGCCGTTACATGTATGAAAACATTGAGGGAAAGGTACTTACTATCACTTTGCTTTTCTAAATTTGTTATATGCTTGAATTCATTCTCCAGGATAATAGCTTCTTGGTCTAAGCACTTCATAGCACACCACATTGCACAATGAATTGTCCTTTTGGGAAAAATGTTGATGTGCATCTTCCATTTAAATAAAATATATATAAGCTGCTTTGTTTCATAAGAGGAGCATCTGGTGTCTCAGTTTGAATTTCTGGAGAGGAAGATCAAGACATTTTCCACTGCATTGGCTGCCAAGGAAGCTCGGAATGTTTTCAATCATGTTGCTATTGCATCACAGGTGAATGCCTAAACTGTATTGCAATCATCTTTAAATGATTTTAATCTCACTTAAATTGATCATTGATGTCTATAATTATCTCAAGAAGTCAGGCACCTATTTAAGAGGTTGTAGATTTTATTAGTTATTGTTCTGGAATCTCCATTCCACATCAGTTATCTGCTGATAGGAAAGTGTCTTTGTTGTGGGGCTGGTTTGCTGCAATGGAGAGGGCCATCTAAATGATAAGTCGGTTCTGCTTCAAGGCAGGTTGGTTGCTTCAAAGTTGTGCCATCCATCCTATAGTGCATAAGTTAAAATGCAATTTCATAGGTACAAGTAAAATGATGAATTGTCAAAAGACCACCTTATAGTACATGTACAAACCAAAACAAACAAAAGAAGAACCATACTAAAAAATGAAAAAATCTGGTGCTGTGAAACTGTTCCTGATTGTTAACTCCCGTCATGTTGCCAAGGTCGAATACTCTTGAGGCCAAAGGGTAAGGCTTGACCTCTACAAGATGGCCAAATTTTCTTTATTCCCTGGTCAGTTAAATCTTATGCTTTTTTTTTCCTACAAAATGTACATATAGAATGGATAACAATTTTTGAATTTCCTTATTAAGAGGTTATTTTGATTTTTAACATCTGGCAGTCAATGTGTTTGTGAGCTTTGGACAAAGGAGCATGACTAATTTTGTAGAATTTTGTCTAGGTGATTGGAGTTGAAGGTCACAATCCCAGTGGGCACTGTCTAGTTGCATCAAGGGTAATTGATTCATTTCCTCTTTCAAATTCTGTGCATCCACGAGATCAGGATGCCCCTTCAGCAAAGCGAATAGCAATGGATCAAGCACCACAGATGAAACCATTGCCTAGAACTCGAAAAAATATTTCAATGGTAACTACATCCACCTTTTATTTGTTGTTTACAGCTATTATATCTATGGTTGCAATTGTTGTTATCTGTAAATTTGAATTCCAATTCATAACGCAATCATTCATCATTAATCATATATTTGCAGGTACAATAGTTTCTCCTTTTCGAGTGATTTTCTAACAGTATGGCCCCTCTCAATGTATTGAAACATGCCTAAAAAAATCTTTACTATTGTTGTGAAATACTTCATTCTTGCAAATAAAACCATTGAGCGAATTCCACTTTTTGTTCATTCTTTCACAAGTTTAGTAGTTATTTTTTAGGCCCTAAGGTCATAGAGATCATGTTAGTAGCTCTACATGTCAGTGAGTACATTTTTACTTATTTCAAATTTCCTTCTTGTAGTTGATTGCTGCAAGTCCCTTCACCACTACAGACAACTTAGCATTTCAAACATTAGCAGAGCTTCTTGTGTATGCCAAGAAAAAACAAGTTAATAATATTCTTTTGGTATGTGCCATGCATAGGAACTTAATTAGGGGTCAACTTGCAAGTTGCAAATTTTGATACATTTTACCTTGTGAATCCACGGTGAACTTTTGACTGAGGAACCATTTTTTTTTTGTTTCTTGTAGATGGGTCCTTTTGTTGATTCAAAGCCTCCATAGATAAAAAGTGGAACAGTAGACAGGTTCTATGAGGAAATATTCCAGGAGGAAGTTTGCGCAAGGGTCTGTAATTACTGTGCTTTCAATTCACATAAGTTAGTCTGCCCAAATTCAACAAAATCATTAATCAAGTCTTTATTCTAATGCATTATTGGTGCAGTTACGAGATTATTGTGAAGAGATGGGACCTAGTGCACATGTTTTCCTTGTTCCATCTACACATTATGCTCATCATGATTATTTGTTTCCACAGGTATCTTGATATCAGATAATTCTGTCTTTCCTAGCAAACAATTTTTATCCTCAAGACTTAATGTTTTCAATTATTATGTTTTCAGCATTTGAAATGATGTCTTATGCATAATGCTAAGTCTTGACATATTTGCTGAATGTTCGTGCAGCCACCATTCAATGTTCATGCTTTTGATCCTACTCATCAGGTATGCCAATATTCCATTGAATTCATTTTTTTGGCATCTTTGTTTCCTGTGCGAATTTTGTGTTTGTTTTCATTGTTCATCAATTTGACTTGAAGAAAATCACTAAACATATATGAAGATAAGTTGTGTTGCAAATACAGGGCTTTTCTGCTTGGATGAGGTTAGCATGAAACATTCTTTCACTAGATGTTGCTTACATTTATTACTACGAGAATCTTTGTGCATAGAAAGTGAGTTTATGAACATTTGGTTTGCTTCTCCTGGAGTAAAATCTATTACATGATGCAGATTACCATTGGAATTTGCACAGTCAATGTCCTAAGAAACCTTAGCAGTGAAGAAATCTTCCGGATTCCAGACCAAAGCTCAAATGATCAGCTTGCAAGGCTTTCAACTCAAATTCTAAGTCAGCGTAGGCATGTCCCTAAAGTACTGTCTCTAATTTTGATGCAAATTTCAATAGGTTGTAAGATGCTGGGAATAAATCCAATGGGAAGCTGTCAAATTGATTTTATATATTTATTTATCTTTATAGTAAATATCAACTTCGTGAATGTAAATTTGTAGTACTATGAACAACTTCTACCCACTTTTTCCAGCAGCTCCTGGTTTGCCTTTGGACTTATCTATTTCTTCTAAGGCTTTGCACATGCTTTCCATAGCCGACATCATTATTTTTCCCTCTGATCTTGCAACATTTGGAAAGGTAATTAAAATTCTATTAGAATCATATAAATTGAGTCATCAAGATTTATGGTATAATGTATCTAATGAGTTTTTCTTGGTATTTTTACCTTTTTCCTTCTCAGGTTTTGCAAGTTGGTGATAACCATAAGCTAATAGAGCCAGGGTTACAAAATGGCAGTTATGGTGATTGAATAAGAAATCAAAGTGTGTTTGTATCAACTCTTACTGGTTAATGACTGTGGCAACGGATCTAACACAGAGAAATAAAGTTACCTCTGTTTTTCAACAAGCTGCAGCTCTTAGGCTTAATGTTTCCAGGACTTGGGCCTTCAACGATGGCCAGTACAAGGCATTGCAGATTTTTCCTGGTGTATATGATGAACAAGTATTTCAGGTTTGTGCATGGGGGCTACATTACATCAAGCCTTCAGGACCTCAACCCATTTTTTTCAAGAGATTTTTCTTTTGGGTGTCTGGATCTGCTGGCATTGTTTGTTTTAATCTGATTTTTGGGGTTGTTTTGGTTCAGGCTCTGGACTTTGTGGTCTTTCAAGCCAGAAAGTATGGTATCAGACTAATACTTAGTCTGGAAAACAATTATGTGAGCTTTGGAGGAAAGGCCCAATATGTACAATGGGCTCGCAATGCACTTTTAATTCAAAATTCTCTTTAGTTTCAAAAAGGCAATGCATTTGATAAATCAAATAAGCAAAAAAGACTAATCATTATAATTTTTCAAAATCTTTCCAATCAAAATATGACTGAAACTAACTACAACCAAAAACTATCAATTGGATGTCAAACATAATAACCATACAGAAGCACAGTCCATTTCTGAAAATGGCTTTCACACCAACTGAAACCACACCCATCACACTCAGTGAGAAAATTTGAAAAGCTACCTGGTTTTCAAGAGACTCTACGAGCTGCCTTTTCACTATAATCAAAAGATTCAAGATAAATTGACACTTTTAATACAACAATGAGTCAGAGAACAAGAACAAAAAGATTTAACTTTTAATCACAAAATGGATGATAAAGCATTGACAGAACATTTACAAAAAAAAACAAGGCATTAGACATCAAAGCTACTAGTTGAGTACATGAAAATTCATCCAACAGAGCATAGCAAAGGAAAATCAAATGAACCCATTGGACTATCCCAAGGATCTCATTAGAGTTGCTTTCATCTCTATGACATAGGTCGCCCGATTTTGACGACAAGTACTCTCAAGATTTATCGGACACTTCATATAAAAGCCTGTTTATAAAGGAAGAAGGATCTAAGGATCCAGATATTCCTTGTTACCGATGTTTCCCGGAGAGGAAAATAAAATAAGTTAGGAAAGAATCAAACAAATTTAATGGTTTGTCAACAGGCACTATGCCCACAATTTGGTGGAATTTATGGCTGGTAATGACTGGCTGAGTTTCAGCAAAATCCCACAAGGATCCCGTTCCCCTCTTCTGTTTGATTACTACATTGGTTATGCTGGCCTGGATTAATGGCAATGGGATCTCCACCTTGACAACCAAATACATTTGAAAAAACCCAGTATAGTTTGCCATCATGGCGGCTTTTCATCATTCTGTGATATCTATATTTCATTTCCTACAGAAATTAGACATACATAGGGTAGACTATGACTACAAATTTGTTGTGTGAAATTATTTACCCTGAGCATTGATTGCTACATTGGTTATGCCGGCCTGGATTAATGGCAATGGGATCTCCACCTTGACAACCAAATACATTTGAACAAACCCAGTATAGTCTGCCCTCATGGCGGCTTTTCATCATTCTGTGATATGTATATTTCATTTCCTACATCAATTAGACATACATTGGGCAAACTATGACTGCAAATTTGTGATGCAAAATTCTTTACCCTGAGCATTGAGGACCACAACGAAGGCTAATTCAAGAAGGCTTATGATGCATAGCTATCATGGAGATTTTGATGGATTATTTATTCAAGAAAGGGAAGGAAGGTGCATACCATTGAACAAACTAGCGAAAAGCGGGGTGCCTCTGTGTTATTAGTCGGCGTTGGATTTTGAGAGCGAGCTTGTGCATGTGCTTGAGGTCGAGCACGTAGGCTGTGGCGAGTTTTATCTCCCACAACACCAATACCATCTCTTTCGAAGTGTATCTCTGCTATATACGAACTATGGGAGGGCCCTAACACCGAACGGACCAGAGAGGGTCGGCCTCGCTCAGCCAGCAATAATATCGGTGTCCAACCACCTCTCCTAACCATTGAAAAAATGGGGTGAATCACTCTAACCCCTCCTTTCGACCCTGTAAATCCAGGCGAATGCCATGGAAATCTGCTCCAACCAAAAAAAATCGAGGCAAATTTCATTTTTCCAGTTTTATGCGCCCTTTTCTTGGTGGGCTAATATTTAATAATTAATTATTTTTAAAATATTTATTGGGCTACCTTTATTAAACTATAGAAAATGGGTTTAATATAAAAAAATCGCCCTATTAAAATTGAAAATCCCTTAAAATTCGCCCCTAAAATTTTCCCTGGAGAGAGATGGATGCCCTCGCCCTATTACTGCAGATCCCAGGAGATCCTTATGCAGGTAGGCCTCCTCAAGTTCTATGAGGAGGCTATTTCTGGCCTAAAGGCCCATAGTGTGCTTTTGAGACATCTTATCGGCAGGTGGAATGCCCACCGACAAGCTTTTCAGGTTGGTCCTGACCAATGGTACACACCCACTGAGGAGGAAATTTATTTTATTACAGTACTATCGAGGAGAGGGGTGGATTTTCCCTCATTCCCAGACGTGCCAGCTGGTTGTGTAGTAGGGAGTTAGTTAGTTTACTCCCAGAGATACATTGGAGCACATGTACTGTCTCCTTCAAATTTTCAGGTACCTGGAGGTCAGTTACGTATAGGTGCTTTTGGTAGACAGGACGTGCAGTGCCTCTCTATTATCACCTCGATCATTTTGCACAACACCAGTGATGGGAAATGCATTAGTTGCTCGCTTTTATATTACATTGATTCTTTAGTAGAACAGCCACGACTTGTCAGGTGGTCTGCCATTTTTTTGCGACAGTTTTGTACGACCTTAGATAGATGTCGTGCTCATGCACAAGGGAGGGTCAACTTCCCTTTTTCTTCAAATCTATTTTGTTTATTTTTCGAGAGGTTTCCAGAGGTGAGACCTAGTTTTTTTCGACAGCCTCACAGGCCGATGTTCGAGGCCCGAATGCGTATGTGGAGGCCGATGATGCCCAAGAGGGGAGACACTATGTTTCGAGCGAGGATATCACATGATTCGCTGGACTTACAAGCCAGTGTTGGCGGGCTGCATCCCTTAATTATGGTCCCATGTCCTTATGCTGGACTAGATTGGCGAGGGTGTCCCAACATCCTCTTCACTCGTGATGAGCCGCCAGATGATAGAGGTAATATTACTGTTTTATTTATATTTATTATAACATGTTTTTTAACTTGTTTTTATTAAATTGTGTAATGAAATTGTCTAATTATTGTTGTGTACTTGTATATATTTTGCAGAAATTGGCTCTTTTGATGGCGATGAGATGCCAGATCCACCACATGATCCAGGTGTCGATCCTGATGATTACGATCAGGAGATGGCTGATGCGCCGGAGGATGAGGTCGGTGGCACAGCAGAGATACGTGCTGATCCTGCGCCTCATGGTGCACCGGTACCGCCTTTTGCTAGGCATGGTCGACCTGAGACCAGATACCAAATGGAGTTGGGCAACCAACTCTATGGATTGATTTCAAATGCAGGCATCAGGCTCGCTCATTACAAAGAGATACAGGGTGATGATAGACTGTTACGGATGTGGAGAGGCATGTCGCGTGACATGTACGGCCTGATGCGTCATGTCGTAGGAGCTACGACAGCTGTTACATGATTGAGGAAGATTGTCTGTAGCTATAGGCGTAGTTGAGCTATGGCATGTGATAGACAGTCCACCAACAGCGACTCAGATGCATCTTGTGATTTTTCACCTCGCGGCGTGCCTGATGATTAGCATGAGGCCCCACTGGTTGCATCTGACACTAGTCATCATGGAGATCAGGCTAGACCATCGTCCACGTCCAGTCAGTAGCCTACAGCATCCATCAGTACTAGTCACGATCATCATGAGAAGGCTGGACCATCGACCGCTGGGGCTGTAGTACTATTGACTGAGCAGGCCTCCACTACTACTGTGCCTCATATTGATCATGTTGTACTACCACCAGCGGATGCATCCATCAGTAGTAGTGATCATCATGATCATGAGTAGGCTAGTCAACCATCGACTGTCAAGGTTGCACTCAGCTTTACTGAGCAGGCCACATCCACTTGTACTAGTGTTATTGATGTTGTTATACTACCACCAGCTCCTGATCCATGACATTTATATTACAGTTGTATATTTTTAACATTTTTTTTTCTTCTGAATTCGACTAATTCTATTAAGAAAAAATATGGTACAAGAAGAATTTACAATCAAGGGAGGCAAAAACCGGAAACCGGAAATGATAGGACTATCAACCTCGGTTCCGGAGAAGGAGTGAAGAACACAAGGAACTCCAACAAATGACTGGAAAGCAAAAAAGGGGTTGAATCCTACCCAGAATGGGTAGAGGCCTGAACACGAATCTTTTTGCCTTTCCTTTTCTTGACTTCGACCCAATCCTCCTGGGGCGAATGAGAAACAACCACTTGAAGACTAGGATTCTCCAGAGGGGGTCCTTCCTTTTCTGAATCAAAGGAGGAGGTCATGTGGACCCATTCTAGAAACGCGTCCACATGAGGAGGTCATGTGGAAGCATACCTCCTCCTTTCACCTCCTCCTGTTCTAGAGCCAGCTTGAGATCTAGCACCAGATCTGAAGAGCTGACCCATTGCAGGAGAGTTTTGCCCAAAGGTTGAGAGATTTGGATCTGAAAGGAGTTAAGACTGTCATGGCTTTGAAGGGGAGGAGATTCCACCTGCAAAAGGAGACAATCACTTAATGACAGAGACCAATCCGAGACAGGGGATTGGGAAGCAGGGTAGTTAAGCCAATCGTTCTTCTTCTGCCTGTAAACTCGTTCTTTGTGATCTGCGTGCCTGGAGAAGGGAGTATTTGTGGAGTCACATTTGCTCCTAGGTTCTAGACCTTGAAAAATGCTGAGGGTGCCTGCATAAAGCGTAGAATAGGGGCGAGAGGGATCCTGCAAAAGTTGAATCAGTCGCTGCCTTTCTGAATGTCGCAGCTGCTTCTACAGATTCGCATGGCAAGGACAAAGTGAAGCCCTTGGCGCAGGGACGAGGGCATTTTATGCAAAAGGAAATGGGGTACGTCTCCCAAACTGGTGCGGCGCATGAGATGCAGAGGAAAGAGTCGTCGACGTTGCAAGAGAAAAAACCCTAGACTCCATTTCGTGGGTCCGTTGCATTTGAAAGATCATCGTATATATGGTTCATATATTTTATGTTCATGTTGCAGTTGTACTTAATTTTCATGTTGATGATCATCATGATGTGGCGCATATTGTTAGTCATGTTAGATATGTTCATTTAATGTTTAGCTTGCAGATAGATGTGTATATGTGATAGGCGCATGAGTTATTTGACATTATATTGAGATGTATATTTGATGTTTGTGTTGTGATGATTTTAATATATAGTGTTAATTTGATGTTAATTGAATGTGTTTATTAGTCGAATATGATGTTTATACAATGGTTATCATGGTCGTGATGATGTTTATTAATTAATTTAATATTATTAAATGACCATGATATTTATTAAATATTATGTCGTGAATGTAATTGTAATTTAAATTTTAATTCTATGTAAAATTGTATTTGTATTTGTACTAATTGTCATTTTAAGTGTAACTGTATGAAGGATCCCCGAAAAATATGGAGCGAAGCGGAGTTTTTGTTCGTGGAAACCCTAGGGCACTGGGCTCGGCTGCTCTGTCTACAGTGGCGGCGGACCATGATTCTGAGGCGCCGCATCGATCTCTTGTGCCTGTTTACCTTTTTTCGGTGGCGAATCGCTCATTCCCCCTCGTCTGCACTGAACTCAAGCCACGATTTGACGCAGACTACAAACTTTTTAGAGGATTACGGGGCACAGAGCGGCATCCATTTCGAGGAGGAATCTCTGTTTTATGTTTTCACATCTCTGGACCAGTTCTGGTGGTCTTCTTCCATCGACAACAGACATCCGCACCTGCAGGCAATGGGTATCTTACCTCCCTCATCTGCAGTTTTTATCGTGCTTATTGCTGGGGGTCTCAGCTGTTCGCCCCTGTTCCTTCCCCTTCTACACCGGATGGGACAAAGAACAATGGGTGCGGCGGCAGCATTGATTTTGGTTGCCGGGCAGGCCCTATGCGGACTCTATGGCAGCCCTCGGACCATTCATGCCATGCATTGGCCCACGACCTGAACGATATGCCTATAGTCAACAAATACAGCCCGCATATCTGTAACATCGACCATCAGGTAGGCTCGAAAGCCTTCCAATTTTTCATTAAGCCTCCTGTAGGCAATAGCATTGTATTATGGTTTCGACCAACTGATTTTATACCACAACTGAAGGAAGGAATCTGGTCTGTGGCGGGTTACCCAGTTCATTCTTAGTTACTGATATTTGGGGGAAAGGCCTTAGCTGACCATTGCACCCTTAAAGATTATGCCATTGGCCCTGGCTCTTCCATCTGCCTCAACCTTAGACTGAGGGGTGGAATGATGGGACAAAACAGGGCACAAGGATCCACCATGGGAGCAGGAACATCCAGAACAGTTCCCACAAAAGGCTCATACCGGAATGTTTTACAAGGGGACAAAACCTGTCCCACAGTACCAGCTGCCCCTGCTGAAAGTTCCCCTAAGCCATACATTGTAGAACTGCAGGACAGCGTTCCTGAAATAAATATAGACAGTCTAGACATTGATGTGCATAGAACTGCCTACGAATCACAAGCCATTATAGGCAGATTCAACTGTTTCTGGCCCAAACCAATGGAGCTGTTCCATTGGATTTTTACAAACTGGACCATGGAATGTGAGATACACCTATGTTCTAAAGGTTTCTTCATTGTCAAATTTTCATCTACTGAGGCCAGAGATGACATTATCAGCCAGGGACCATGGTTCTAGGGCTCTACGGGACTATTCATTACACCATGGTTCCCAGATTTTGACGCCAACACCATGGAAGTGACCAAAATGCCGGTCTGGGTAAGGCTCTACAATCTCCCGCTACATTTTTGGAATGAAAATGTACTTGCCTGCATTGGAAACACCCTGGGTAGATACATTAAAACAGATACTCAACGCCTGGAGGAGCACATATTCACCTTTGCACGTATATGTGTGGAGGTTGACTTGAGCAAGGGACTTCCAGAGTCCATTATGCTGAACAACAAACAACAAAGATGGACACAGCATTTAGATTATGAGAACACAGCCTTCAGATGCCGGATATGTAGGTGTACAGGACACCTACAAAACACATGCCCGGCAGCCAAACGGGATAACAGGAAAAAGAAGAAAACAGGCAAAGCGGCAAAAGGTTGGAAATTTCCCTCTGAAGAGCCAGAACTACAGGAAGAAGAGGTGGAACCAACACCACAAGAGAATCAACAAACAGATACTTCCTTGGGAACACAAGAACAGGAAATTCAAGATCCTCTCGACACCACCACAAAGACTCAGCAGGAAATGGTACCTGGAACACTAGACAGTGGGGGATATAAACGAACACATACAACAGACACATCAGACTCTGGTAAGGATAATGGAGCACTAATGGAAGAAAATCAGCTCGTCCTTATCGAGACCGGGCCAACACTTGGTGCTTGGCGTAAGGTTGAAAAGAAGAAGGGGAGAAAATTCTAATTGTATCTCTTTTGCTTATTTTTTCTGCGGCTTTCTGAATGTCTTTGGACATATATCAGCACATGCAACATGTAATTTTGTTTACTCATAAATAAAATTACGAATTTTTTCTTTGTGAAAAAAGTGTAATTGTATGTAAAATATTTGTTAATGTAAAATTTTAATTGTAATTGTAATATTTAATTTATTCTGAAATGATTGTAATTGTATATGTGAAAAATTGTAAAATTGTAATTCTAATTCTAATTGTATGTAAATTTCACAAATTGTAATTGTATTTGTAATTGTAATTTTAATTGAATTGTATGTAAAATATTTGTAAAATTGTAATTGTAATTGTAAATGTAATTCTATGTAAAATTGTAAATGTAACTGTAATTTTAATTGAATTGTCTATAAAATATTTGTAAAATTGTAATTGTAATTGTAAATGTAATTATATGTAAAATAGTAAATGTAATTGTATGTAAAATTAAAATTCTAACTCTCATTCTAATCATAATTCATGTATGTGAAATTAATGTAAAATTGTAATTGTAATTGTAATTCTAATTCTAATTCTAATTTTAATTAATGTAATTGTATGTAAAAATTTAATTTGTAAAATTTTAATTCTATTAATGTGAAAATTTTAATTCTATTAATGTGAAATGATTTTATTAAAATATTTAAATTTGTAAATTTCCAAATAATTGTAAAATAACAAATCTAGAATAATACGAATTTTTGTAACATGAAGTTTCAAAAATAATGAAAATAAATTCATGTACTTTATAATTATCATTATTTTATTATGATCTTACATATATAAAGTTTACAAAATAATGAAAATAAATTCATGTACTTTATAATTATCATTACTTTATTATGATCTTACATACAACAACAACAATAACAACAACAACAACAACAAAAAACTTTAAAAATTTCAGTGTGCTTATCATCCTAACAGGCCCCGGTGCGTCGTATTAATACAACGCACCAGTGCGTCACATTTCCGCGCACCGGAAACGAATAAACGCAAATAAGAAAACGTAACTCTATTTTTTTTAAGTTAAAAAAAATGGCAATTTGAAAAATGGGCGGCAAAATATTTTCAAAAATCTAATTTGATAAAATAATTCTTTAAATACTAAACACTTTTCATTATTTCACTATTTTTGCTAAAAAATTTCAGTCAGATTTTTGCAGCAGACAGACTTGGAGCAAGAGAGCACACGGGCACTGCGGATGGCGAAATACGTTCGAACAAAAGTATTCAGAAAATCAGAAACCAAAACTCTGGTGATTCAAGCCCTTTATCATAGAATTTCAAACCATTTCGTGATTAAATTTAATTCTTTTTTTTACTTTTGTCTGCAATTTTTTTTTTTTTCCTGCAGTTTTATCCATTTTTACCCTGAACCCTTCATTTTTTTGTTTTTTCTCTTTCTTCTGTCTGTTTCTGTGATTTCAAAATTAGGGTTTTCATTTTAGATTGACGTCCAACCCACGGGACGACTTGCATAGTCGGATCCCAATCCATTCGACCATTGCATGAATTTTTGAAAAAATAGATTTTTCTTTATCGGTGCGCCCTGCGTATGCCACCGCATCGGTGCTCTGTATTATTACAGTGCACCACGCAAGTTCTGTGTCATAAAAAAATGAAAACATTTTTTTAAATCCGTGCGCCAAATCTGAAATAGGGCATCGGTGCTCTCTTTTACTAGGAAAGCACCGTACGATGTATTACACCATTTTTGTGGTGCGTTTATAATACCCCACACACCGTTAGTTCTATTACACTATTTTTTTGGTGCATTTATAATACCGAATGCACCGTACAGTGTATTATATTGTTTTGCGGTGCATTGTTAATATATTCACGCACCGGCGGCAGTGCATATTTCATGAAAGGCGCACCGGTGTCTCGAGATTTATTTTCTACCTGAAAAGTTGAGAATTTATTTATAAATATATTAATGAATGATATGCTACAGGTTTCAGATTCATAAAGAAATGACTGACAAGATATCAAGTAACAAAAATACTGTTAACACATCAAGAAAAACAAAAAATGCAAGTTCTTTGTAAATTATTTATAAAAAAAATTATTTTTTAACTATATGTAACTTTAACTAATATGTATTGTTTACTGTGTATCATGCAGAGCCACAAAATGATGAAGCTCGATATGATTATTTATGATCTACGACAAGAAGAGCGTAAAAGTTTAACGAAAAAATTACAAAAAAGATGAATCAGGTGAATGAAACAATACTATCGATCCAATATGAGTTTATTTTTTTAATTATCATTAATAATATACTTAAAATTATTAGATAATGTGCCAAACAATCTACTAATTCACATTTGTTTAATGTTCTACAGGGACCAACAACTCAGAAAAGGAATGTTGTTCTAAGAAAAGAAAAAAAATAGAACATGCAAATGAAAATGAATTGCTCCTTGACTCATTTGGAGTGGTGCTGGAAGTTAACGAAAGGGGGAAAAAATTTTACAAAAGTTTGAGGGATCTAGTGGAACGAATACAACAACGTGCTTCAAATGTAATATGTAATCATTGAATTTTTCGATCACTAGGTACAATAAATAAATAATTTAGCATTAAATATTAATTTTCAACAATTTTCTTGCGGAAAAGAAAAGAAAATGTAACCCATTCAGCACATAAAACAGGACGAAAAGGAAGAAAATGGTTGATCTCTAAGTTTGTGAGTAATTGTTACTTCCTTATAACAACTTAACTAGATTTCATTTTTGTATTTTTTAAGTTGTTTTACAAAAATTATCATTGAATGTCTTCAAAAAAGTCCTAACATACAAAGAAGAACCATCAGAGAAATTGATTGAAATCGGGTTAAATATGGGTTGTGAGTATATGTTGGCATATCAGAATTTAATTGTGGAATTTGTAAGCATATATTGATCTTGTTTTAATTAGCTTCGTCTATAATTAATAGAACAAAAACATCTTTTACATTAAATATATGATTTGTTATGGGGTACAAAACTTGCAGGAAACAAAGTATGGAACTGTACCAACAGATGAAATTTTGAAATATGGCATGGTACATGGTTTTGAAAGAATGTATATAGTTTATGAGTCAATTGTTGCTATGGTACACCATTTTTCTTTTCAATTTACATTGATGTATATTATTTAATATTGAAATTTTCATTATTCTCACCAACGTATATAAACTTATTTCAGTTTATTTTTATGTTTGTAGATGGAAAATGAAGAAGAAGAAAACAATCAACGTTGTGAACACAACATTCCTGAAAATAACCCAAGTCATGGAAGTAGCTCTAGCAGTGACAGCAGTTCAAGCGAAGAATGATGATCACTATGTAATTTGGATATCAAAGCAAGGAATTTTGTTTTTTGAAATATGCCTGTGAAATCAGACATTTTGTTTAATGTAATGGAAATTGTGTCCCGATTGAAAGATAAAGGGATTCGAATAATTGTCCCACTTTGTATGATAAAGACTGTCTTATATATATATATATATATATATATATATATATATATATATAATCATAATCATAATCATAAAACATGTTTTAATTTATTCTATTTCGTTCTCCATTGTCGCTATTGCGTTCTCCATTGTCATTCTCAAATGCACTAATAAAAATTTAATTCATATGAATATTGTTATAAGATTATATATATGTGTCGACTTTTGATGAATAATGAATTTAAAAAAACCACAATAATTCTGATATGATATAACAAATTAATCCAAACAGTACATTCAAATGCATTAATAAAAATGTAATTAATATGAATATTGTTATAAGATGTGTCAACTTTTGATGAATAATGAATTTAAAACAATCACAATAATTGGACTGTCAGAGGTGGATGTTTCTTAAAAAAAAAAAATGAAAACTGGTGCATTTATGTGTCTATACGCACCGATGCGTTTATGATTCTATGGGCACTGCACTAATACCGATTCCAGTTATAAATATCGATGCGTTTGTATGATACTGCGCACTGGGACGTTTATGTATCTATAAGCATCGGTGCATTTGTAGATGCCATTTGCACTGCATGAATACCGATATCAATTATAAATCTTGGTTCCTTTCTATGATACGGAGCACCGGTGCCTCATAAAGATACACACACCAGTGCGCTTATACGACCTATGGGAACCGCTCAAATCCCAAGACAATTAGAACAACCATGTGCATTGTATCACTAGCACCAGGCCCAGTGTTGTTGTTTTCCTTAACAACCCGGTGCATTCTCCTTCGACTGCCCTGGTGTGCTGTCTACCGATACGCACCGGTGTGTTAAAACCTGATAAGAGCACAGATGAAAAAACATCCGTAATAACCTTCGGCCGCCCATTTTTTTTAGTTGTGTTGAATTTCCATTAAATGCTCCGCCAAAACCTTCGTTACCAGAAAAAAAATGTGGTAGCATATGTTTTTTTGACAATTTTGGCCAATTTTATAACATTAAAAACCTCCTTTATAACCTCCGCTATAGGGTCTTTTCCTTGTAGTGTCCATACTCCTGCCTCCTCACCTGTCACCTACTCCATGCTCCTACCTCATCTCCATTCCGCCAATCTCCTTCTGCATTCCCCCTCTTCATTCTAGCTTCCTCACCCATAAAACTGTTTCCCTTGCTTTTTAATCAGCTGGATGAAGGATGAATTAAGAGAGTCTATTTTCAAGCTCTGACTCCACTCTAGTCATTGCCCCCTTGTTTTTTATAGTTAATTGGATGAATTAAGAGAGTCTATGGATGGAAGCTACGCAATGGACCATCATAACATGACCATCAGAGCATGATTTATCGGAGGAAGAAGGCCCTGTAATATTCTCTCCGTGAAAGATTTATATTCTCCATGGAAGATTTACCTGGAACGCCAGTACCAATGGAGGCCTTGCTTTTCACATTGGCCAATTCCTGTTTGTTGTAGTAGCTTATGTTTTCATCATGGTCACTGGTGATGGTGATGAATGTATCAACTGCACATATTTTTGGTAATGGTGCACATATTTCTGGTAATGGTCATTGGTGATGGTGATTTGAATTTATCAAATGCACAATTTTCTAGTAATTTCTTCATGTAGACTCTATTCTGAAATTGGCTCTGGATTTAAGTAAATTACCTTATTATAAGAAAATATACCATCATCTTGTGGGAATTATGCTAATTCTACAATCCAATTATATGATATGCAAAGTATAACCAAATGATAGGCTGGTTCATATTTATCTGGATTTTAAATCTTTCATTTAACATGTCTCCATATCATTTGAAGGAATCTTGTTTCGGAAAGTACATTTGGGCGTGAGAGATGGGCTAGCTTCCGAAAAATCCAATAAGGGGGTGTGAGAAGGTCACAAACTCACTTGCTTCAGGGAGTCCCTAAAATCACAAAGCTTTCGAGCGACCCAAAATGATCTCAATTTAGTCTGGGCGAATATTCGTTTTTTGTCTAATAGGACTCGACGAATCTCATCAGATTTCTTGGCGATAAGGCCTTTTAGTTCCTTATTGGGCGGGGGGCGATGGTCTTGCTCGTTCCTTCCCCTCGGAGGCGAAGAAAATTCAAATTTATGCTCGCCTACTTATGTTTTCGGTATGATAAGGGTCGACTAGGTTCTATTTTACAAAAAAATTACTTCTGGCTTTCTATTGCATTCTTGAGCTGATCAAAATCCAATAATTTTCTTTCTTTCTCTTTGTCAGAAGAATCAGTAAAGGAGGAGCTTGTAAACAAACGATTATGGGTCAAAGAAAACATAGAAAATTATCGCTCTGAACTGAAGAAAGATCCATTGAAGCGTAGAAGATAAAATAATATACACATTAACTAATTTATTCATTCTCTTATATTACAGGGGAACTAATTTATTCATTCTCTTATTTTACAAGGGAAAAAAGGTAAAAAAAAAGTGAGAGGAGTTAGAGAAGTTAAGAGAACAAAGTTTATTGCATTGCCTCCCTATAGTTTAGAGTAGTTTAGAAGTTAGTAGGATTCATTTTCAGGCCTAGAATGGGCAGTGTATCGTTGCCTACGGTGGATTTATGGTCGGTAGGAACACAGTTTAAATGTAAGAATGAAGCTGAAGGCGACACCAAGTGATACAAATGGAGGATTCTTGACTAACAACATGGTTAATGTTGATGTTGGCATCGAGAATAATATTAACGCCACCATTGTGTAGCCCTCCAACACTGCATTTGTGTTGATTAATTTCCCTAATTTAGTTGTCAAATTACTAAACACCCACAAGCGATTAACATAATTTATAGTGTTAATGGCTTTATGGCTTGCAGGTATGATTCAAAAGGCGACTCAGATAGAAAATCCAATTGCTGCTCTCATGATTCAGAAGGTGATTCTGATAGAAAATCCAATTGTTTCTCACTGTTGTAGCACTTCACCAGGCATCTCATCCCTTGCCGAAGCATGGTACACCGTCAATGTCGTGTTGTTAATGGAATAGCTTTGGCAACTCTTCATGTCTTTGAGAGATTGCAACAAATATATTATTGTTCTTGATGAGCCCAAGAACAGAAATATTGGCCTTCATTGTGTGGGCTGCTTTTCTTTTGATAGCGCTTGATTTCGATTTCACCACTCCACTCACGACCCACCACACTTGCTTCACCACAACAGGCACCCTTCCTATCTTCATATTTCTTCCTATAAATATAGTTCAATGCAGTGTAGAATATAAAGAGTATAAGTCCTTTGTGCTATGGCAATAATAGTAATAGGTTTACTGCTCACAGACGTTCCTTAGTCCCAATATGCATGTACCTCTCTGCAAATTTTTAAGTGTGTGAGACAAAAAGGAACAATATCAAATACACTACACAATACCATACAACCAACATATTTCATTACCCTGTAAAATAGCAGCAGCCCTTCAATCGCATGAATAAACTTACCCAAACAAAATACTAAGGGCCTTTGTAACCAAAACATGGAGTTGCGACCATCCTAGGGACTGAACTACTGAGATTGTTACATCTCTAAATTTGTATGCTCAGGAGTGCTTTACAAGACTCAGAAATTTCCTCAAAATTCCTTCTCCAGCAAGAATTGGTTATTAGTTATCGATTTGTTGAAATTGCAAATAGAAATCAAATTCACACTGAAAACTACATTGGAACCAAAATACCAAAATCAAAATCACACTAGAAAACTATGAAAATACCAAAATTCGCTTCATGACAATACCATACCATGCATATATATATTTATTAAAAGAAAATGTATGATTGTCTCATGGTCGATATATTACAATCCCAACCCCTGACTCCCTAGTTCTGCATCTTCATTTTGTGGTCGATATTTCACCCTTGCAACAACGACAAACAAATGGGTCTTCCTAACGTATCCAAGCTCTGCATGGAATCGAATCTTGTCAAGTACTTAACAAGAGACAATAACAATAATTTGTAGTCTAGATCATAAACCTTACCATACTCTGCACCTTTTTTTAGCTAATTTCCCCTGATGACCGAGATTATACTAGAGTTGACCCCTATTCAGGACTAGAACAAAAAACTTTTCTTACTGCAACCCTACTCAAACCTTCCTCAGCTTTAAAAAGCGCAACATATGACCATAATTCCACTTTGAATAACATGAATTTGCAGCCTTTTTCTTTTGCACACCCTCCGCTTCCAGGCTCCTTCAAAGATAAGAAAACATGTGAGTAACCATTCACCATCCCTAGTTGCTTGGACGGTTTTCTATGTTGCTAGATATCCATTCCCAATTATTTCATGTAATTATCCATTCCCAGTGATTTTGATTATGTGAATGGAAGAATATGGTTAGTTAAATCATTCCCAATTATTTCATGTAATCATCCATTTCCAATTATTTCATGTAATTATGTGAATAGAAAAAGATGATTAGTTAAATCATATTTTACTCTAGAGTAGCTACCACTTGTTGCAAAATATTATGTCTGCTTACAACTGTGTTATATAATTATCTTTATAATAAAATGTTTATATAATTATCTTTATAATAAAATGTTTAATGGCATGTGTTGCATCTTAATTTTTATAATAAAATGTTTAATAGCTTATTTAACATATGGTGTTGCACGGTAATTTCTTTCAGGTTCTAGCTCCACGGTAATTTTTTCCATGCAGGTTCTAGCTCCACTCGAATAAGAAAACTACAACTTTCAAGTAAAGTACCCACAAAAATAGTCAGATAAGTCAATATTTCATTAGCGGCAAGGACTCTCCACAAAAATAGTGAGATAGCTCAATATTTCATTACCAGCAGGGACTCGGGACTCTCAGCTGCATGCCGCCCTTGTTTATTGTTGTGGACATTCATCAATGAGGTTTTGTTTAGTTTCAATTATCAATAAAATGATTAAATCATAATTTTTTTTTAATATAAATATATTTTATCTTTCAATTTTATAGTTTAATAAAAATATGATAATTTTTAAGATTAATTTAATTAATAATAAAATTCAAAATCATTTGATATTTTACACTATATTCAGTGTATATTCACATAACCTCAACATGTACATTTAATTTTGTTAGAATTAAATAATTTAATAGACCTTTATCTTAATCATCCAAAATAAAACTCAATTGAAAGATAAACTAAATAAATAATTTATAATATTTAAAAAAAAAAATCCATCATCATCAGTAAAACTGAATCTTTATTAAACTAATAGAAATGTTGACAATGTAAAATTAAATATAAAATTATTAAACCAGCTGAAATTTATTTAAAAGGGAAATTGTGAAAACTTAAAATGTGTTACAGAAATGAATTATAAAGTAGAAATTTTATGAAAGTGTTTAAAAAGGTACCAGAACATAAACAAAGTGTTTCTTTAACATCCGCCAAGCCTCCAAGTCAGTTGCTCTGGATGGATAGGGACCAGATATTGCCTACGTGACAGGCTAAAGAAGAGATGATTGTGTGTGAAATAATTTAGACACAGCCTGATGGCAAATTTACAGGTCATTAAAATGCACAAAATGGGAATAATATTTGAGGGATTCGAGACTGCAACCTGCGTATGCATGTTTGAAAAGTTACCAGGGTCACATTGCACAAGATCTAATCAGGACTGGATAACTGCTTGGAACTCTCAATTTCAAGATTTCAAGCCAAGTTTAACCAAAAATGGATAATCGTTTGGAATTTTCAATCTCGGGAATTCAAGTAGCTATGAGACCTAAACCAGAAGGGGCAACCGCTTGGAATTGCCAACCCTCTGGATTTCTGGTAGGTATGTGTGGCAACACCTAAATATTACGGAGTTTTGCTTCTTATTTGCTGTGCAATAACTTCTAACGAACTCATCCGAGAAATCACCAGCCTTCCAAGATGGGTAGCAGAGGTGGCCATTGGAAGCACCTCATCAAACAACGCATTTTGAGCGAGTTTTCAACTCCTTTAATTAAGGTATAATTTACACACAAGAAAATTCACTTCAAAATACAGTTCTTTATTTATAAATTATAGTAATACAACAAAGAAGGATTTTCATTCAAATTTTTAAATATTTCTATTATATAAATTATGCAGCGCATCAAATAAATTTCCGGAGAAAAAGTTTTAATATTTTTTTAAATATTGGTTGTAAAATGCAGGTTAGGAACCCTGACGAATGCAGTGCATGAATAAAACTTGAAAGTCTAATTCACTTCAAATTTTTATTTCTATCGATTCTTTTAAGGTATTAAAAGAATCCATGAATTTTAATAGTTATAGTTAATTATGGGGATTTAATTTAACTAGAAGTTTTGAAAGAATTAGAAAAGATTATGTGAGTTAATTTATTGATTTTTTTTATGTGGATTAGTCAACCACAATTAATTTATTGATTTTCCTATATGGATTAGTCAATCACTATTTAAGGTAATCCATTAATCTTAATGGTAGATGATAGGGATTTAATTTAACGAGAAGCTTTGAAAGAATTAGTTATCAAACTTCTCTTCAAACATTTATTTGATCTCATTAAGCTAACTTATTAGATTGTGTAAAAAAATAAAATTTCATAACTACTAATCTAACATCTTAAATGAATGAATTATAATATAAAGGATTAGACATTTGAACATAAGCCAAGTGGTAGATTTTACATTTTGATCGTACAAAAAAATCTATATAAAATAATAATAAACATATGTTACTTAAACTCGATCTCAATCTACAAGGTCAATTATCATAGTCTCTCATCATTCAGACTTGCCCTTGGGTCTACCACCATTCTGGCCTCAACAAAGATCCATGATAATGTTGGCCTCAACAAAGATCCATGATCATGTTGGTTAAGCATGAGAGCGAAGGAGTTGAGTTAAGTGAGCTAGAGGTATGTAGCTTCCCTAGTTCAATTCCTTTGTGGATCAGTAGCCTTATTATTTAAGTAGGTACTGCACAATAACAAATCGGTTTACAATACCAAATGTAGATAAAGATTGAAGGATGACTCCTTTTGATTTCATTAATAGTCTCTATATAAATTTATTTCTCATACTATATACATATAACTTAACACTCACTTTGTGTGTGTGTGTGTGTATATATATATAATTTTCAAAATGAGAAAAACTTTGTAGGGATAGAATTCCACATAGAGGTGGACAAGAATAAAGGTGTCCAAGTAATTTTAATAAAATAAATAAGAAAGAGTTGAAGACACAATGAGATAAAAAAGAAAAAAAAGGAGTGTAGCCATCATGTATAAATGCAAGGATTAAAGAATCATTGGGACCATTGCAACATAGATGAATACAATAAAGGGAAATGTTGAAAGCTTCATTTCAAATTGTATCCAAAGAATTATAGGAAGGGTTATTCCAAAGAGCAATCAAATTGTATCCAAAGAATCCAAAGAAAGACCATTCCAAAGTGAAAACTATGAAGAACAAGGTAAGTAAGAATAATTGTATCCAAATAATTCTAAGACAGATCATTCCAAAGAGGAATCAAATTGCATCCAAAGATTCCTAAGAAGGACCATTCCAAAGAATAAGCTATGAAGAACAAGGTAAGTGAAGATAAAGAAAAGGAAATGGGAAAAGAAGATTTCATGTAATACACCATAAAAGACAATAAAAAGAAGTGAAAAGTACATATAACATAACATAAAAGACAACAAAAGAATTAAGAAAGATGATATTTCCCAAAAGAAGAATGACGAGGAGGAGGTTGGAAGTGCATTGGTAAATTAAGCTAAGATGTCAATTGGTCAATAATAAAAAATGGTACTCAAAGAAAATTTGGGGAAACTTTCCCCTCATTTCCTAAGAGACAAAAATCCTTTCCAAATGCGTAGGTATTCTCCCAAAGAATCGTATTTCGAAAGACTGATTTCATTTCCAAATAGGTAGGTATGCTCCGAAAAGAGTTGTATTTGAATAACTAATCTTATTTGAAAGTGTTTAAAAAGGTACCAGAACCTAAATAAAGTGTTTCTTTAACATCCGCCAAGCCTCCAGTCACTGGCTCTGGATGAATAGGGACAAGATATTGCCTACGTGACAGGCTGAAGAAGAGATGATTGTGTGTGAAATAATTTAAACACAGCCTGATGGCAAATTTACAGGTCATTAAAATGCACAAAATGGGAATAATCTTTGAGGGATTCGATACTGCAACCTGCATTTGCATGTTTGAAAAGTTACAAGTGTCACATTGCACAAAATCTAACAAGGACTAGATAACCGCTTGGAACTCTCAATCTCAAGATTTCAAGCAAAGTCTAACCAAGAATGGATAATCGTTTGGAATTTTCAACCTCAGGAACTCAAGTAGCCTAAACAAGAAGAGGCTACCGCTTGGAATTTTCAACCCTCTGGATTTCTGGTAGGTATGAGACCTATGTGTGGCAACACCTAAACATTACCTGTGCAATAACTTCTAACGATTCACTCATCCAAGAAATCACCAGCCTTCCAAGATGGGTAGAAGAGGTGGCCATTGGAAGCACCTCATCAAACATTATTGCATTTTGAGCGACTTTTCAACAATCCCTATGTATGCTTGATTTTCCTTTAATTAAGGTATAATTTACACACAAGAAAATTCACTTCAAAATACATCTCTTTATTTATATATTATAGTAATAAAACAAGGAAGGATTTACATTCAAATTTCTAAATATCCCTATTCTATTAATTATGCAGCTCATCAAGTAAATTTGCACAGAAAAAGGTTTTAATATTTTTTTAAATATTTGTTGTAAAAAACAGCTCTTTATTTATAACTTATATTAATAAAACAAACAAGGATTTACATTCAAATTTCTAAATATCCATATTATATTAATGATTCCCTATTATATTAATTATGCAGCTCAACAAGTAATTTTGCAGAGAAAAAAGTTTTAATATTTTTTAAAATATTTGTTGAAAAATGCAGTTCAGGGACCCAAACGAATGCAGTGCATTAATAAACTTGAAAGTGAAGGAAGAGCATTCCAATTTTTAATATTTTTTTTTAAATACAACTAGCGCAGACACGTTCAAATTTCCATATTTTTTATAATGCAACTCATGAATTAAGCTTAAAATACGAAATAAATTCAATATAAAAAACATTCAAATTTTTACTTCTATAAATTGTGTTCTAAGCATTAAAATTCAAAATAAAACAATTTAAACTCATGGTTGAAGAAGAGCGAAGGTGCCACGGGACAATGTGTTAAAGTTATTTAATTTTATTTGAACATTTTTTCAATGTAGTTTATTGACTAAGTTTATAAAGTGATCATAACATTACCAATTGAACTAGTAAAAGTTTTTGGATAATTTGGATTTTTTAATTTTTGAAGTTATAGATAATTTTGATATACAAATATTGCTCTAGAGTAAAGAGTGAGAAGGTGTTATATTAAGGCACTCGGTAAAAATGTCACTAGTTGGAAACTTCATGGGCCTTTTCATATGGGTAGGTATGTGAAAATGTCACTAGTTAGAAACTCCATAGGCCTTTCCAAATGGGTAGGTATGCTCCAAAAGAATCGTATTCGAATGACTAATTTTATTTCCAAATGGTTAGGTATGCTCAGAAAAGAGTTGTATTTAGAATCACTAATCTTATTTATTCATATTTGCTGGTACTACATTTTTTCTTTGAACATTTTGGTATGAATATGTATATTAAGAATGAAAACCTAATCATATAGAAAACAAGTTAAATTCAAAACAAAAATGCCAACACCATTGAAAGTGTGCCACAAACTAAGTTAGGCAATGAACACCAAGATGAAGCCAATCTAACTACCAAAGACAAGAGGCATGTGAATATACATGTAGGTATTGCCACCAAACTATTATTAGAAAAACTAATAGTTGGTTGCTAAAATAAAGTAGTTGGACAACCAATTGTTTAGGATACTACAAAATGTTCTTGGTGGAATTGAAATGTGAAGTGTTTTATGGCCAATGAGGTTGGAAGTTCAACCATCCTTAAAAACACATTAAACACATTTCTTTATATTTGCATTCTATTTAATGCATAAAATGAAGAATATAAAGTATGGTCCTAGTTGGAGTTTTATCCTCATATAAGTGTGATATCTTTGTGTCTACTTTGTTCTTCATGATCTAGTTTATTTTGGTGCATGTGATATGTTTTAATTAATTTTTAAACAAAGATAAAAATAGAGTATGGCTTTCCTTGTAATTGCATTTTTATTATAAAATTCTGAAAATATTTTCATAAAATATTTTTGGGCTAATTTATTGATTAAAATAAATTGAACATACCATAAAAATAAATTGAACATATATTGTGAGAGTCAATTTTAAATTTATATGAGGTTGTGCATGACTACAACTAGCCTAAAACAATCAATGGCGATGCAAGCGTAAACATGTGTGGGTGTGTATTCTACAACTCTAGCGCCTCCAAGCTCTAATGGGGCAAGGAATATCCATAAGGGGCGAGTTTTTATCTAATGCAACCTCAAGGTTAGTTGAAACTTATTTCTTTCTAAAGGGGGTATGCGGGCTCGGTTGAAGCTTCTCGCTAATGGTTTATGTTTTCTATTTGAAGGCTAAAGATTCAAGGTGAGAGACATAAGTTGAACGGATTCTATTGGACTTGTTGTACTTGGTGAGGCTTGGTGGACTTAGGCTTATGGCTCCTTCCTTCTGTTGTACTTGGTGAGCTTGCTGGTGATGAAGGCTTCTTAAGGTGAGGCAAAAGGTTCAAGGTTGAAGGCTTCTGTTCCAAATTGATTCTTTGGAGTTGCTCAATCCCATGGTTAAAAACTAAAGAAGTTGTGTGACAATAGGAAGTAGGGATTTATGAGAATCTGAACAAAAATGGATTTTGGATATCTTTCCTAGAAGATGTTCTCTTCAACATTTCCCTACTTGGGAAACATCTAAAAGGAAAGAGAATTCAACCAATTTCACAAAAGGAATCTCTTTAGCTTAGGTGATATTCCCTTCAACAATTTCATACTACGAAAACATCTAGAGATTTAAAAAAAAAAAAGGAAGTAAAAGATGTAGCAAAGGGAATTTCTTTAGTTTAGGTAATGTTCCCTTCAACACTTCCATACTATAATATCTAGAAAAAAAGAAACATCCAGAAAAGAAGAAGAAGAAGAAGTAATGTTCCCTTCAACACTTCCACACTAAGGAAACATATAGAAAAAAAGAGAATTCAAACAATATCGGAAAGAAATCTTTTTAGATATACCAATGGTTTAGTAACATGAGAACTAATCCTAAAATAGCTTCTACTTACCAAGATTCAAGGTTTCATGGTTAGAAATAAAAGAAAATCAAACTCAATTTGCATGGCATGACTAAGAGTATGCCTTGTCAAATATGGGTTGAAATAGATATTAAGAAATACTTGTTTAGAGTGACATGGGTGTCAGTTTAGATGGACTTACTTTAGTATCATCTTAGTTTGATTTGGACAAAATGAAGTTAACTCTTTTTATGTGTTTAGAAAAGTCACTATTTAGTAAAAGTTATGTTTTTACATGGTTATTAGAGGCAACCTTACTCTCTAATCCAAAGCTAATAAGATTACATCAATATGATATTGAGAAATTGCAAATTTTATATATCAACTCTATCTTGAAAATCATATAGCTTTTTTAATAAAAAAATGCTAAAAATATATAATATTATTTTTTTATTTATTATATAAATTTTAACTATTTTATAAGATATTAAAGAGAAAATTACCACACCACTAAAAAATTAACACAAATATTTTAAAATATAGATATAAATTAAATAAATAATTACATCACTAAAATATATAATCTAAATAATTTAAAATATAGATATAGTTAAATTAAATAATCTCTTCATAAAAACAAATCCCCAAGTCACACAATCCCATCACATCCAACAAAGAATTAATTCATCTAACTTGCTAATGCATTATCGAAAGGTTGAAAGGTTAAAGTGTAACATTGCACATAATCTAACCAGGATTGAATTTTAAAGGCATTAACAAGGAAAATGATTCCGATTCAGATCGCTACATTCCCATGGATGGTTCTTATTCCTTTGTGTAGTAGCTCAAAATGATCGGCCCTCCCGAAATACAGCGTGGGTTGTAACCTCCTCGGTAACACCCTTCCTGACCCCCTTCTCCGCTACCTTGAGGTTGGGAAGTTTCCACATTTCGGAAAGAATTTTTGTCCTATCCACTACTCTGAATACCAATGAGATCAGAAACGCTGCAATAGCTGACTTCGCGTAGCCTGGTTGAAACGTTTGGAATTACCAATTTCCAAATTTCAAGCAGAATCTAACCAACAAGGGATAACCACTTGAAACTCTCAACCTCAGTATTCCAGGGAGCTATGAGGCCTACGCATGCCACAACTTCAACATTACAGCGCTTTGTTTCTTTATTTTCTACGCAATATCTTCTAACCAACTCATCAGGGAAATTACCAGCCATCAGGAATACCATTCACACTTCCAGAAGCTTTCCAAGATGTGTAGAAGAGGCAACCATTGGAAGTTTTTATCAAACATTACCACATTCTAAGTGAGTTTACAACAATCGCTATTTCCTAAATATTTCTTTAAAATGCAGTGATTTAATTCCTTTAATGAGAGTATAATTTACAGAGACGATATCGGAATTTTAAATATTTACTGTAAAATGTAAGTTAGGGACCAAACTTAGTAAAATTGTAATGTATGGAGTCGAACGCAGTTGATGAATTAAACATAATCAAAGGAGCACACAGATTTTTAAAATGAATTTTCATTTATTTTTTTAAATACAACTATTAAAGGAGGCAACTCATGAACTGACCTTCTTTTACAAAATAAATTCAAATTAAAAAATGCTTCAGTATTCTAGCTATTTCTTTATTTCCTTAAATCCTTAAATTGAGCTCTCATGCTTTAAATTTAATAAAACTCTACTCTACAGAAAAAAAGCAATCATATATATATATGGATTTGACAGAAGATCAAGAGGCTACAGTATTACATGACAAAAGGCACAGAGGTGCCGCTGTAAGGATCTATTACACATTCTGCGTGGTCCCTGCTAACCACTTCAATGACACTGTGTTTTGCAATGCAGTACAGCAACAAGACCAAACTTACAATAACCAAATGCGATTCAATGACACTGTGTTTTGCAATGCAGGACAGCAACAAGACAAAACTTACAATAACCAAATGCGATATAGCGCCAACGAAAATCCCCTGCGCTGTAAATAAGGAGGTGAAATTGCAGAAAGGATTAAATGTAAGAATCATCGAGTTCAGATTTTCTTTATTTTAGGTATTCTTCCCCTTGTTTCGAAATGGTGACGTATGTAAGGTTAGTGCCCAAATAATGAAGACATACCATTAATCCATGAACTTGATCTGGAAAAAAACTAGTTGGAGGTGAGAGATGAAGGCTAACGAAAAATGAATAAAAATATTCGGATAAAATGTTTATGTTTCAAATTAAAATTTATAGTAAGCTTAATGGTTAAGAGCATGTGTTTTTTTTAAGAGATTAACATGTTCAAAACTTGAGAGGTAGAGTATGTACACTTTAGACTTAGCAGTCAAATAGCTACAGAGAGTTGGATCCGTTATCCTATAAACAAAAAGGTCTTATACATCAATTTAGTGTGACTAGATAATAATAACAATAATATATTTATCATAATTTAAATTTAAATTTATATATTTATAATAAAATAAATAATTAAAATTAAAATAATAAATAGATAAAAATTTGTAATAATAAATAATTAAAATTTAATAAGAAAAATTATTTATCTATATGTGGATTAGATTGTATTAATTAATAATTTTAAATTATTATTAATATATAACTTAATATTAGTTTAATTATATTTAGATTAATAAAAATTTTGAATTAATAATTTTGAGAGTGGATTGGAAAATTAAATATAGGATTTAGATGATTACGATTTACTTAAATTTGTAAAGAGAAAGATAGTTTTATTTAAATTTAAAATTTAAATATTTTTGATCAAATAAATAATTAAAATTAAAATAACATATAAATAGTAATTTGTGATAAAATTTATATATTTTTGATAAATAAATAATTAAAATTAAAATAATATATAAATAGTAATTTGTGATAATAAATAATTAAAATTTGTGCAAAATTATTTATATTAATTAATAATTTTAAATTATTATTAATATATAATTTAATGATGATAGTTAATGTCCATTGAGACCAAACTTTGGTCTTTCCTATCTAAAGAAACGAATTATTTAGTTTGTTTTAAAATTTTACTCTCAAAGAGCTTCAAGAGAAGCGTTCGGAGCTTCCTATAATTTTGACATGCTAAAAGGCTAGGAAGCTAACGTGGGTGTACTGCAACAAAGATTATGAAACTGAGATCTAATGTGGGTGTACTCCAACAAAGATTATGAAACTGAGATCTAATCTAATGTGGGTGTACTGCAACAAAGATTATGAAACTGAGATCTAATATGGGTGTAAGCAGGACACTCTAAGAGGAAATGATTTTCATCCTCAATGTTCATATTCTCACAGAGATGGCAGATCCTTTCCACCCATGGTGTTTTAGGAACTGTCCAACTAGTTGTTTCACTATGGAGCTCATAAGAGTTCGTTCTTATGTTAGCGATATTAATTTTTTTCTTTGAGCTAGTTAAAAAGAGAGATATTTTTGATCTTCTAGAGTAGGGTTGATGACCTCCTTGTAATATCTTAATTTTCTTTTAGCCTCTAAATCTTTCTCACACCACATTTTCTCTTTAAACTTAGAAGTAACAATATTTTTAATGTTATTAATATTTTGCAATGCAACATTTTTATCAATCTCCCAATAGTTTAAGGAGGTCGTGTTATCTTTATATCAACATCATTTGAGCCTTAGGTGGTTTTGGATGCAATAAAAATTTTGAATTAATAATTTTGAGAGTAGATATGGAAAATTACATATAAGATTTAGATGATTATAATCTACATAAATTTTTTAATGATGCCACGGAAAGTAAACATAAAATATTAGGCCATAGCATGTAAATGAAAAAAACCTAAATAGTGTTTTAAAATATTAGACCATAGCATGTAAAAGAGAAAAAATTAAATAGTATTTTTTAGGATCTGCCGAGCATAAACTCCCATGCCACGGAAATTAAATACGAAATCATTAAACCAACAGAAATTTTAGGAGAGCATTTTAAAAAAATCAGAATGTAGTTTAAGATCTGCTGAGAACCCAAAACGCTGGTCCCTTCCACAAATATCTGCTAGATGTATAGTGACAAGATGCTGTGTCAAAGAATTTAAAGAAACCTTCATAGAAAATTAATGGTCATTAAACTGCATAAATAAGAAAAATCTTCGAGGGATTGGAATTCTCAATTTAGAGTGTGCGAGATGCCAGAAGAGGAAAAAACAATCTATCAGAAATCCATTTTCATTTATACAAAAATTGTTGCGCTTTCTTGCTATTTGATCTAGGTTTCGTTTGATATTCATCTGGGTGTCCTTTAAGATTCATTTTTCTACTCATAATAATAAATTTACTTAGATGCTTCTGTGTGTCACTAGTGATTCATTTTTCTATTTATAAAAGTAAATTTACCAATAATACATTGCAATAAAATTATATCCAATATAATTAAGTATGCAGAATTTATAAACAATAATTTGATTTATTTCCTTCTTTTTTCTAAGCGCTAGTCATATCATTTGAAAGAAAGTATAAAAAAATCTGAGAAGGAAAAGGTGTACATACCTGTAAGAATATAAGAGGGTGGCTCTTATTGTTTATCCATTATGATTCCTTCCAACCTACTTGATTCTCTGCACCTTCTCCACTGCTAATTCATTTTCCAATGAGCAACACATCAAGAAAGTCTTGCGTTCCTTCTTTCCTTCATTTCTTGTAATTAAATTTGACATCAGAATTTAGAAAATAATTCAATCAGACACTTGCAAACTGCACCAAATTACCAAAGCCAGCTGGGAGAGGATAGAAACAATTAAAAAAAGAAAATATAAAACATCAATTAAATTGCATTACTCACTCAGAATCATGAATCATATACGGCTTCCACTGCCATTGTTTCCTGGTCTCTCTCAATGTTCACATACATAAAACAATACTCACAAACCAGCAAGCATGCATAGAAACACAAACACAAAACTACAATCCAAACCCAAACCCCACAACAAAAACCTAAAAAAACACACACAACAAAACCACCAACAAAGAAACACAAACACAAAACTACAATCCAAACACAAACCCCATAACAAAAACCTAAAAAACACACACAACAAAACCACCAACGTTGAGTGCTCCGCTCCACTGAACTCCCCAACAAACAAATTGGGAGAGATCAAACAGAAAGGACAGAATAAATAACAGAGGAACGGTCTCAAACGAATCTGATTGGATTAACTTTACAGTGTTCTATATATAGAATCTCTTTTCCTCCACTATCTCTAGCCGTTGGAGAGAGAAAATTTAAACTCAATTTTTCCAAATGACTTTAAAGTGATGAACACAATTCAACCTAACCCTTTCCCTCCACTATCTCTAGCCGTTGGAGAGAAAGCAAATTTAAACTCGACTTTTCGAAACGATCTAAAGGAGATGAACACAATTCAACCCCAACCCGGGGATGAGAGCATTTGTTAAGATTCATCGTGTATGAGAATTATTGTTAAGATTCCGGGGTGGTTGATGTCATCTGTGAATGCAAAAAAATTCCTCATGATAGCCGTAGCCGTTATAACCAACTGTCAATAAATATATGTTAATAGGTTAAATTTAACTTAGACTTTTGACTTTAAAAATCTAGTTTTCAAATGTTATTAATTTTTTTCAAACAAGAAAAAAATGTCTCTATTACTTGATGTAAAGGAAATACATTGTCACTTGGATAAGAGGATCTAAAATAAATCTTTGAGGCATACAATTTAGTAACGCTTTACAGATCTTTGTGTGTAACAATAAAATAGAGTTACAATAGCACTAATGGAGTAGATGTTCACCTCTTTGATGTGTTTGTGGATCAAATAACCTGCAAGTTCAAGAGTCCCTCCTCTTAAAGGTAGCTACAGATGAGAGTTATGCCAGTGACCTGGAAAACTTTGCATCCTTTTGCGCAAAACAAAGTATTTCTCTGTTATTCATTCGATATCCCTTAGTGATATCCAACCTGCTCCAGACATAGAGCTCTGACAAAGAACCCTGCAGAAGACCCATTTTATAATGTGATGCAACTTTCCCCTATCAAAGAGCCAAAGAAAAACTGTTGGAAGATGATGCAATCCGAAACAGAGCAGCAACCCAATTTGGATAGTCGATCTGATTCGCAGTTTTGAGATTGGTATATGTGAAAAATGGGAAGATGAATAAAAACCACTAACAGATCTCTGATTCGAAATTTCCAAGTCTCGAGAGCAGGAGAATTTAGGGAACCCATGTGGTTAGCCCAGTCAATAACAGATTTAGAGTCTCCAAAGACAGAGAGAGATTGAATGTCAAGCGAGAGGGCACAATGGAGACCCCCAAAGTGTCAGAAGTTAAGATCGAGTATTAGATCCCAAGTTGCAGTGCCTATAAAACATATAAAATAGGTCAAGGTTGATATGAATAACCATTCCACATCCACATGAGTTAAAAGATGATGCACCATCGAAAAAGCCTACAGGATAAGAGGACCATAGGTCTCTAGGAGGAGGGCGAAGAGATTCAATGGAGGGCAAGGGAATCAAAAATTCGGAGTAATAAGAGAGGATACTACGGCAGGTCCTCCAAATGTTCGGCGGAACATGGTCGAAGATGAAAGCATTTCTAGACTTCCACATGCCCCAAATGATGAAGAAGAGCAGTGTATGATGAGATTTTTGTTCCATATCCCACCTACCAAGAAAAGTGATAATGTCTGAACCTTCCCAAGCAAGAGGGTATCTCATCATGTGGAGGACATTATTCCAAACAAAAGAGGAAAAGGGGCAGAGAATGAAGAGGTGAAGTATGTCCTCTCGAGATGATCAGAGGCAATGACTACATCGACCCGAACCCTAGAAACCCTTCTTACATAAAATTTCCCATGTGAGAATGTAGTTATGTGCAACAAGGCAAGAGAAGAATTTCAATTTTAGGGGAAAAATCCATTTCCAAGCCCTCACCAGCCAAGAGTAAACCAACATCTGTCTCATGGGCCTGGAGATTAAATTGTATGCTTCCTTGACAATAACCCTCCCCTGTTGTGAACCACCGAACCAAATAAGCATGTATGCTTTTGGAAGGAGTACTATTCCAGATAGTTTTAGATTGTTATGTAATTCTACCATTCTAGTAACAGTGCCTCTAGAAGTTCAGACTGTCGCTCCTCTTTCCAATGAGTATAGAAACGAGTTGATAGGGTTGCATTTTAATCTTTGATCACAAATAAACCCATGTTATTTAGGCAGATGATGAGATCAGGTGATAGGATATGTGAGCCAATCAAGCTTGAGAGTGAGTCAAGGCCTATTGCAAGAGTGGATCCGGAACCAACCGCTCATCTAAGATTACAAAAAACCAATGTTTTGTTGATATAAGGATTTTTCGAGAATAGGAGATGTGTGAGGGATTCGTAGCACCATTATAAAACCACAGAATAAATTCCTTGTTCTGAATGTATTTAGCGCCAATTACTTGTTGCCAAAGTCCTTCGCTGGAAACTGCTCGCCATAAATTTTTTAAGGGGAGGACCATATTAAAAGTGGTGATGTATTTAGTCCCCCAACCACCGAGGGCAGTAGGATGATTGATCAATCCATGCTAGCCAAATGTATTTTCCTTTCTTTGCTTGTACCATCCCACAAAAAGCGAGAAGTAATGTTTTTTAATTTATTGATCACACCCTTTGGTAACTTGAATATGTGCATCCAGTAGCTGGGGATGCTATGAAGGATGGTTTTATCAAAACGCCTCCCAAGAGATATCCACTTGTTTGTCCAGTGGTTGAGCCTCTTTTCAATTTTCTGAATGAGTCAATCCCAATCACAGATTATGTAGCCATTCGGTTTCAAAATAAAGCCCATGTATCGGAACCCTCCATCCATATGAACATTTTTTACCCCAAAAGTATGAGAAAACGGTAATGTCACTTCTGCATCTGGGTCATTTGAAATTAAAATGGACATGGAATTGTTAATGTAAAGGCTAGAGGCAAGGCTAAAGTCTTGAAGGACAACATGAAATGCTAGTCATTCTTTAGGATATGGCTTCCCAATAGCCATCAAATCGTCCACCAACATCAGATGGGACAAGGAGATAGTTGTAATTATGCATCCATATATAAGCCCTTGTGATCTGGCATCCTTGATTTTCCTGCTTAGGTCGTCAATGCCTATAAGGAATAGTAATGGGGACATCACACATCCTTGTCTGGGCCCTCTAGACGCTGAGAAAAAATATGTAGGGAAGCCATTTATCAAGATAACAAAAGAAGCAGATTTTATGCATGCCTTAATCCAATTTATCATGGTTCTGCCAAGGCCAATATTCGCCAATATCATCCACAAAAGTTCTCAGTCAATGCACTCAAAATATTTTGATAAATATATCTTCATAAGGTAGGCATCCAAATGGTTTTTCTTGACTCAATTAATGACCTCTTGGGAAATTTCAACCGCGTCATGGATCTGCCTATGCTTAAGAAAACCAAATTGCTCTTCGAAAATACCATACCTTTTAACTAGACATTTCTCAAAATTTTTGAAAAAAAAAGAATAGTAATTTCTAATAATTTTATTAGTTATAAGGATTATATTTATTATTTCCAAAATATTTTAATTTATATTAATAATATTATGTAGATTTTATTTAAATATTATGATATCCTATGTGGTGTAAAATAGATGGCGATAGAGTGTCATGTTAAGGTATTCCGTGATGTGAAGTTCAGGGGTTCAAAACTCCAAAAATCCAACTATGTTAAGGGTTGGTGTGACCAGGTTGGGTGTGATCCTAGGTGATTTCCCAGGTGATATTGATGCCTAGATGCCCCTGGGTGGTAGTTTCTCTAGCCAAAAATTAAACATACAGTCATCTCAGGATATTCAATACTGTGAAGCTACATATGGAAATCATTTATCATATTAGCACAACCACATTAATAAATGTGGTTGATATATGTTATATCAATGGATCATCTTACCACCCTCATAATACTCTAAACTACAAAATAAAATTGCCTTAACATAAGGTTGTTAAGCATGTGCATACGCATTAATTTTCTGAAATCCTAGATATAAGATAATGAAAAAAAAAAGAGAACGAAACCCTAGCTATAAGAGAAAATAAACTTATATATAAAATAAAGAATAAAAATAATAGACCCTCATTATGACATAAAGAGGAAAAAACTGAAAACCATGGATCCATCTCATGCTAAAATTACTAACCAAAATCTATAATCATATTAATAATAAAAAGTTATAATTAAACTATTATTACTATTAAATTAAAAATGATTAAAAATCTATTATTTCTTTGAATAAACTTGTCAATCGGAGGGTTCAGTCATAGAGTTCTTCAATAATTCTCCAAACTGAATCAAATTAAGTTCAAGGACCATAGTATTCTCATTAAATTTTAAAACACCTTAAAAAGCATAAATATCATGGACAATTATGTGAGTTGTGAAGGTTTACATAAACTGGAAAAACTTAATAAAAATCTTTTGCAATACCAACATGTGCTAGAATAACATTGAATCTGGTCCATTAAGCTGATACACGAAAATAGAGTATAGATTAAAAATAAATGTGAAAGAGGCTTTGAATACCATTATTTTCTGCTCTAAATTCATATGTATTTCAACATAAACGAAGAGAGTAGAATTTATGCATCACAATAAATATCAACAGTAGAGAGGATGGATGTACGCAACAGGAAGCAAAGCCAAACGAGGAAGTGATAGTGAGTTGGGGATGGGGCGGACACTAGAAATGACAGAGAGGAGTCTGAAACGATATATCTCCCACACATACGAACTGGCGAATCATAGACATCCACGTAGAGCTTTGAGGATGGCCAGTAGATGGAAGGAGGAGGAAAATAAAAATTATTAAATTATACCATGTAACATGTAAGAGGAGAGGGCTTGTAGTTATAATGGTTGACATAACCATGTATGTGAAGAACATCCTAGTAGAATGGTAGTTGGTACCCATGCATTCTGGTAGATGGTTGTTCTTTTATATGGACATCGACATATGATTTTGTCATAATTGGACTACACTTAGACTTTGCAAATTGATATCGAGACAAGTAGTCATTAAGGGGGTGACTTGGAAAATGTAATCCCTACTTGTCTTAGTTGTGACTCTTTCTATTTCCCTTGGCCCACGAAGGGCCAAGGCCCAGGCCCATATGAGCTCTGATACCATGATAAAAATATAAAGAAAAACTTATATACTGAAAAATTCAATCCGCGTTCTCGTTCCAGTGCATATAGATGGCAATAATATGCCACCAGATGCTCTACTTCTGCAAATCATCGACTCTCTAAAGATAAGGGAATAAAATTTTTGCAGGCTCGAAGTTGTTCCCCATGGTCGGTCTGTATAGCAATCCTATTGTATTGTGGTCGCAGATTTTGAAAGGGGACGAATGCTCTCAACTGTAATTTGCACTCAGCAATCCGAAACTGCCAATGCAACGAAGGAGATAAAGGAAAAATGTCTTCACTACCACGAAAACAAGATGATCACCATCATCGTCATCAGGGTTGTCTTCTTGTGTAAAAGAAACTCATTTGTGTCACCTAGAATTAGTTAGAAGAAACTTGGATCAAGCCATTGTGGAGAATCTTGAACAATTCTGATCGCAGGAGCAGCAGCAGAAACTTGCCTCCTCTAACATGGTGTAAGTAGTACTACAATTCGTTGTTGCTGATGTGGCAGTTCCCCTTCATTTTTATCAAGGGCCTAAGGCCAGTCCTGAAGTCAATGAAACGCGACCAAATTTCCACCCTCGATTCTCACTACTTTGCTCCATAGAGAAACTAAAAAAACTAAAATAAAATATATTCTTTTATTTCCCTTGGCCCACAAAGGGCCAAGGCCCAGGCCCATACGAGCTCTAATACCAACTCAAATTTTGAGTATGCACGTTATATTATTGATCAAGTATGATATTACATACATACAGGAAGTGTTGTTTCAAGATAGGGAAACTATCTTGGACACACAATCAGTTGGTTGAGAGAATATCTCAACTGCACACCAATTTAGGAAACATCTAGATCACCCTTAAGAAATAGGAACAAACTCCTTTACATAGAAAGAGTCACAACTGTGACAAATAAGGATAACATTTTCCAAGTGGGCTCGAAGAAATCAAAACCCTTGACTACCCTATCAAACTAAGTATATTCCATTAAAAATTAAATCCTTCCTATTAATTTAAACAAAAATTAAAATTTCACAAACAAACATCCACCTATCCATCTAATTATTTTAAATATTATAATACAAAAATATATTTAAAAATAATAATTTTCAATATTTTTAATTTTCATTTATTTATTTTTAAAATATTTTATATATATAAAAAATTAAAATTAAATTATTTTAAAAATGGCTGATTCCGGTTACAGAATTGTTGTAACTATGTTAATTAATGTAAAAAAATAATAAAGAATTGTTATAACTATGTTAATTAATATAACAAAAATAATAATAAAATGTTACATAGTTTATAATTTAATATTTAAACAAAATAAAAATAAAAAAGTCTGATGTAAAAATGATCTTATTATCATTTTTGGAGAGGATGTAAAAAAGAATAGCATTTTTATCATCTGTTGAGTGGATGTTCGAAAGCTTTACTACACTTCATTTTTTTATATTAAAAAAACTATCTGAAAAAAAAAGAACGTCCAAAACGAGACCGAGATCTATTTCATAAAATATATGAAAAATATTATAAATAAAAAAATATGATTATTACATTTATGTTCTTTTTTAATTATTAAAAATTGGAATTCTTGATTTTTCATGAACAATATTTTCTTTTGGTTTATTTTTGTGATTATAAAAAGTTGGAATTCTTGATTTTCTGTATCAATGATGAACAATTTGTTCTTCTTATGACTAGTTTCATGGACATTTTATAATTGGAAGCAAGAGATTGTGTACATTTTCTACTTGGACATATTATAATTGGAAGCAAGAGATTGAAAATCCTTTGTCAAAGCTATGGACATTCAAACCCATGGACATTCTATTGTAACCAAAGTGTATAGTAACTATAGACGCCCAAACCCATAAATATTTTATAGTTGAAAAAAAAGGTTTGTAAACTTTTTATAATTAAACCATTTTTATTTTAAATCTAACATTTTATAACGACAAACAAAGATTATAATGTGTTACACATTTTATTTTCTAAAATAAGATATTAAAAGTCCTTATTCTAATCACTGAGACGAAATTGAAACAAGATCTAGTAAATTTGTGCCTTCTTACCTATCAAGTTCTCAATTATCACTAAATTTAACCCTTTGTTAGATATCAAAAAATATCAAATTTTCAATTATCACTAAATTTTCCCTTTGTTATATATCAAAAGGGTACGTCTTCCCTCTTCGTTATATATCAAAAAGTTGCGTCTTCAATATATATTGACAACGTACATTTGTAATCGTATTCAACATGGAAACTAAATATCAAGAAAGGCAGAGTTTGTGTTGCCCCCAATTTTCTGACAGGCTTGGGACTTCAAGACCATTTTATGCAGATCTTTTTTCACTATCTGCCAACAAGCTTGGATAAATCTAGCCGTGAAGCCATCCGGGCCAGGGGCTTTGTCCAGCTCCATAACAAAACGAGCATCCTTTATTTCCTTTCTTGTAACCTTTGCTTCCAACTGCTGGTTCATCCTAGAGGTTATCATGAAAGGAACCACGTCCAAAAAATTAGAATTCTGACCCAGAGCTTCTTCTTCACTGTAGAGATTTTTGAGATAGAGTTATGGAGTCTTGAATACTCTTGAAGTCATTATGGGTTATGGAGTATTCCTTGATTTCTGAGATAGAGTTGAAGCTTCTTCTCGCTTGGTTTTGTTTATGGAAGAAGGAAGTGTTTATGTCTCCCACTTTCAGCCAAAGACTACGAGACTTTTGCCTCCAAAATTATTCCTTATGCAAACAGGCTTTATGGAACTTTTGTTGCAAATCGGCCTCCCTATCTAAAGCTTCACTCAAGATTGTTGCATCTTCCATCTGCAAGTGATGATTCTCAAGATTTTCTTGGGCTCACTTCCTATCTTTCGCTGGATTAGGCAGAGTTTTGGCCCAACTTTTCAGGGAATATTTCACTCTTCTAAGCTTTTCCTCCCACACATAGAAAGGTGACCCTTTGACAGGCATCCTCCAACTTTCCTTTACCTTGTCCATGAATTCTTAATTCTTGACCCACAGGGAGCTAAACCTAAATGGAATTGGGCCTAAATCTCTTTTGGTTGACAATTCCAGCTTAATAGGTTTGTGGTCTGACACACTGCAAGGAAGGATATGCATCCTAGCTTCTAGTCCTAGAAGAAGGAAATAATTTTGAACAATAAATCTATCTAATCTTGCTGCAATATGCCCAGGACCGACTCTTTTATTCCACCAAGTATACTTACCATTTAAGGGCTTGATGTCAAGCAGGTCCCAATCTTGGATGAGGTCCTCCACCCATTCCCTCGCAGGATCCCTGACGATGCTCCCCCCTCGCTTCTCAAACGGAAGTAAGGTGAGTTTGAGGAAACCAACAATAACAATATTTTCCAAGTTCTCTACCTCAGAAAATTTTCTAATTGAGTCCCAACATGCCTTCTTCTCCCCTACGTTTATTGGCACATACACATTGAAGAGGCTGAAAACCTCCTTAGTATCGTGATGCTGAAACTACATGAACTACCAATGGGTGTTTTGATTTTCAGTGACCAAATTGCACTTGGCCTTATTCCAAAGAGCGCCCAGTCCGCCCAAAGATCCTCGGGTTGAGACGGCCTGCCCTCCACCTTTGTTCCAAAATTTCTTACTTATTTGGAGGAAGTCATTATCCTCCATTTTTGTCTCCTGGATTAGAAGAATATCTGGGGCTTCTATCTGTTAGCCACCTATAAAAATTTGTCATATCAAATGGTGGCTAAATCATTTTTAAGCCTTCAAGAAACAATTTTATGGCCAAATTGTGAGTTCTTAAAGTCTTATGAAGATAACTAATCCTTTAGTTAATCTTCACTGTTGTTTCTCTTATAACCCTGAAAATTTTTCTGTTTGCAAGGAGAAATACTGCTCAAAAACCCATTTTCCCTTTCATTTTACCCTCCTTCCATTCATTAATAACACCATTTTCATTCCCTTTTTCTTCATAAAATTTCTCCATTTCCCTCATTTTTCCTTCATTCCCTTCATAAATTCCCTTTGATAAGGTTTAAAACCCCTTTTTTAACCTTATCGAAACCCTCAAAAACCTCTGAAAAGCCCTCATTTTGGCCTAAAAACCTTCATTTTTCTATAAGGCCTTAAGCCCCTTTTGGCCTTAGCCCCAACCCCTTTTCCGCATAAAACCAACACCAAGACTAGGCACTAAGCGCTTATCGCATCGGAAGTTTTAATCATATCGCAAGTTAAAAATTGCATCGAAAATATTCATTTCACCCTTTTTTATGGTTATTTGCATTTCTCCGATGTGATCCCGCAATCATTTCTCCGTCGTTGATCTGATCTACTCCGCCCAGATCCAATGGTCCATATCGCTCCATTCTGCAAACCCGTCGCTCCGCCTTTTGCCTTTATGATTAAATCTCCACCGTCGATCTAGCTTTAAAATCGAAGGCCCTCACTCCATCGCAAATTGGCAATCGCAATTCCTTTTTTCCGTTCTCTTTCCCTCCTCCGATTGCGATCCTGTGATTAAATCTCGGCCGTTGAATCCACAAGAACCAATGGCTCAGATTTAATCGTGCTCCATCATAAGCCCTCTGATTTGATCCTAGCCGTTGATCTCTCCTAGATCTAATGGCATCGGCGCATTTCATTGTTGCTTTACCCTTTGTCCTCCGCCGATGCGATCCTACGATCAAATCTGGGCCGTCCATTCCAAAGATCTAACGACCAGGATCTTAACTCGACTTCCCTTTGCTATTTCGTAAGCCCAACAGTTTAACTTCTTGGTGAAAATCCACCGTTGATATCTGTAGATCAACGATCCTCATTGCGCCCAATCTCTGCCCGATCCCCTGCCTTAATATTCCTTTCATCGCCCCATCATTAAATCTGGGCCGTTCATTCCTAAGATCTAACAGTCGAGATTTAACCCGATAGGCCCAACTCCTTTGGGACCTACCTCCGCCTCAAAAAACATTTGTCCATTTACAAGCCGCCACGTGTATTCCATTATCACCCCGCCCTTTTCATTTCTTCCCCATCGATAGATCTCGACCGTCCATTCCTGAGATCCAATGGTCAGGATCTAAACCGCCTTTGACCGTGCCCACATTTTCTGTCTGCGCATCTTACCCCATCGTGCTCTCATTCCCACCGTCAGATCTCTCTGCCTTTCATCCTACGGCTGAAACTCCATATAGCGTAATTTCGCGCTTGAAAGTTAATGCCAACAAATTACGCGATATGGGCGGTATTAAAAATACACGTGTCGAGCGCGGACCCATATCGCGTTTTTTTTGACAAACTTCTAAAACCGCATCAGATTTGTGCGAAAACCATTATGTTTTTCCGCCAAACCACCCTTCCCCGTAGCATTGGCTTTTCAGTTTTTAATCTTGGCTGTTGATTTTTAATCCGACGGCTCATATTATTTCTCGATCCCAAGTCATTCGCCCCACCTTTGCTCCCAAAGCATTTCACTGAGTAATCTTCATCGTCGATCTCTGAGATCTGACGGTCTTAGTTTAATCTCACCACCAACTCATCACCCTTTCCTTTTGCTCCCAAAACGCCACTCCGAAGATCTCGACCATCCATCATTTGAATCCAACGGTCAAGATCACTCTGCGTCTCCAACCTTCATTTAACCCCATTTTCGCTTCCGCCAAAGATTTTTCCCTTTTTTCATTACATTTTCTTCCATTCCGTTATAACATTTCTCCTCGCATTATAAAACTATCGATTAATCTCAGTCGTTGATCAATCCAAATCAATGACTCAGACTTAATCTTTCCTCCTTTCCATCCAACCGCTTCCCCATTGAACTACATCGAGCAATCTCAACCGTTGGTTATTTCGATCCAACGACCACGATTTAATCTCGCACCCGAGATCTCCAAAGCAGCCTTTAACCTATTTTTCACAAATTTTCTTAATTTTTGTTCGTTTTTTGCAAGTTATTAAGGTTTTGTCTACAGTTTTAAAATGAAACAAAGGCCCAGGGATGACGATCCCCAGGCAATTTATTCATGAAGAAGGTGGATCTATGCGATTCAAATTATGATTCCACATGTGCCTCATGAGCATTTGTGAAGTCCTAAAGACATCTATGCGCAACAAAAACACAGTAAACCTTAATTATACAAAGAGTATCAGTTACAGCATGAAATCAAAGCAGAGATGAAGAATTAAAGGTTTTAAGCACAGTTTTAAGGGATTAAGGCATAAAATCGACTATCAAAGGCTTAATCCACATAGTTAAAGATAGTATGAAGACCTGAAGACAAAAATTAAGCCTAATCAAGCCTAAAACACTGATCAAAAGCAAATTAATAGTGTTTTAGGGAAAAACAAGGAGATCTATTAGTCTGAGAAGCCTCCACTGCCACATCAGAGGCTAATTGAACCCTCTCCAGCTACCTAAGCTCCACCTGCGGCCTCAATAAATCTAAGAAGGCATAGTTATTGCCTTAGTCAGTGATATTTTGTTTAAAGCGGCCAGAGTTATTGCAAATCCTGCCTGAAAGAGTTCTAAAGTCAACAAACTCTGCTAAGTGGCTAAATACTTAATGAGAACCCATTAGTACAGAGGAAATATCAAAAAACTTCTCTGTTGAGGCCCTCAAAGGCCGAGAAGCATTAACTCATATTAATTGAACTAAAAGATCTTTTCTTTCATCCCACCTCCTCTTTCCTCTATAAATACTTCAGAAGAAGATGAGATAAAGGTTGGTCTCTGAATATCTGTTGCATGTAAATAGTTTTCTGAAGCTGTTGTAAGCTCTGTTTGTAATTGAAGATACCTAAGTTGAGATGAGAAGTTTGAAGCTGTAGAGACCCACTGGACTTGATGATTGTAACTAGTTTGAGCATCAAATACAAGCCGATTTATGGGATCTTGGTCTATGTCAATGGTGATGTGTTTCTTATTTTAAATTGTTATTTTCCTTTTGTTTCCATCTTGTTCACTTTCTCTGATAAAGAACAACAAATATAGAGCTAGGATTTACTCTTTTCAGTACCCTACTCTCACTGATAAGCTTTATCATGATGTTTTCCTCTAATTGTGTATTTGAGAATGATTTAATACAGTCCAAGCAGTTAACGAATGTTGGTGAGCCCATGTCTTACTGTCTAAACTTCAAACATTGTTCTTTAATGTTATTTTCAGTTTATGCTAAGTAGAGTTGAACTAGGGAAGTCTATTATTAGCCCTATCCTCTAGTTTCTTCTCCAAAGGTTGTCTGAAAGTTTCCCTAAGAGTATGTTGAAAACAGGCTAGGTTCAAAGTCCTTACCTGATCTTAGACTATTCTTTGTTTATCTTAAGTATTTTCTTGAAAAGCTTTCTAATTAAAGTCGAACTAGGGAATTCTATGGTTAGCCCTGTCCTCTAGTTTCTTCTCCAACAGTTGCTTTGAAATGTTTTTCCCTTTGAATATGCTGAAAGAAGGCTAAGTTAAAAGTCTTTACTTGATCTTAATTTGTTCTATGTGTTTTAAATGTTTTCTATTGAAAGTGCATCAAAAGCAGGCTAGTTTCGAAGTACTTACCTGATCTTAGATTACTTTTATGTTTTTCTCAAGTGCATGCCAAAAGCAGGATAGTTTCAAAGTACTTACTTGATCTTAGGCTGCTCTTTTTTCTTCATTTGTTTGTCATCCATCTCTTATTGTTTTTATTCCATAAAATCAACTTAAAGAGATCCTTTGCCATAGATGACTTGCCCCATGGACCACTATTGAACCTTCATGTTTCAATTAAACCCTATTATGAATCCATAGCCCAATGGATTGAAGCTTCTTCTTGCCTATCTTGTTAGCTGAATCACTCTTTCACTTTCATACACCTTCACCCTTCATTTAGACTTCCTTCACCTTCATATATCTTTGCCCAACCAAAACCAAAAAAAACCTTGTTCTTCATAACTATCCTAATATCATACTCAAGCCTTAAAGATCACATCTTTAAACACACTTATAGAGAGATCCCTCTCTAGATTCAGGAGGGCTAGATCCTAGAATCCCAAAGTGGTTCAAATGTTTTCTCTGCATCTTTAGTCTTGCCAATCTACTAAAATTACAATGACCCAACATTTCTGGTGACTCCGCTAGGGAATCTGAGTCAAATTTCATCTTAGACACCCTTAGGACCTCAGAAAACCCCTTGATTCAAGAACATTTCATGTGTTAGCCAGTCGAGCCACCAGAACCAACATTTCTGGTGACTCCGCTGGGGATTCTGAGTCAATTTCATCTTAGACACCCTTAGGACCTCATAAAACCCCTTGATTCAAGAACATTTCATGTGTTAGCCAGTCGAGCCACCAGAACCATCATTTCTGGCGACTCCGCTGGGGATTTCTGAGTAAAAACCTTAATACAAAACACTCAGTGTTCAGTGCAGTATTAGTGGCTCTCTTTAAGCACTGCCAAGCATGTTGGTAATCATGATGGGACTTATTTGAATCAGTGACAAACTAAGTGACCCTTAGGATTCTCATAGAAACCTATCAAACCTTGAAGGAAGCAGCTAGCTATGCCATAAGAGTAAACCCTTTTGTCTCATCACCGTAGCTAAGTGTTGAAACAAATTTAGGACACTCTCATAACCCATAAGATTGAAAAAACTCAGAAAACCAAAAAATATTTCAGATTGGTTTCAAATGAACATGGTGGTGGACCATAAAACATTTTACCTCCAAAAGAGCTAAAAATTTCCACCTGGTGACTCCACAATCCTAAACAGACCTAAAGACTCCACTAGGAAACCCATTATCATCATAACATCATTTAAACTCAGTTAAAAATACTTTAAGGATTAAATTTTTCTTGTTTAAAGATCAGTTAGCCTCCTAAAGATTGTCATATTTGGTTAAACTTTTCTTGTGAGTTGGGTCTGAAAAACATAGCATAGTGGCTTCTAGAAGAGTCCATACTAGAGCATATCCTAACCCAAACCCTCCTGAGATAGTTGATAACCCTGAAAGAATACTTAAGAAGTATCCTAAGGCCAAATCTTCAACTATTACCAGATCACTCCATAGAGCTAATTCTGTCCCCGAAAACCTTGTAGCTCTACAAGAATCACAAGTTGACTTAAGAAATCCATTCAGAACTAGGTCACTTGATGATATAGATCAGATAGATTTAGAGCCTTCATTTTCATCCCAAGACAGATGTGAACATCCTGGTAGCAGAGAAACTACTCCACCTGATTCACATTTCCTTCATAATTTTGTTTACTCTTATCCTAGATCTACTCAACAATCTCTTACTGGTTCATCCACTTCTGTTATCCATACACTCTCTGTTCAAACCACCCCATTCCATCAACCTCCTCTCATTTCACATCCTCCACTTGTAAACCCCCCACTTTTTCCACAACCTCCTATCATGGTAACACGGTATGCCCCTCTAGTACTTCCTTTACCTTTAGTCAATCTACCACAGGACTATCAGTCCAAAATACCATTATATGATGCCAGTGGTTCTACTGCTGCTTCACAACATGTGGATAAGATGAATGACTACTTTTACAGAAATGATATTGATGATGAATCTGTCAAACTTAGATTATTTGCTCAAAGTTTAGGGAGAGAAGCAAGAAAATGGTTTAAATGCTTAACCCCTCACAGTATTAATGATCTCCAAGCCTTCCATCAATTATTCTTAAGCAAATGGGAAGTCAGGAAAAACCCTCTCCAAATACTTTATGATTATAATAGCCTCAAAAGAAACACTGGGGAAAGTGTTCAAGCTTATTGCACTAGGTTCAATAGTGTGTATAATGCACTTCCCCCAGATCTGAAACCTCCACGAGGCTCAGCTTTAAGAAATTTTCTTGAAGGATTTGATCCTGAAATGGCCTATCAGTTGAGAGAGAGAGTTCCTCTGACTCTTGAAGATATGCAAAAAGGAGCTCTTGCTGTGGAAGTTAATTTAATGGAGAAAAGAGCAAGAATGAGGAATAAGAAGAAAGTGTCCTTTAGAGAGGAATCTACACCTTCCACATCTAGCTCAAAGATGGAAAGAATGATGGAGGAAATGATGAAGGAGATGAGCATAATTAAGAGAGCACAAGCTAGTCAAAACCAATCAGCTCTCCAAAACAGAAATCAATCTCAAAACCAAAATCAGAATTTCAGGAGAAATCAGCCTCAAAACAGACCAAGAGACCCTAATCAGGAGATTATGCCTCATTTTCATCAAAATTATGTGAGTGAGGTTGAAGAAACAATAGAACAAACAGAGGAAGATGACATAAACATGTTGGGAGTAGACAATAATGATTTTGAAGTTCATTATAATAGGAAACAAGGTCTATACACACCCTATGATGATAAAAGAGCAGAAGATGAATTTTATTATCAAGAATTGGAAAATGTCATCATAGAAACCCCAAAAGAATATGACCTTAGGAGTTAAATAAATCAGGAAACTCCCAAGACTAAGACCTCTGAAAATTCTGCAAAAAGAAGCCCTGTAAGTAAACCCAAATTTACAAAACAGAAAGACAAAACAGTGGCTGGAAATTTTGAAAAAAGAAAAGAAAAATGCACTCAAATTAATGAAAAACAAAGTGCAAATTTTAGCAGCGCTAGTATATCAGCTAGTGCTCCTATCAAAACAATTTTGACCAATGTAAATAAAGGAAATTAGAAAACTGATTTTGCTGATAGAGTGGTGGTTAATAAGGCTGAAACAAACATTTTAAAAAATCAGATACCTTTTAGTTTGGAACAAGAAATTTCCAAGATCAAAATCTTTGTTCCCCTCACTGAATTAGCCACCCAAGATGTGTATAGATCCCAAATTTTGAAGGCTTTTAACATAGAAGAGAATAATGACACTGTCAATCTAAATGATGACCAATCAGAGCTCATATTTGGTCCTAAGATTGAGGGTAGATACCAAGAAGGACCAGTTCCTCCTTTTTATGTTAGTTTAAAGATTCATGACAAAATTTTACATAACGCTATGCATGATTCAGGGGCCTCTCATAACTTAATTCCCAAAGCTGTAATGGAGAGCCTAGGCCTTCAAATCATTAGACCATACAAAGATCTTTACTCCTTTGACTCAAGCAGAGTGAAATGTTTAGGTTTGATCAAAGACCTTTGTGTAAACTTAGCACAAATTCCAGCCAAGTGTTTAGTAATGGATATTGTAGTGGTTTATGTACCCCCAAGTATGGTATGTTGTTATCAAGATCATGGGAGCTAAGTTACAAGAAACAATGCAAATGGATATGACATATGCTACCATCCCTATTTTTAATCAAACTAGAAGACTTTATAGAGAATGTCATATGCAATACATGGTTACCAACCAAGAGAGACCACAAAACTCTCCTCTTTATTCTGTACATACAGGCCTTTATTCATTTATCATTTTCAATGATGTAACATTCAGTGAGAAAGAAACCTTAACTGAATTAGTGGCAGATATAGAAAAAGAGGAAGACAAGACAGAAGTATCAAAACAGTTTGCCAAATCAGAAAATCACAGCAAACAAATCACAGGTCTAGAGCTGAAAATCAGTCATCCATTGCTTTTCAACCTTGAGAGTCAAGAGAAGAGTCCTCAACACAATGAAAAACATAAGGAAATAAAACAAATTCAACATAGTGCTGATCTACAAGAACAATCCAAAAGCACACTAGATGAAGAGGATAGTAGTCAAACTAGTGAATCTAAAACTAGTCCTCTTTGGAGTATGAACTTTGATGGATCTTGCACTAAGAATGATGCAGGTGCAGGAGTGGTTTCACAATACAATGAACAATCATACTGAAGGGCATTCCTGCAAATTAAACTTTCAATGCACCAATAACATAGCTGAGTATGAAGCCCTCCTTTTAGGCCTACACTTATTGAAGAAATTAGGGGCCAAAAGAGTAAAGATTCATGGTGTTTTTGAACTAATAATTAGGCAAGTGAATGGGAAATACACTGCAAAAAATTCCAGACTTAGAGCCTATAGAAATGATGTCGTGGATTTATTGAAAACATTTGAGGAATTCAAACTTATCTTTGTCCCAAGAAACCAAAATTTCCAAGCTAATGGTTTAGCTTTTGTTGCTAGAACAAGCCTAACTCCTTATGAAACCAAACAATGCGCAACTCAAATAAAATTTAGACTAGTTGTCCCTGATAATGAAAAATATTAGCAAGTGTTTGATGGAGATAAGCAAATAGAAGACTTCCTACAGTCTAGAAATGAATTTGAGCTACCTAGTTCAGATTCATATTATGAAAATGACTATCCTACTGAGAAAAATCTACTTGATGAAGAAGTAAAATCTCCAAAGATTGTTGTTATAAATCTGTTAGCTAATAAACTCGAACATAACACAGAAATTAGTGCAGATTTAGAAAAAGAAGACTTAGAAACACTGCAATCTAACACTCAAAATTTTCCAAAAGGTCTGGTCCCCTTAGAAGAATTGTTTGATTTCAATGATGTTGCCAAGAAACCAAAACTAGAGCCTGTTGAGACTGAAGTAAAAGAGTGTAACATAGGTAGTGAACTAAAACAAAAAATGATCAAACTGTCTAAAAATTTGCCAACTCACATCAAACTGAAATACATAGAGTTGTTTAAGGAATTTTCTGATGTATTTGCATGGAGTTATGAGGATCTAAAGTCCTATGACACAGAAATAATTCAGCACAAGATACCCCTTAAAGAAAACCAAAAGCCCTTTAAACAAAAATTGCGCAGAATCAACCCTGTTCAATTACCTTTGGTTGAGAAATAAATCAAGAAAATGTATGAAGCTGGAATTATTTTCCCTATTAGATATTCAGAGTGGGTGTCTAATCTAGTATCAGTTAGGAAGAAAACAGGATAAATAAGGCTTTGTATTGACTTTAGGAACTTAAAAAAAGCCTCATTAAAGGACAACTACCCTTTACCCAAGATGGATCACATTTTACAAAAGGTAGTTGGTTCTAAAAGAATTTCTTTGCTAGATGGCTTCTCAGGATACAATCAGATTTTAGTACATCCTGATGATCAACTCAAAACAGTCTTTACTACACCTGGGAGCACTTTCATGTATGTGAAAATTCCCTTTGGTTTAATGCATGTTGGTGCTACATTTCATAGAGTCATGGATATTGCATTCTCGGAAGAATTATGCTACTTCATCATTATTTACCTTGATGATATCACTGTTTTTTCCTAAACAGATGAAGAACACCTAGAACACTTGAGAAAAGTCTTTGAGAAATGCATAAAATATGAGTTATCCTTAAATCCAAAGAAAACAATGTTTGGTTTCCAAAAAGGTAAACTTCTTGGGCACATCATATCAGAAGAAGGAATAAAGATAGACCCAAAGAGGATTGAGAGTATATTGCAAATCACCATCCTAGAAACATCAAGGAACTTCAATCTTTCATTAGAAAGATTAATTTCTTGAGAAGGTTCATACCTAACTTAGCTGAACTCCTTAGAAACATAACAAACATGCTGAAAAAGAAAGAAGGAATTAAATGGACCTTAGAAGCAAAGAAATCATTTGAACTGGTCAAACAAGCATTAACCAAAACACCAGTTCTTATAAGTCCTGATTTTACAAAGAATTTCTTCATTTTCATTTGCATCAGAACACACAGTGACTGTTGTCCTATTACAAAAAAACTCAAAGGGACAAGAGCAGCCAATTTCATTCATTAGTAAGGCATTGAGAGATGCACCTCTGAAGTACAATATCATGGAAAAACAAGCCTTTGCCTTAGTCAAAGCCTTAAAATACTTCAGAGTTTACATTTTACACTCCCCTATAATTGCATTTGTGCCAAATTTAGTTGTGAAATACATTTTAACACAGGACCCAGATGGAAAAAGAGGAAAGTGGATAGCTGTGATACTTGAATATTATTTAGAAATCAAGCCCACTAAACTCATAAAAGGCCAAGGACTAGCAATATTAATGGTTGAGTCTAATTTTGAAGCTCTTGATATAAACATGATAGATGCATTAGATGAACAGGAGAAATTTCCATCTCCCATTGTTGAAGATCATTTTCTGAGTTCATTTTGGTATGCTGATATTGTGTATGTTTTGCTCAATTTGAATACACCTCCTGGTTTGTCTAAAACAAAGGCAAGATTTTTAAAGTTGAAAGCTGTAAATTACTGCATTGTAGATAAATGTCTATATTGGAAAAATTCTAGTGGATTATTGCTTAAATGTTTGCCTGAGAATGATGCAGATAAGATCAAGCATGAGTTCCATGAAGGAGAATGTGGAGGCCACCTCTATTGGAAGACAACTGCCAATAAAATCCTTAGAGCTGGTTACTTTTGGCCCACCCTCTTTCAAGATATCCACAAAATGATTATTTCCTATCATAAATGTCAACTCTTTGAAGGCAAAAGAAAATTGTTTCCCCTGCCTTTGCATCCAATCACTGTTGAAGCTCCTTTTCAACAGTGGGGTCTAGACTTCATAGAAGAAATCCATCCACCCTCATCTGCCCAACATAAATAGATTCTCACTGCAACAGACTACTTTACCAAATGGATAGAAGCCATCCCCTTCTAGGCAAGCAAATGACTCTGTCATCATAAATTCCTTGAAAATCATATCCTCTCTAGATTTGGATGTCCTATGAAGATTATCATTGGCAATGCTGTTGCATTTGGATCCAAAAATATGGTTGAATTCTGTCACAAATATCAGATTACATTGGGTCACTCTACTGCTTATTACCCTCAAGGTAATGGGCTGACAGAATCCTCAAACAAAAGTTTGGTGAACACAATCAAGAAGTTGCTGGAGGACAATAAGAAATCTTGGCACACCAAGATAGTACATGCATTATGGGCTGACAGATTAACACTTAAAAAATCAATTGGAATGTCACCCTACCAGCTTGTTTATGGAGTAGATGCAATTTTTCCAACCAGCCTAGGAGTGTCAGTCATGAAGTTGATCCAAGAAGTACAGTCTGAAGAAAATGATATGACAAGAAGAATCAATCAGACCATACATCTTCAGCAAACCATAGAGGAAGTCTATAACAGAGCATTACAAAAGCAAGAAAGTATCAAGAAATTTTTTGATAAAAGGACAAAGGCCAGTGATTTAAACATTGGTGACAAAGTTTTAAAGTTGGATTCAAGGAGAGAAGATAAGGGCAAGCATGGGAAATTTGATAATTTATATCTTGGCCCTTATCTCATTCATTCTATTGTTGGTAACAATGCCTATTTTTTGCAAGAATTGAATGGAGTTGAACTTTTTGGGGGTCCTGTCAATGGCAGGATTCTCAAACATTATTTTTCTTGACCATATTAATTTGAAATCCTTTTTTATTTTTTCCTCATTGTGAATATCATATCCATCATTGCATTCAAAGTTAGAATATGAAAAAATTCAAAAACAATAGAAAAATAAAAGAGGGCAGATTGTAAAAAACAAGAAAGGTACAGCCCCATATCAAAAAAGAGAAATAAAGTCTGAAAGTGTGCAGGCTCAAATGCCACTCCTAAGAAACACACTCCTAGTTAGTCATACAGCTTAATCATGACTAATTAGTTTTCAATTTACTACTGATAAGTTAGTGAAATAGATTTTTCAAACAACTTAATCTTGGCTTATTAGTTAGGTAGATTAGGATAGAAGAAAAAGGGTTCAAACAAGCTCAAAATTTGAACCTATGGATTTCAAAGGAAGAAATGGCTCTAATATGCTTAAAATCTTGAGCCAAAGATAGAAGAATTGGTTCTAATATGCCCAAAACTTGAACCAGAGAACAAAGAAAAAAAAACAGCTCAAACAAGCCTAAAAACATAGCTGAAGAAAAGTGAAGGATGTTCTTTAGTTTTCAGATCTTAAGCCTTCACCATTTTGCTTTAATTTTCTGCAAATTTTAGTTTATGTGTAGCTTTTTTTTATGCCATAGATCAACAACAAGTTAGACTGCTCAATCCTAACTTGTTTGCTTTTAAATTTCTTGTCTTAGAATCTAGAGAATAAAATCTGTCAGACAGTTTAATCCTGACAGATAGTAGTTAGGTAGAGAAGCTTATGAACTCAACTGCTTAATTTGAGTTCATGGAGAAATAAGGGTAGAAATAGACTAGTTTTATGCTTTCAAAAGAATAAAATGTTTGTAAAAAGAGTTTTCTAATCCAAATGCACTCTAAAAGAAGAAAAAATGTTAGATCATTAGGATTGGGTAAGTAGAAAGCTTGTTTTGATAGAATTCCATTGTTTTTAATGGCTGCTAACATTGTCAGAGCAAAAGAAGATCAGCAAAGGTAAAGAAAGTTGTAGCCCAATGGATGAGGCATTGATCAACTTCCAGAGAAGACATGTCTGAAGTTCTTGACACCTTCAAGAAAGTGTCATCCCCATGTGGAGCCACTGTTAGCCACCTATAAAAAATTGTCATATCAAATGGTGGCTAAATCATTTTTAAGCCTTCAAGAAACGATTTTATGGCCAAATTGTGAGTTCTTAAAGTCTTATGAAGATAACTAGTTCTTTAGTTAATCTTCACTACTGTTTCTCTTATAACCCTGAAAAATATGTTGTTTGCAAGGAGAAAGACTGCTCAAAAACCCATTTTCCCCTTCATTTTACCCTCCTTCCATTCATTAATAACACCATTTTCATCCCCTTTTTCTTCATAAAATTTCTCCATTTCCCTCATTTTTCCTTCATTCCCTTCATAAATTCCCTTTGATAAGGTTAAAACCCCTTTTTTAACCTTATCAGAACCCTCAAAAACCTCTGAAAACCCCTCATTTTGGCCTAAAAACCTTCATTTTTCTATAAGGCCTTAAGCCCCTTTCGGCCTTAGCCCTAGCCCCTTTTCCGCATAAAACCAGCACCGAGACCAGGCACTAAGCGCTTATCGCATTGAAATTTTTAATCGCATCGCAAGTTAAAAATCGCATCACAAATATTCATTTCACCCTTTTTTATGGTTATTTTCTTTTCTCCGATGCGATCCCGCGATCATTTCTCCAACGTCGATCTGATCTACTCCACCCAGATCCAACGGTCCATATCGCTCCATTCTCCAAACCCACCATTCCGCCTTTTGCCTTTATGATTAAATCTCCACTGTCGATCTAGCTTTAAGATCAACGACCCTCACTCCATCACAAATCGGCAATCGCAATCCCTTTTGTCCATTACCTTTCCCTCCTCCGATTGCGATCCTGCGATTAAATCTCGACCGTTGAATCCACAAGAACCAACAGCTCAGATTTAATCGCGCTCCGTCATAAGCCCTCCGATATAAACCCGCCAATTTGATCATAGCCATTGATCTCTCCTAGATCTAACGGCCTGCGCTTAATCGCATCGGCGCATTTCATTGTTGCTTTACCCTTTGTCCTCCGCCAATGCGATCCTGCGATCAAATCTGGGCCATCCCTTCCAAAGATCTAATGGCCATGATCTTAATCCGACTTCCCTTTGTTATTTCGTAAGCCCGACAGTTTAACTTCTCGGTGAAAATCCCCCGTTGATCTTTGCAGATCAACGGTCCTCATTGTGCCCAATCTCCGCCAAATCCCATGCCTTAATATTCCTTTCATCGCCCCATCATTAAATCTGGGCCATTCATTCCTAAGATCTAACAGTCGAGATTCAACCCGATAGGCCCAACTCCTTTGGGACCTACCTCCGCCTAAAAAAAAATCTGTCCATTTACAAGCCACCACATCTATTCCATTATCACCCCGCCCTTTTCATTTCTTCCCCATCGATAGATCTCGACCGTCCATTCCTGAGATCCAACGGTCAAGATCTAAACTGCCTTTGACCCTGCCCACCTTTTCCATCTGTGCATCTTACCCCATCGTGCTCTCATTCCCACCATCAGATATCTTTTCCTTTCATCCGACGGCTGAAACTCCATATCACGTAATTTCACGCCTGAAAGTTAATGCCAACAAATTACGCGATATGGGCTGTATTAAAAATACACGTGTCGAGTGCGAACCCATATCGCGTTTTTTTTGGAAAAATTCTAAAACCGCCTCAGATCTGCGCGAAATCCATTATGGTTTTCCGCCAAACCACCCTTCCCCGCAGCATTGGCTTTTTAGTTTTTAATCCTGGCCATTGATTATCAGGATCTGATGGCTCATATTATTTCTCGATCCCAAGTCATTCGCCCCACCTTTGCTCCCAAAGCATTTCACTGAGTAATCTCCGTCGTCGATCTCTGAGATCTGACGGTCTCGGTTTAATCTCACCACCAACTCATCACCCTTTCCTTTTGCTCTCAAAACGCCCCTCCGAAGATCCCGACTATCCATTATTTGAATCCAACGGTCCAGATCACTCTGTGTCTCCAGACTTCCTTTAACCCCATTTTCGCTTCTGCCAAATATTTTTCCCTTTTTTCATTACATTTTTTTTCCATTCCATTATAACATTTCTCCTCGCATTATAAAACTATCAATTAATCTCAGCCGTTGATCAATCTAGATCAACAGCTTGGACTTAATCTTTCCTCCTTTCCATCGAACTGCCTCCCCATTGAACTACATCGAGCAATCTCGACCGTTGGTTATTTCGATCCAACGGCCACGATTTAATCTCGCACCCGAGATCTCCAAAGCAGCCTTTAACCTATTTTTCACGAATTTTCTTACTTTTTGTTCGTTTTTTGCAGGTTATTAAGGTTTTTTCTACAGTTTTAAAATGAAACAAAGGCCGAGGGATGATAATCCCCAAGCCATTTATTCATGAAGAAGGCGGATCTACGCGATTCAAATTATGATTCCACCTGTGCCTCATGAGAATTTGTGAACTCCTAAAGACCTCTGCGCGCCTGCAAAACAACAAAAACACGGTAAACCTTAATTATACAAAGAGTATCAGTGACAGTATGAAATCAAAGCAGAGATGAAGAATTAAAGGTTTTAAGCACATTTTTGAGGGATTAAGGCATAAAATCGATTATCAAAGGCCTAAGCCACACAGTTAAAGACAGTTTGAAGATCTGAAGACAAAAATTAAGCCTAATCAGGCCTAAAACACTGATCAAAAGCAAATTAACAATGTTTTAGGGAAAAACAAGGAGATCTATCAGTCTGAGAAGCCTCCACTGCCACATCAGAGGCTAATTGAACCCTCTCCAGCTACCAAAGCTCCACCTGCGGCCTCAATAAATCTAAGAAGGCATAGTTATTGCCTAAGTTAGTGATATTTTGTTTAAAGCGGCCAGAGTTATTGAAAATCCTGCCTGAAAGAGTTCTAAAGTCAACAAACTCTGCTAAGCGGCTAAATACTTAATGAGAACCCATTAGTACAGAGGAAATATCAGAAAAATTATCTGTTGAGCCTCTCAAAGGCTAAGAAGCATTAAATTGTATTAATTGAACTAAAAGATCTTTTATTTCATCCCACCTCCTCTTTCCTCTGTAAATACTTCAGAAGAAGATGAGGTAAAGGTTGGTCTCTGAATATCTGTTGCATGTAAATAGTTTTTTGAAGCTGCTGTAAGCTCTGTTTGTAATTGAAGATACCGAAGTTGAGATGAGAAGTTTGAAGCTGTAGAGACCCACTGGACTTTATGATTGTAACTGGTTTGAGCATCAAATACAAGCTGATTTATGGGATCCTGTTCTATGTCAATGGTGATGTGTTTCTTATTGTAAATTGTTATTTTCCTTTTGTTTCCATCTTGTTCAATTTCTCTGATAAAGAACAGCAAATATAGAGCTAGGATTTACTCTTTGCAGTACCCTACTCTCACTGATAAGCTTTATCATGATGTTTTCCTCCAATTGTGTATTTGAGAATGATTTAGTACAGTCCAAGCAGTTAACGAATGTTGGTGAGCCCATGTCTTACTGTCTAAACTTCAAACATTGTTCTTGAATGTTATTTTCAGTTTATGCTAAGTAGAGTTGAACTAGGGAAGTCTATGGTTAGCCGTCTCCTCTGGTTTCTTCTCCAAAGGTTGTCTGAAAGTTTCCCTAAGATTATGTTGAAAGCAGTCTAGGTTCAAAGTCATTACCTGATCTTAGACTATTCTTTGTTTATCTTAAGTATTTTCTTGAAAAGTTTGCTAATTAAAGTCGAACTAGGGAAGTCTATGGTTAGCCCTGTCCTCTAGTTTCTTCTCCAACAGTTGCTTTGAAAGGTTTTTCCCTTTGAATATGTTGAAAGCAGGCTAAGTTAAAAGTCTTTACTTGATCTTAAGATGTTCTATGTGTTTTAAATGTTTTCTATTGAAAGTGCATCAAAATCGAGCTAGTTTCAAAGTACTTACCTGATCTTAGATTACTTTTATGTTTTTCTCAAGTGCGTGCCAAAAGCAGGATAGTTTCAAAGTACTTACTTGATCTTAGGCTGCTCTTTGTTCTTCATTTGTTTTTTCTCCATGTCTTATTGTTTTCATTCCATAAAATCAACTTAAAGATATCCTTTTACATTGATGACTTGCCCCATGGACCACTCTTGAACCTTGTTGTTTCAATTAAACCCTATTATGACTCCATATCCCAATGGATTGAAGCTGCTTCTTTCCTATCTTGTTAGCTGAATCACTCTTTCACTTTCGTACACCTTCACCCTTAATTTAGACTTCCTTCACCTTCGTATATCTTTGCCCAACCAAAACCAAACAAAACCTTGTTCTTCATAACTAGCCTAATATCATACTCAAGCCTTAAAGATCACATATTTAAACACACTTATAGAGAGATCCCTCTCTGGATTCAGGAGGGCTAGATCCTAGAATCCCAAAGTGGTTCAAATGTTGTCTCTGCAGCTTTAGTCTTGCCAATCTGCTAAAATTACAGGGACCCAACACTATCCTTATTAGGCTTCTTATGGCTTCTTCTTTCGGCTTTCTCCCCATTCCTCTGCAATTCTAGGAGACAATCTTCATCACTTACCTTTTGAGCTTGATGAGCTCCTTTGGAGCCCTGACCCTGATTTCTTGTCACCTTCGGAGTTCTTGCCAATATTTTCTCTAAGGTTGGTTGGCTTCCCTAAAGTTTGTCTTTGTAATTTTCTTGCTCTCTCTTCTCCCGGGTAGGCATTATTCCTCTTGTTGATCTTCGAGCCATTTTATGTGATTCCCCTATCTCTTCTTCCTCCTCTGATTCCTCCGACTCTTGTTCTCCCTCTTCAACCTCTGCATTCTTTTCCTTAGGGCTTTCTGGAGCGCTTTTTCATGGCTCAAGCCTGAAGGTGTCCCTTTCTCTGGGGTCTCCTTCTTTTTAATTTCAACCTCTTGGATTTCAATTGAAGATGAGCTTAAGGGCCCAAACTTATTCTCTTGGCCCTTCGAGGTTGGGTATTGTTGATCAAGTGTTGGCTGGTTTCCAATACCTTTTGGAGCCCCAAGAGGATTTTGGGCTTATGGGTAGAATTTGTTCTCTTAACCTGCTTCCAACCTTCCTCTTTTCCTTTCTCGCTTTCTCCATTACTCGGACAACTCTTGGAAAAGTGTCCATATTCGTGGCATTTTCGACACTTAAAGGGGAGCTTCTCATAATCTAATTTTTGCACATGAGTCCAGCTTCCGACATTGATTTTTATTTCCTCCGAAAGCCCCACCTCTAGGTCGACCTCGACACAGATTCGAGCATAATCATATTGATCCTTATTATTTTCCCAACGCATTTCCTATATGCTTTAAATACTCCCAGTTCCAACAATGTACTGGAAGATTCGGGAGCCTTACCCACACAGGAACAATCGACGAAACATCCTCTGCTGGGTCAAAATATGGTGTCCATATGTCTAGGTACAGGCCCTGAGGACCCATGAAGTAAGGCCCATTCCTAAATACCATATCCTTGTCCTCTTTCAAAATAAATTCAAAGAGGAAGAAGCCTCTCCCCAAGAAGTATGAGGTAACGTTGTGCTTGATCAACGGTCTCCAGTTTTTGACTACCCAGGCCTCCGTGGTTTTGGGTGAGGGGCAAAGTCCTGTGAACTGTCCCACCAGGGCACGATCAACTAAAGACAAGGCAACCTGAATCGGTCCCTCTGGTGGAAGAGATACTCCCAGAATATCATCCAGCTTTTTGACAAACTTGGTGGCTTCTGATTTCTTCTTTTTTGGCAGCGAAGCCAACAGAGATTTGAAATTTTCATCAGTAGATAGAGGGGTGGGGGGGAGGGGGAGGGTTAGGGGGAGGAGGGGCCTGGGACAAACCCAGATCCTCCATGGCGGCAAAGGGAGGCACAACCCTAGCACACAGCAAGCTGTGCTCGGGTTCTCTCAGCAGGCAGCTTTTTTCTTCGAAAATTTTATTATGTTACTACAGTGACATTTAGTAATTATGTTAGGGTATTATTTTAATCAGTACATATCAAAAATTTCAAGATTAATTTTTTTCAAAGTTAAATTTTAGGTTTTTTTGAAAAATTGAGGCTGACGTAGGCCCGTCGTCGGCACTAGGGCTACGTCAAGCGAGGCTCTACGTCATCCTCTATAAAACACATATACCCATAAATAAATAAATAAATCTTTATATGTCGCTGATAATGACTTTTAAATGGACGACGACAATACAGGCCCAAGTTATTATCATATAAAATATACCTAGATTACAATGCAAGTGTTACTAAAGTCTTTATCAAATGTTTTTATATCTGCTTTAAAAAGCATTATGGATATTTCTTATAACATAACATTGGTTCCTTTGGTAAGTGAATTCCTAAATCCGAGATCTTGGGTTTAACATTAGACATAGTTTTTTATGAACTTTGAATCTCGATCTGGCCTTACATCATTTCCGTATAGAGTTTATGTCTAGTCTTAATGATATTTAATACTTGTGTACACCTCGTCTCGAGAGTTCGATCATGGTTTAAATTTGGGCTCCTTTGTATCGTTCGATCTAGGCCAAATCAACCGATGATCATCGATCAAGTAGGGTGGTTGAGGTAACCAACCCTTCCCCTCACACTAGAGTTGAGGCCCACTTCGCATTTTGTAACTGGCGAGTCTCTCGAGCTTTGATGGTTTCAGTGATGGAAATAACCTATTCATTCCACATGTTTGATGCTTGTAATTTACTACCACTCCTGAGCTTAACTTCTACTTGATATCGTTTAGGTGAAACCCCTAATCCTGGGTTTTCTTTTATTCTGCACAGAATCGTGGTTTCATATTTTCTTGTCTTGTCTTGCAGGCAGAAAGCTCATTCAACAGGTAAGGTTTAATTTATTTCTCTTTCCTTTGTGGAGTTAATAAAAATTTGGGTTTGTTTTCGATACTTTCCCTAAATTTCCCTCGTATTGCAGGAAAAACGACTCTCATGAACATAACATGTTCGCTCAGGTAAATCGTAGATTTATTGTTCTTTATCAGAATTGGAGGGATTTATTTTAAGTACCTAGCCCGAAGAAATATTGTAACCCCTCTTTTTTCTCTTGTTGACATGTTATCTTCTCATCACCAACTCCTTTTTCTTTTCTTTTCAGAACCTGGAACGTGGCACGACATATTCCCTAATCAATTCCTCCATTGTTCACAGGTTGGTTCTATTCACCGGTGGCTTTAATGTGTTTCATAGTTGAGGATTAACCGACCTATGGCTTTATGCTAAGCCTTGTCGATGCTTAGGCTGTATGTTTTAATCGTCTTGAGCCGGTCTCCATGTTGGAATTGAGTAAATCTATTATGATTTAGAACGTTCTTGATAGGAAAGGTGGTTGTAGGTTATATTAGTTCTTCCTAAATCGACCCCAAAATTTTGTCTACAATTGTCGTTGTGACTATTGTAAGTCGATGCTACTATGTTAATGGGTTTTACTTTTAATTTTTAATATCAAGGGTTTGTTGTAAAAAAATTTCAATGTTACTTTGTTTTCCCATGCTACTTATGCCTCAGATTGTAACTGTCCTATTAATGTTGTGCATATTCTATTTTTTCTTTTCTATGACTTGTCGTGTTATTAAGATGATATTTTCTCAGTCATGATTAATACCATCTCATGTAATCCTTCTTCGAGGTTTGATGGTAATGGGGTTTCACTACCAACATGGTTTTAACCCAACTATCAAATACCAATGGTTCTTTGTCTGGGGATATATTTGTAACAAGATCGTCTACTTTTAGTTTCACAGATCGCGATGAACTGTTGTTTGTACAACTCTAGTGCTTTAAGAATAACTGCATAATTTATGCTCATGCTCTAATCCAGAATCTTCCTTACGGATTATTAAAACTGTACATTTGAATTTTCAAGTTTATTTCTTGTATTCAGATATATGCTTGTTCCAGTTTTTTGTTCGTAATTTGTCATTATGTGCAAAATAATCATTCATAATTTGTATAAGTGTCAAGAGGTAATTTCCTTTCTTGATTAAAAGAATTATTTATCTGCCTCAGGCATAGTAGCACATATCTCGGAATAGGTTAACTCTAATAGAAAAATATCTTAACTATGATCAACACATTTACATATTCATTTTAATAAAATTTGAGGCTAGAAAACAATTTGTTGATTACAAGCAACACATTTTCATAACAATCTATGTACTTATTTGTTCTTAAATTACTACCCAAAAATCTCTCTAGAATATCTCACCACCCAATCGTGAGACTTGCAATGACGTCCGGTCTGTCTCTCCCTCGAGCTTCTTCCCATTCCAAACACGTCCAGTCTGTCTCTTCCTCGAGCTTCTTCCCCTTCCAAACAATAACTGAATATAGAGAAATGTCTCAATTAAGCTCTCTGAACTGCAAGACCAACTATTCTAATTCCAAGCTTCCAATGATTCCACTGATTCCACTGATTTTCCAACCAGCTCAAAAAATCCTTGATTGGTAGGGTCCTGCCTCACCTTACCTATTCTATACAAGGTTTTTCATTGATGTCACAATATTTCCTTTTTCATCGTTCAACCCCTTGTTGTCCTCCGATCCCCAAGAATTCATAATAGTCAACGCTTAATTGTGCGGAATATTTTCTTTAACTCTAGTTTTTTTTTCTTCTTCAAATTAAATTTTATTTTAATCTACATTGGACTTTAAAACAACAATATGACTCGTCAAGTAGCCTAGGGCATACAAGGCATACATCCTCTGTTAGTTGTCTTGTGTTACTCCACATATAGTATATGTACATGATTCACCTTTGTTGTAATATATTTGTAAATATTCATGGGGTGGACAATGACTATAATGTTAGGAATTTAACAAAAAGGAATATTAATAAATTAATATTAATAAATTTGATGTCATTGTTTCCATATTCGTATTAAAGTGGGTTTGGCAAGTGGGATGTAGCTTCTGGTTCAATGGCGAAGAATTAGTTATTTTTTATTCTAAAAATAACATATTGTCCACAAAAGTCAATTTTATTATTATGTTTTATTATTTGTAATATTTTTTTATAATATTAAATGTTGTAAAAAAATTAAGTTAGTCTAATTTTTTAAAATTATAATAATATTTATTATATTAAATAATGTCCATAAGCATAGATCTATCTAAAATTTTGAAACTTTTTTTAATTCATAAATTTGATTTTTGTTTGATTTTTAAATAAACATAGATCTATTTGAAATAGAGATCTAATATGAGTTTAGAGGGATCAAATTTCTTCACATGCACTTCTTTAGAATGCAAAATACAATTTGTTATTTTTCATTGTCTAAATTGTCTTTTCAATGCTAAATAGACAATATATAAAACCAAATAAATGTTTTAACCATAAAATTTATTTTTTTCATGATATATGCTTAATTTTTTTAAATGATATATAATATATACATAATTGACATTAAAATATTTTACATAATATGTACATCAACACATTTTATCAAGCAAATCAAAATGAGTTATTATTATTATTATTATTATTATTATTATATGTCAATATTAATTCGTATTAAAATATTTTATTGATAACCCACATTGAATATTTTTTTATATAAAATATTAAAATATTTTATTTTAACATTCTTTTTATATATAAATATATATGAAATTGATATCAACATAAATTAGTTAACATATATTTTCAATAGTTTATTTCAATCTCTCGTTGAAATATTTTTGAAAAGTATAAGATTTAAACATCTTACTCACATATTTTTTTACTTTTCATTACTTTACAATACACATGCCCTCATACTTGGTTGTAGAATGAACCTCATATAAATATTTAAATATATATATATTTTTATTTTATGATTCATTTCTTTCTTTAAAATGTAGATATAAAATTATATATTTTTTACGCCGTAAGGCGTTATTATTTGAAAACAACTTTGCTGATGTGCATCGTGTCCTAATGTGAAACCGTTAGATTATATGTTAGATGATTGAAACATATGCATCCGTTCGATGAAAAAGCAATGGTAGTTGCAAATATTTAGTTAGTTGAAAATTTTTAGGGCTTCTTTTTATTCAGAATCGCTAGGCCATTGACGAATTCATTGCGCTTGCAGAGGTTACATACTCGATTATGGCATTTTTTCCTTTTTACTTTCATGCCCTGTGAATTTGGGCACTGGTTGAAGGATTGCCCTTTGGGCAGTGTCAAAATCCAGTGCAGTGCGGCTCAAAAGTGAGGATCGAGAGATACTCTGCCCTTGCGGTGGTGGAGTATTCCTGATTCTTACCTAGCATACTGAGAAACGAAGTTCTAGCCTGTTCGATATCACTGCTGAACCTATCAGTTGTCCATTACCTTCCCCTGCCTTGCCTGTAAGCAGTAATTAGCGAATAGTCTCGGTAGAATAAATTTCATGCACTGTCTTCATTCTTACAAGGTTGAGAAGTTTTAATTGTAAGTTTTTCTTGATTTTCCATGAAATCATGCAATCTCTTTGCCCTTCAATTTTGTTGCTGTTTTCTTGACATTTCATGTTTAACTATAAAATTTGTCTGAGGAAATAGGTTCCTATTGGCATTTTCTTTTGTTTTCATGATTGGAGTTGGGTTCTTTGGGATTTGAACTGGGAAATTTGGGGTCTTTAGCAGAATTGCTAGGCCATTCACAAATTCATTGCGCTTGCAGAGGTTACATACTCAATTATGGAATTTTTTCCTTTTTACTTTCATGCCCTGTGAATTTGGGCACTGGTTGAAGGATTGCCCTTTCGGCAGTGTCAAACTCTAGTGCAGTGCGGCTTAATTAGCTTATGTGTGCTCTTTATCCCATCACAGCCAGGAAATTCAAACTTGATTAAACCCTGAATTGGTATTGATAAGAATACTTCATCCATATCAGTAAGCAGTACTGTGAACTGGGAAATGTTCAATATCGGATGAAATGTCGGTCCTCTTCTACTTTCTCTTTCATTTTAGTAGGATCGCCGTCCGTGTTAATGGAGGTTACTTTGTCTGAATCGGCCATCATTTCCCTAATTACCGGTACAGGAAATATCCGACTGCATTGAGCGGCTTTATTGTCCACTGAAATGAGCCGCGGTATTGATAAACAATTTGAGTCAGTTTTTTGTATTCAAGATGCTTGACATCAAGAAACTTTCCTGTATGCTGTTTAAAATTCTGAGGCAACTAGGACATAGGGAAACCCTCTGAAAATCGCCGGCCAGCAATATGTGATTTATAAATTCTGTGAATTCATCCACCGAAGCTTTTAGTTGAGTTTTGGGTTGAGTGTAAATTTTGGATTTCGATTTGGATTGGCCACACCCGGTGAAGGTCCCAGACTATTTTGTTTATTCCTTCTAACCGGGAAAACTAGATGGAATCCTTGCTTGATTTCTTTCAGCTTTGCAACATCCTTGCATTCATTTACAAGCTTGATTATCTTCAAAAATCCCAAAGTCTTCCCGGCAAACAAGAAATTTAAAAAGGCTCTTAGTATTTAAATTTAATCAGATGATACCCAGCTATCCACGTTCCTGAATAACGTGGTGGTGCTATCCCTGTCCTTATCTCTGCGCCTAGATCTGCTTCAAGTCCAAGCGAGTTAGTTTGCAATCCCTAACAACCAAAAAGGGTTTCAACTTGCAGCGTAGTTCAATCCAAGCCAATTTTTTCAGGGAGCAAGAGAAATTGTATGTAAACATTATAATCAAGATGTTCAGGAGATAGTGGAGTTGCCTTCCTTGTCTTGGTTAGTGCAGGTCGATGAGCTATTCTTTCATTATTTGGGTCCCATTCCGAAACTTGGAGAAAACTAGTTACTGCTGGGTCAATTTCCTATGCCTCTACTACCTCATGATTCCAACCCCTGTTGATCATATGCAAAATCGAATTCGATTCCATTCCTGGCACCTGCTACATCAAGAAACTTTCCTGTATGCTGTTTAAATTTTTGAGGCAACTAGGACATAGGGAAACCCTCTGAAAATCGTCGGCCAGCAATATATTATTTATAAATTCTGTGAATTCATCCACCGAAGCTTTTAGTTGAGTTTTGGGTTGGGTGTAAATTTTGGATTTGGATTTGGATTGGCCACACCCAGTGAAGGTCCCAGACTATTCTGTTTATTCTTTCTAACCAGGAAAACTAGATGGAATCCTTGCTGGATTTCTTTCAGCTTTGCAACATCCTTGCATTCATTTACAAGCTTGATTATCTTTAAAAATCCCAAAGTCTTCCCGGCAGACAAGAAATTTAAAAAGGCTCTATGTCCAATTGATGATGCTTTAGTATTTAAATTTAATCAGATGATACCCAGCTATTCACGTTCCTGAATAACGTGGTGGTGCTATCCCTGTCTTTATCTTTGTGCCTAGATCTGCTTCAAGTCCAAGCGAGTTAGTTTGCAATCCCTAACAACCAAGAAGGGTTTCAACTTGCAGCTTAGTTCAATCCAAGCCAATTACACCAGGGAGCAAGAGAAATTGAATGTAAACATTATAATCAAGATGTTCAGGAGATAGTGGAGTTGCCTTCCTTGTCTTGGTTAGTGCAGGTCGATGAGCTATTCTTTCATTATTTGGGTCCCATTCCGAAACTTGGAGAAAACCAGTTACTGTTGGGTCGATTTCCTATGCCTTTATTACCTCATGATTCCAACCCCTGTTGATCATCTGCAAACTCGAATTCGATTCCATTCCTGGCACCTGCTACCCTGACCTAGTGAGAGAAACTCAGATCATATTAACGCAACCGATCAATTCTTTTCTAAATTCAAATCTGTGTATAGCAAACATCTGTGATGTCAGCCGTCTCCCGTGGCTAGAAAGGCAGTCAAGCAAGCCTAATCATAAAGGCATGCACCCTGGGAAAGAAAGCACCACTGGAACAGGGAGCCGCGGCACAGGGTGCTTATGAATCCATTGCCCACAGATTCACAGATTACATGGTCTGGATCAACAATTGGTGAGTTCTAGGATCCTCCAAATGTGAAAAAGGCCGTTATCATCGCCTGAAATTCTGTGATATTGAACAAAATTTGGATTGCCCCCATGTGTTTTCTATTGTTTAAGCTTTCCTACAGAGCACATTCCAGGAGAATTGGCATGTTCATAAATTCTTTTCTGAAAGATAAAAGTTCCTGGTTTTCGTGGGCGTGTTTTTCTTTATGATATGAAGAATTCTCCTGCTCTGTTGAAAACCAAGTTCTTGCCAATGTTGCAGTGATCACTGAGCTAGAAAGAATATTAAGATGCCTACAAGGGCTCCATTCGTGGTGTTGTCTCCCTGCTTGAGTGGCATGGAATTCATTGCTCAGGGCAATTTTGGTGGAACAGTTACCCCTGATACCTTCAGCATCTAATCCAAAACAAGTGCAGTCTCTGCACTGTAGCCCTTCTGGGCGGTAGTGACACTGGGTTTTCCTTTTATCCTAACATGCTGTCTGAATATGAACCTTATCCGATTAAATGCCTTGGGTTTTATTGAAGTTTTGCCTGACTAATGTCTAGTGTTTCCTTTAGGGTCTGTTATATCTTCATAACAGAATTGGCCAGATAAAAGTTTTAATTTTTTCATTTCCTATATTATAGAAGCAGTCTTAACCCTATAAATTCCTTAACCTTATAAATGGTTTTGGTTTGGTTGTCCAGAAGTATTTTCTGTTTACTTCACAGTAGATTAGAATAGTGCTCTAACAATTGCAATGGGTTGAGCTGCCTATCATGATATACTACTATTTTTCTGGCAGGGTTCAAGTCCCAGAAGATTTTAACAGAAAATTACCGCTCAGACTTTCGGCACCTAAAGCCAAAGCAAACCTGTCTATGTCTTGTAACCCCTCAGGGAGAGTTTCTCGAAGTATTTAGACTAAAATATCAAATTCTTTGGCATTACTGACAATGAATCTTGCATATTACATTAAAATGGTGTCTGCAGTGTTTTGAAGATAGCTTTTGTCAGAGTAAATGACTCTTATTTTATTGACAGTATGCTATTTTTGCATAATAGAATTTAGCAGGGAATTACCCCCAAAGGGAAAAAAAAGGATAAAAAATGTTTTGAAAGACATAACCCTATAAATGTTTTGTTTTGGTTTTCAAAAGTTAATTCTTGAATTATTTGTTTCATAGAAAAATATGATTGAGCCCCTCACATTTGCAATGGGTTGAGTTGCCTATATACAATACACTGCTATTTTTCTTTGAAATTCTTGCATTTCCATCTGTAACTTCACTCAAGTCCAATTCATGTCTTGCTTTGAATCTTAACAGATGTTCTCCATTAAACTTACTAAACTTTGGTCTTCTTCTTTCATTTTTCAGCCCATTTTACTGGCAGAAATCTGTTGCAACAATAGAGCAATCAGACAGGGGAGGACCGCCAAAATGGAACCTACGAGCCTTTGGTTGCAAGAAACAGAATTGACCCTCTTAATCATTTTAAACGATACAAGGGTGGTTACGACATTGAGAGCAGGCATTATTGGGGGGTAACTATCATCTATACACTGCTTTGAGATTTCAGTTGCCCTGTTGGAGTATATACACTGCATATAGGCTTCCCTTTAAATTAATGTGCTATACAAAAGAACCTTTGTATGACAGTTCTTGTATGATTGCAGTCAACTATTTTCACTGGCATATATGGATATGCTATTGCAGCTATATGGATCTTTGTTGGTCTGGTTTATGGAATTTTCCTAACAATTAGTTATTGTTGCTGCAATAAGAAGACAACGAATGGTTCATACGAGCCTCATTCAAGTCACTACTATGTATGGCCATTCTTGGCTGTCATCCTTCTCACCATAGCTGTCATGTAAGCTTTGCATCTCTGATTACCCTTAAGCTACTGTTAAAGTCTTTGTGTTTCTCTTATAGAGGGTTTCTGAATTTTGCAACGAGAATGTGTTAGGTCTTACGGAAGAGTTAAAGGTTCACACATTTTAACAATTTTCTCTTCTTAAAGGAATTGTTTGCATTGCTTTCACAGAACTTAACTTTTTTAGAGAAGAGTTTGAGTATTGTAGCTCCTATTTATATCAATATGAGATATATTTCTATTTTTAATGAATTTGAAGGGGTCGGAGTAGGGGTTTACTGCTTCTACATTTTTCTTAATAGTTTATTCAGGAGATCAAGGGACATATGATTAGGTTTCTATTGCAGAAGTACTTTTCTCTTGCTAATTACCAGGGATGAAACTACAGTATTTCTTCTGGAGTTGTTCTTGGGGGAAACAGAAAATTCCACACAAGGGAAAAGAGGGTGGAGAAAACTATTGTAGGGGCTGCTGAAAGGGCCACCAACATGATCTATAATGTCACATCTTCTATGAAGACAATTCAGGATCGGTTGCAACCTTATGATGAAAATGCTTATCTTCGTTTGAATTCAACAGCAGAAACACTTAACAAGGACGCAGCAAACATACATAATAAGGTCTTTCACAACAAATGAGCAATCGATATTGGCGTAAGAGTACTGTAATATTCTTTTATTCTTAGCTCCAAAAAGTTCTTAGGTTTGGCTTAAGAATATTATCAGATTCTTTTTCTCTCAGCTTAAAAAAAAAATGGATTTGCATCTATCAGCTTCAAAAAATTTCTGAATTTCCATTTTCCTAGGAAATAATTGAATCTTTTCAATGAAACCAATGGTTTGATTTATGTTTTTATGTAATTGAATTACAATTTGTATATTCATTTTGCAGAAATATTGTAACTATTGTTCTTGCATCAATCATTTTGGCTCTGGTGATTTTGGCAATAGGTAATTATCTCCTCGTGTAATTTACTAATCCTATGTCTAAACTCAAAGTAGTATATATTGCCTATCCTGTTTTCTAAGATATAATAATTCAATATGTTTTAACTAACAGGCCAACAAAATTTCTTTTGATACAGCTATACTTCTCCTGCATTGGTGTCATGTATTTTTTTTGTAAGTCACTTGACAGCCTGTACAACAACACTTCTACAATTACATTTCATGTCATGACAGATGGTCTTAAGTAGCGTTAATAATAAAAGTTAGCAAGCCATTGATCGAACTTAAAAAATGTTCTTGTACCAAAAGAAGCATGATACTCTAGAGGAGGGTGAGATCTTAGTGTCTTTGTTTGTATATAAATACATGATAGCTTAGATGTTGCAAGTTTGCGGTTTTTTTGACCCTCTCTGTCCTTAATATATCAGTGGTTAAGATAGGACTATGCTAGGGTAAAACAGACATATACTTGAACATTGTATTTGAGCTTGAGACTGGTCCGTAGGTAGAAAATATGGAAAATAGCTTGTAAGTTTTATGGTATCTTCTGCATTTTGTTTCTTATGGTTAATAACTAGAGGGGAACCTTATTTTAGCTAGTAGATACAAAAGAAACTATGAAGACCTAATTGAAATTTTGTTTCACATTAAGTTATTCAAGCTTTGTAGTTCTGAAGGATTTATAATTTTCAATGGTGTAATGAAGTGGCTTGTGGATTATATGATATATGATATCTTTGTTTCCACCAATTAGTTATTTTTGACTTCTTAGATGATCATAATCTTAACTTTTATTATAGACCTTTAACCCTAACTCTAAACTTTGTCATGCACAAAGCCCGATGAAACAAAATTTCGATACCGTCAATAAGTTTCACTATCCAATGCTCTCTGACAATTCTATAAACTGCCCTGGATATTGAATACTTGTACGTTTTGTTTTCCCCTCTTGTTATCTTTGGCTGTGATAATATCAATGTGTAATGTATGAGTTTTGCACCATTTGCAAATAGAACATCTTCTTGACAAATTTTATTGCACTTTAGTTTGTACATCATCCAATCAGAGATACCCCTTTGTTCCCACCAATCCTAACATTTCTGACATGCCAGCTCCCTTCTTCCAGATTTCTATTTCACATTAAATGTTGTGTCTCAGATTTATTGCTGAGACCTAACTCTTCATACCCTCTAGTATTAAAGGTTGGTGGATAAATGCCTTTGTATTTGACAGATCACTGGTGCTGTAATCATTTTTGGAGTTCACTGTGACAATGGGCAGAGATTATATTGAATTTCTTGCTTCATCTGAGAACATGTTCAATCAAACCTGAGCACAGAAATGGTAAAGACTAGGTACAGATAGGATGTGGAAGACATGCAGGAAGCTTAAATTTATTTGACATGGGAAATGTTTTGCATGTCAGAGAAAAAAAACAATCTAAGACAGCCATTAAGATAAAGGGCAAGTTAGGCTTACTCCAAAAAAAATATACCTGTGCCTGACAACTTTTTAGAAAACAGAGTTTGTGGTTCTTGACCAGTAGACTTTAGTTCCCTCCATTTCCAGTTAGAGTTGTCTAGTTTAAGATACTCATCAAGTTAATTAGAGTTGATCTCTTTCTACCATCTTCCTTACGGCGTTTCCTTTGCAACATTAGGTGCAATTGCTAGTTAATTATATTATGATTAGAATATATATATATATATGACAAGAGATGAAATTGACAAATAAAAAAAATACGATTAAAAAATATATAACTAAATTTTTTTGTAATTGAAAATTGAACTTTCATTTTGCTAGAACTAGTTGTATATATGTATATACGTGGGAAAAATAAATGAACACATCCTCAATTATGATCTTCTGATCCATAGTTTCCCACAATTGTTCCTTTACTATAATCCTATTCAAAACATAACATCCAAATAAACAGATGCAGTGACATTGCCACCACATGACCTGGAGCATGGAATTAACCAAGAAGAGTGGGTTTTACTAAAATTTTGTCTAAAGTAAATGTTGCAATGTCTTTGTTCCATCACTCAATCCACACCTACTGGATCCTGAAATGTCTCTTGGTGAAGGCAATTGTCTCAGTCCAAGAGATAGGGGGAGACCCGCACGCAGCCTCAACTCTGGCGGAAATTTGCAGAGACATCTAAGAGATAAACTTGCAGCAACATCATCAGAGTGTCTGACTTAGACGTATGGACAGATAGTTACAAAGCGTGCACCAGGTTGATACGCCAGGATCGAGTGTTTGAAGAGTCGACTCCTATAGATTCTTCTGATGATTGATTTTCCTATATTATGTTTTTGATATGATAACGGATAGAATTTACTTTTTTAATATGTCTATAGAAGAAAAGATAGATAATAGTCCCTTAAAGACAGTAAGAGACCAATTTAAGTTGTTTAAGCTTTGGATGGCCTATAACTCTTTAAGACGGCCAACAGACCTGGTTTCCTATGGGCAGGTTGAGGTCAGAAGCTGTAAATTTTTATAACTTGCATTTTGTTTATAAATAGAAAATAGAAAGGCTCTACTAAGTATACAAAAAGAAAAATGTTGCAATATCTAAAGAAAAAAAGTTATGAAACTGGAAAAGCAATGGCACCGATACGATATCTAAAATATTGTTCATGCTCGGACTTGATATCTAAAATGTTGTTCATGCTTCGACTCCCACCTTTTCCATGCATGCACATGCATGGACAATGCAGCAATCAAGGCTTGGCAAGACGTGACTTCAGTAACCACTCTAGTGTGATCCATTATCAGGATGAAGATGCCAACTAACCCCTTTAAAGATCTTAAATCAGATTTGGGGAAAGCCTTGAGAAACACCAATTCATATATACTATATTTTTAAACAAAAATTATTAATAATGTAAACAAATTTTATCATAATTATTCAATAAGTTGAATTTTTAAATTGAAAGAATATTCAAAGTTTGCATCTTGTGAGATTTGACCCTATAATGCATGATAAATTTAGAATTAAGATGGATTTAAGTTTGTTTTAATATCACTCCACTAATAATGCACCCATGTGAATCTTGTAAAGAAGGATATGGAAATTAAAAAATAAAATATCATGATCAAAATCAATATGGGGAGACATTCATATTGAGAGCAACATGGATACTGACATCATTTGAATCTATTGTCACACATAATTCTATAAAAGGTCCTCAAAATTGAAATAATTAACAATACAATTATTTAGATAGAGATTTTAATTTGATTTTTTTCTTTTGAATGTTAGTATTGTCACCTCATTAAATCACTTTCCCAATTTGAATTGAAAGACATAAATGTCATTTAAAATATATTCCTCAAAATGCATTTCCTCTAAATTTTTTGGATAAATAGAAATTATAATTGTGGTGAAATAAATAAATAAATAAATATATATATATTTGAAGTTAGGAACTTTGCATTATATGAAATGAGGATTACATAGGCCAATTTTTTTTTCCACTAGTGTAATACCCTACCCAGTTTTAATGATGTAAATATATGCACCATGATTATTAGGTATTAGGTTGGTGATCCAAATATTATATTATGTTGAGTGTGTTCCCACATAGTTTAGACATATTTTTGGGCTAGTTGCTCGAAATACTTACATGTTAGTTTTAGCTAAGTGGCCCGGGGAGCCAAGATGTAAACATTGTAAATATTGTACATACTTTTCTATTAATAAAAAAGGTTGGTTGTGGGGCCCACTCCACGAAAAAGAGTATAGGGGGCGCAACTTCAGGGACAAGGAAACAATTGGGTGCTTTTGATAAAAAGTGCACCCAGGCTGACGTGGCTATGGTGGGTGCCACATGGAAAATTAAAGCCATGAAAATAAATGCAGTGTAGTTTTCCTGTGAGGGTAATTTTTATTCACTCGTGGTTATTTATTGGCCATTAAGTCCCACGAGGGACTCTAGAACTAGTTGATGTGCAATTATTTAGTTAATTGCACCAAATTGGATGCATCCTAGTTTTGTGAGCCCTAGTTGCTCCAGGAGCTTGGTGGCCATGGAGTTATGGTGGAACTCAATTCAGAGATAGTTAGTGAGTTATTGTGGGATTATTTAGTTTGGGCTTACGGACACTTGGACACTCGGAGAGTAACAGAGCTCTTAGAGTTGTAAGTTGAGAACGTTCGGGTCGACTATAAGGCACCTTAGAAGGAAAACACCGCCCATGGAATCGAGTTGCACCACTTTGGTGCAAGTCAGGGGAATGTGAACACGTGGCTGGATATTGCATTTATTGGGGTTGGTGCCTTGGCCAGGGTTTGGTTGTTCAGTTTACAATTGTTGCCTATGGAGTTGCAGTCCCAGCTCGAGGGCGATTGAGATTATGAACCACACAATCAATGGCGAGGTGGAATGTGGAGAGCTCGTAGCGAGTCCGTGCTCCATTGTCAGTTAAGTATATATACTTCATGACTTGTGTGTTGTGATAAATTATTTCCTATTATGTTAAAACCCTAGTATGAGGGTTCTAGTTAATTGTTGTTAATGAACATATATTTCTATTGTGTTATTATGTATTTATAATTTATTTGTGAAGAATAATCCATTCATGGCATGTGGTATTGCATTCATGCTAACCTTATTTTCAAATATGGGAGAAAATTATGGCAAGTTAGAGTGCATTCGCTTCTGCAGTTTAATTACTGGGTTTTAAGCAATGCTTGGTGTGGCAACGTTACTTGACTGAGGGCCGACTACATTACAAGGTGATATAAAAACTCAGTTTACAACAATGGGCTTGAATTGGGCCATATTTGGGGTAAAACGATAAATTACAGATTTCTTACTAACTATTTGAAAAAAAATCGCAATGTGAGAATGGTGAAATTTTCACCTCGGAAACATGTGGCATTGATGCCGAGAAAAAATCTGGAATGGTTAATTCAGTTAATTACAAGGCATAACTGAAGAAAAATGGTTAAATTTAGCCTCAAAGGGCCAAGATTATGCACAGGACACCATTTTTGAATGTTGGGGACTTTTATATATAATAATTATATGGTTCCAGAGCAGAACCCTTGCCTGCTCCGTTGAGTATGATTCCGAAGAAGTAATGGTTGCGTTGAAAATTTCTGGGTGGAGACCGATACATGTAGAGAAGTTCCGCTAATAATCCAAATATTGTACCATGGTCATTAACAAACTCCAAATATTTATTCTTTAGCAGTGACATTTTCTTTTGACATTGAAATATGGTGTAATTTGCGGTGCTTACTATGAAATTTTGCGCTTCAATAAGTCAGGATGAATTTTCTTTAGAAGTTTCGCTTATACAGTTGTTGTTAGAATTAAATATTACGACACTTGTGAGGGACATTTTCATTTTCTAGACACAATAGGAAATGCTCGAATTTATCATGTAATTTAAGCTTAGAGTGGAAACAGTTTTTATTACTTTGTGTTGTAGGAAATGATTGAATTTACAAAGAAACTTAAGCTTTAGTTGGAAATGGAAGTGAGATTTGAAGCTTTATCTATGTGGTTGGAGCTCCTTTTCATGTACAAATGGGTTGCATACTTTCCAAGGAGACTTTAGTCCTTAACAAGGCATACACTCTGCATGAAAATGCTTCACATTTGTCTTCTAGGAGGAGGTCTAATGCATCTCTTAAGCTTGAGATTGAAAGTTTCTTTGAAGTTGTTAAGGATACATCATCATTTGGTGACCATCCCTTCAGTTATTAAAACTGAAATTGCGCAACCCAATTTTAAAAATTATTATTAAACAATTGTGGTGGCATGATGACCATTTTTTGCTACTTGACTATGGGTTTCTTCTTGATTTTGAGTCCAAGAAGCGACTTGTAATGGTAATGCTTCCAGAACCACAAGATGACCATGATGATTCATGCAGGAGGTTTTTGGGGTGGGGTGTTGCTCCAAGCCATAGACTTTAGCTGCAGAGGTGGATTCGAGCAACAAGTGATGGGTCACACAACCATAGGACATGGAACATATGCACCAAAAATGGAAGTGGAACCCTGACAAACATGAGATGGAACTAGGAACACATCTGAACATGGGAGGCCCATTAAAGGGTAATCATGTTGGGATCTGACGTCGATGACAGTTGTTGGATCAAAGAGATTTGACCATCAAATCTCATCAAAGTGCAAGTCAGTGTCAAGACTCATGTTGGTTAAGGGCCCGATAGATCCTTGATTGTCAGATTGATTAAGTCCAAGTCGTTGATCGATCAGGGAGGGCCCACAGAGGTTATATGGGGTTAAAACATTATATTATATGTTTAATACAATATACATAGATCATATGTATGTTTGCACTGAGAAATGTGTGGAGCACCCTCCCCCCCACACATATATCTTTATATTATTTATTTTATTTTGGTTTTTGTGCCAGGGTGTGTGGGGACATCAGGGGTGAATGTGATGGGTATCGAGGTGGACGCCACGGTGGTGTGTGGGACAGGGTTGCCACATTGGCTTGGGAACCACCATTAAGTCAATTTTCAAGATTGGTGATATCTATTCCTCGAACCCAATATGTATGACTTGATTTGTTATGTTCTATTTTACAACCAATTTTTTATGACTTGAACTTTTTTAAAAAGTAATACAAAATATTTGGACCATTTCTCGATTTGTGCATGTCATCCTTGTGTGGGGCCATGGTAATGTTCTTTATATCCTTCCAATTTTATCATATGTCTTCGAAGAGACAACTTGAACTTGAATAGAGCGGGGATGGTATCATTACCTCTTATGGAGAGAACTCGAGGTAATTCAGAGATTCACCATATATAAGAAGGGGTGTTGCTAAAAGCACTTGACCTATTTTTTATTTTATTTTGAACTTGGTATTGAAATTGGTTCTATATACTCTCTTTGAGAAAGAAACCAATTTATATGAAGCCAGATAACTAGTATGATGTTCTCTTAATTGATATTTAATAGGAGTATGGGAGCATAATATCTAAAACTCTTTTTATTTCTTGAAAAGAAAGAACATGAGTCAAAGAGTGTATGAGATTATATTATGGATGGATGAGCCATGATTCAAGGGTGGGATCGAAATGGTGATATAACGCATTATAAGGGAAATTGAGAAGGTTTTCGACATTCACTTATGCTTCCTTTGCTTAATATTCCTCTCCCGGTGGTCTCACTCATTCCTTCCCCTTAGATGGAAAGTAACTTAAAGTTCCTTCCTTCACTTAGGTTATTTTATACGAACATTCATGAGTGTAAGGCATACTAGTTGTTAGAGATAGGGACCTTGACAAAGAAGGTGTTATTGATTTATTGTTTGACTCATATCATATATTTTGATAGGATCCCGTAGTTCCACCAATGTTCCTCTTTCAAATGATTATGTATTTAAACCAACCCTAAGTAATAAATCCTTAAGTGAATGAAATATAATTTATAATAAATAACGTGCATAGATCCATAGCCATGGGTAAGGAGAGGAGACCACCTACCTATGGAACTTAGTTACTAATTGACTTACTTAGTGATTAATTGTTTTGATATAAATATTATCTCTATAGAGTTGTTGTAATTTTAGGAAAGGGCCTATTTAAGGAAAGGGAAACGATGACCTTTTTTTAGATATACTCAAGTAAGTCTGGATCCTTTCTCTCAGACATACTCAGATGAGGTAGACTCAAGTGAAGACTGAACTAACATATCTATTTTCTTATTTGTGAAGCCAAATTTTATGATGAATGAGTAATAGAATGTATTATGGACGAGTCAAAGTGTAATAAAGAGTCAAGGATGAATTAGAAATGGTGATAGAATGTGTTATAAGAGCTATTGAAATGGTTTTCAATATTATTAGTAGATGTTATTCTTGTTGAACCCAATCTACAACTTTATCTTTACTCAGACCCAGAGCCTATTGGCCACTGATTGGACATATTTAATAGATTGAGGAATAAACACTCGAAAGGTGGTTTATGGTAATATTGGCATTTCCTGAAATCATCGATTATGAGAAAGAGTGGTATTTATCATGAGACTAGTGTTTATTTATGAGGATGGCATCATTTATGAGAGACTGACATCAAAGCAGTATTTAGCTAAGAGGTTATTTTTTTGGAAACTGTGTAAGTGAATGATCCTTTCTCAATGAATGATTATGTTGAGCTTAATTGAAAGTCATAACATAGCAGGGGAATAGGCTAAGAGAGGGTGGGTGTATCTCCTATCCTTTTGGAGCTGGTCATGAATAGGTGGGTTCATTATTAGTTTTCTCCTCTCCTTTTAATCAAGTGTGTTGTCGCATCCTTTCCAAAGGAAAATCTTGAATCAATATGTTTCTCGCCTGACTACCTGACTAAATATAAATTTTATTTACTTGACAATCATAGGTTCCAAAGATCTACTCATCTCTCTCAGAGAGTTCATTCACTTAGTTACTTTTGTGTAAGTTGTCTCTATCTCTAGATTGGTTTTCATCCAAGTGATGAGCATACAAAATCCTCCTTCAGCTGATTAAGTGACTTACATTTCTGAAAATGATAGTTTCCTTTCTTTTAAGTTCTTGGGTGGTTATAAGGTTTAGGTGGGGACCAAAGCAATCGATATATTTTCTTGTTGGGCTAAGAAACTTCCTTCTTTCAAGTAAAAACATTATGCGGGTGAGACCGAAATATGCTTTATTTTGTTTTCTTTTCCTGCTTGCTCGAAGGAGGTTACTTTTATAATATAAGATTGGATTGACATATAAGATTCATTGTTATCAGCTTCCATTTATTTTCATATCATGATCGACATAATATAGAGAGAGGATTATATATATATATATATATATATATATATATATATATATATATATATATATATATATATATATATATATACTTAAAACTACTAGGAGCATATCGATGGGAGAGCACTTGCAGGGCTACATGAGATAGTGAAAAATACATGTTAGAAAGGTCGTTGAGGCAACTTTCATGATTGGTTACATTCTCATTCAACCCAATATTTTTTATGACTTGATTTTCAATCATCTTCATGACTTCAACTTTGTTAGAGCATGGCTAGTCTTATTTAAGGGTTGGTCTTATAATCCCCCCTATGGTAAAGTAGGGATAATTTGACCAAAGTTTCACCAACAAATAGTAAACAAGAAGAAGGTTATTTCTTGAGATGATGAGTACTTTATTTCTCTCTCTTTGACTTTATCTTTAACTTGATCTGCTAAGTTGGTTCTACCTACCCTTTTACTCTTACGGTGGGAAAGCAAAAGAAACCAATATGCATTCCTTTTGTCATTGGGCTAGGATCATTAGTATATGGGATTTTCTTGATTATTACTTATCATCGACACTAAATGGTAGGATTATGAGACTTACATAACTCTTTTATTTCTTTTATTTTCTTTACAAGTAAAAATGTGAGTTATAGGGCCACAACAAGTCGAGGGTGGATTAGAACTGATCATAGAATGCGTTATAAGAGCCATTAAGATGGTTTTTGACATTTGATTAAGCCCCTTCAAACCTCTTCAACTAAGCTTTTGGTGATCATTCATGGGCGTAAGGTTTCAAGTAAGAGAGATGGTTGCACCCACATCTATGGGGACTAACCAATATAGATATTTGATAAAGCTTGATGCATATTCGCCTCGAGACAAAGCTTCAAGTGAAGTGATCATTTTTACGAGCAATCTTGCATGGACAAGCGACTACATTCCTTAAGTTGTTACTGATTTTCATTTGAGTTAACGATGTTTACCTTCACCAATATGTTTCATAGTATTCATAGTTGAGAGGAGTAGAGTCATGGATATTCCTTATTTACTAGTTGATATTGACTTATTGAATTTTCCTTTTTCTCGTATTGATACACCTCTATAAACTTTGTTGTAAGATATATACTTGTGTAAGTCAGGATCTTAAGTAGACAGACTCTGATAAGTTAAATTATTAATGGCACGGAATCATACAAGTGCAAGTAGGTAGGCTCTAGTAATAAGTCAGGATCTTAAAGCAGAAGAAGGTTAAGTAAGCTCTGGTGAGGTAAACTCAGGTAAGGTGGTAGCTCTCATTTTCTTTCTTTTATTTTCTTGAAAATTAAAAATGTGAGTTATAGGGCCACAACGAGTTGAGGGTGGATTAGAAATGGTGATAGAATGCATTATAAGAGCCATTAAGAGACATTTTCTTAAGCCCCTTGAAATCTCTTCAACTAGGCTTTTGGTGAGCATTCATGGGCGTAAGGTTTCAAGTAAGAGAGATGGTTGCACCCAAATCTATGGGGACTAACCAATATAGATATTTGATAAATCTTGATGCATATTTTCCTCGAGACAAAGCTTCAAGTGAAGTGATCATTTTTACGAGAAAGCTTGCATGGACAAGTGACTACATTACTTAAGTTGTTACTGATTTTCATTTGAGTTAACGATGTTTACCTTCACCAATATGTTTCATAGTATTCATAGTCGAGAGGAGTAGAGTCATGGATTTTCCTTATTTACCAGTTAATATTGACTTATTTACTTTTCATTTTTCTCGTATTGATACACCTCTATAAAATTTGTTGTAAGATATATAATTGGGTAAGTCAGGACTTAAGTAGACAGACTCTGCTAAGTTAAATTATTAAAGGCACATAATCATATAAGTGAAAGTAAGTAGGCTCTAGTAATAAGTCGGGATCTTAAAGTAGAAGAAGGTTAAGTAAGCTCTGGTGAGGTAAACTCAGGTAAGGTGGTAGCTCTCATTTGGGCTCTAGTGAGGATAATTTAGGTGGTATAGGCGAGGTAAAGACCCTAGGTCACATATTTGGGTTACAAAGCCGAGGGTTGTTAGGAAATGTCTTTTCAGGCAGACTTCGCTAAGTGAGGAGACTCTAGGAATCCTTAGGTAAGTAGGAGCCTAAGGTAGACTTAAGTGAGGTAAATTCAAGTGAGATAGGTGATTCAAAGACCTTAGGCATACTCAAAAAAGATAGATTAAGGTAAGGCTGGTGAGGTTGAGGTATATTAAGATGGTTGGTACTAGACCTAATCATTTTCCTTCAAGGTAAGCAGACATAAGTGTGTAAGGAATGAGGTAAGTAAGTGTAAGTAAGAACATGGGATTAGGTTAAGCAGACGATATTGGAAGTGTGACAGGACTAGGAAAGAGGGTGTGAGACAAGCATACTTTCTTTCTTAGTGGTATACTCTTATCCCCCCGAGGGTGTAGCAATAAATTTCAGAGAAACATTTTTTATGTCAACATGAGAATGTCTGAAACACCCATATGAGGAGGACAAGGTTGAGGTTATGAAGGAGAGTCGAGACTACAGGTGAGGATAGACCGGTATCTTATTTTATAATTCTCTTTTGAAACATGTATCAAGAGAAGTTTGATTGATCTGATTATGAAAGGAAACAAAGTGCTTTAGCATGAGGAAGCTCGAAGACCAAATTAGGGTGAGGTTAGGTTGGGACCTAAAGAATGTGAATTTTCTTTCTTGAAAATAATTTATAGCATGAGTCTTAGGGAAATGATTAAAGGGTGGACTATAAGTGATGATAGAACGCACTAGAAAATGCATTGGGATAGTTTTTGGCATTCACCTAAGCTTATTTTCTCAGCCTTCACTTAAGTTCCTGGTGAGCATTCTTGAGCAATAAGAAGTGTTTTTACCTTCATATGGAGACTAATAGGCATATGGAGATAGAGACTCTAAAAACAAATAGAGATAGAGACTTGACAAAGCTTGATGCACATATTTTTCTCAACAAAACTTAATCGATTTATCGGTGGACTCACTTCATAGAATTTGACTCGCCTCATAGACTTTAATTAGATCACGTATTGACACAAATCCTTTCTTTGTCAAGTGATCATTCTTGTCAATCTTAAGTAATTGATATTCCTTTGGAAGGATGACATTTACTTTCTGTCACCAAAACATGGTTCATAGTTTAGTTGAGAAGGCATAGTTGAGAGGGGAAGAAACTCATGTCTTATAATTAGTTACTAATTTACTTACTATGGGATAATATATACCAAGTAGATTAGGTTGGAAGAACCCGTAAGGCAGAGGAGACCTTATGACGAGACCAAGTAAGGCAGACTACTATGGTAGTATACTTTTAGACATACTTAGGTCAGGAAGGATCTGATCAAGGTAGGTTCAGGTAAGGTAAGCTTAGGCGAGAGACATACTCAAGTGGGGATACCAGAACAGAATATATTTTAATTACTTGTGCTAGTATTGTAGTATTGGCCTAATTGTTTTTTTCAAAGTGAGTAGTTGCGTACACTAACTTATGACCTAACAAATTTCGGTCAAGGTGAGTAGCCATACATGTGTAAGAAGTTAAAGAACAATTGCACCTACTCTTTGTAGAACCTACCTTCCTTCCTTCATGAGGTAAGGTAAACATCCATTTACTTACCCTGGTCTGCTTTCTTTATAATAGTACGTAAGATAACAACCCACTCATTTTACCCTCAATGGGTTGTTAGTCATTAACTGGTCAGTCTACCTATATTTAGTATTATAATGAATTTATGCATGTGGTTGCCATGAATTATTGGAATTAAAAAGAAAAAAACATGTTAGGTAAGGGAATTAAACCCTTTCCACGCAGAATGGCCCAAGTGAGTGTTAAGGGATTTTAGTGGGGACAACATGCAAATTCATGCAGGCCAGGTGTTGAGGAAAAAGCTTAGCAAGTCAGTTCACATCTAATGTGAATTGAGTGGGTACTGGGAATTATCAAAAGGTAGTTGCATGTAAGTACAGTTAGTTGCCAACAAAAAATATTTAAATCAATCTGAGTGAGCATTAACAATACTGTTATAGGTGGTAGAAATTGAATTTTATGGCTATAGAAGAAATTGAGAAAAACATATTGAACTTCACAAGTCCATAACTCTCATTCCGGAGGTCGGATTTGGGCGAGTATCTAGTCAAAAGAAATATAATTGCGGGAAAAATTTAACCATCCACCCAGAATTTTGATTTGAGGAATAAAATCTTAGGAAAAATTAAAGAAAAACTACAAGGGTTTTAAAGGGTTAGAAATGGCTTAACAAATTGCAAAATTTCCGAGGACATATATTTCTGCCCAAATATCATAATTATGAAAGTAGATGGTCAATAGAAAGTTATTGATGAAGAGAACATAGTGAAAAACCCATAAATTGTAATTGGGTGAGAATTTTAGGAAAAAAATACTGGAAAATCTATAAGTGGTTAATAGGAAAACTTTGCATGATTGCAAATAAGAGTGTAGATGATGCCTAGGGACCTTATAATGAAGAAGAAGAAGTTAGGGATGTAGCTATCAACATTTGTAATGTTGAGACGAAGTCTAATGGCCATAGAGTGGAAAATCCAAAGGAAATAAATTTGGAAGAGGTTATGAGAAGCCTCATAATGGAAGTACTCAGCTACAAGGCTTATAATGAGAGGCCAACAAAGGAGCAACAATAAATTAACAACCAAATTTTGTAGAGTTTGAAAAAATTCAGAAAGAATTGCACCAAAAAATTAAGTCTAGGCAAGATTATGGATGTAATGTTGGAATCAAGGAAAAGGGCGCGGGAAGTTCAAGGCATTCTATGAGTGTTTCTCAACAACATTATTGTTGGGCCTTGAAAATGGCATTATTTTCACTACTTCTTCACCTTTTATATCTTGTTTTCTCTCATCTTTTTTCATTTATATTGACCTTTTTGCGATGATTATTTTAGGAATAAATGTCATACTAGGATAAATCATTATGTTTTTTAATTCCATTTTTTTAATGAATTGGAGAGGTTTTAAAAGATGTGTTATCACTAGTAATGTTTTTTTCCTAGTTAGTTCCTGTAACCTCTATGCAGATTTGGTGACTAGTCTCTCAGTTGGCATATCCACACAAACCTATGGAAGATTTTGGGACATGGTTTCTGTTGCAATGGAACCCTGAAGTAGGGCTTCTGATTTAATTTTCTCTTAATTAAATTTGAAGGAAATTTGTAATTTCATCTCATAAAAACTTGTATTAGTTAACTAAGTCTGAATGGTTGAGTTAGCTGAGCAAATTCGATTTGACGGTCTAAGAGGATGCATGTAGAGTGATTCCATGATTTAAGAGGGTCTAGTTGCAGTTATGCATGTTGGTGTCCAGGTAAGAATGATTTATCCACCCTAATCCGACATTAATTTTATCAATCCGAGAGCGTATCCTTTCAAGGCAACGCGCAAGGTATATGCAGGAACAAACACATAATCCATCTCAACCAAGGGTTTATAATCAAGGTTCAAAACATTTCCGTGAGATTAAATCAAATACTGAACTTCAACACAATCTTAACAGTAAATAATAATAATAGCAACCATAACAAAGAACAATTCACACACACGCAGACACAGCACCTAATCAGAAGAGCGGGCCCAACTCTCTAATCAGGGCTGCGTTAGTCACGAAGACGCTTAGAACAGAAAAACCATAAGTACTTTATTAATCTGTAAGATGTGATTACAATATCCTTTCAGGAAACCCCATTTACAGGAACAATATCGATTTTATACACAGCGCGAGAGAATAACAGATCTCATTAGAACGTGGTAATCGTGCATTCAGAAATACACATCAGTTGGAATAGCACAAACATCAGATGTCCAAGATAGAACAAGGGGCCAAGAATAGGCCCAGGGAATCATGACTCCAGCTGCACGATCTACCTATAGCTGATCGTTACCAAATTTGTTGCAAACTGCTGGAGCGAGGGTTCCTGTTCTCCAAACTGCAGTCAAGCACATATCTTAGTGCCGCAAATAGGTAAGACTTCGTGACTTTACTTCATTAATTAAAATATTCCAATTGGACAATTTGGGGGTATTTACCTCATAATTTTAGCATAGCAAATGTAGGTAATTAAACACAAAAGGATAAAAAAGGATGATAAAAATGGTTAGAAAGATAGCTAGATTTGGTGCCCAACATCTCCCCCCAACTAGCCTTCTGCATGCCCTCATGCAGTCTGCCGCCTCCGTAGGTCTAGATTCTGCAAACTGTGAGCTTCATGAAGCTCGGCAAGATCATACTCTAAAGCCATCTCTGTCCTAGGAACTTTAAATCTATCTGAAAGGAGAACTTCCTTCCACCAATCTGCTGGAACATTGTATGCTGGGGTGTAAAATTCTGCAGGCAACCAAATAATAGGATACTGAAACCGAATCCCCATCCACCGGATCCCACATGTTTGAACGCATGCCACATATCTAGGTACTTTGGTGAGTACTAGCACAAATTTGGGTGCCCCAAAAGGCTCTCTGTTCCGGATAGCTGCCGGTGACATCATCCACCTTCTCTGACAACAATCAAGGGCCTCTTTTTGAAAAACAGTTAATTGATTAATACAAAGGTCGAGGCACCACCTTTGTGTCCTCAGCATTCTTTCTCTGTTCTCCTCAAATTTCAAAAAGGTATGGTGTTTATTGTACATTGTATCTGACCTCCCATGTTCTCCTCTTACTATAACTGGCTTTCTAACTTGATTAGACTCAAAAGTGTCACAAGCCTTCTGCCAATGGATTTGATTGAAAGCATAAGAGGTGAGGGCCCTCAAATGGATGTCCCCTACATACGGGACCAGGTTAAAATCTTTGTCCAGACGTAACAAATACCCATGCAGGTAAAACTCACACATCAGATGTTGAGTTGGCACATCATGATTCCTCATGATTCGAAGGAATTGTACACCATCTTCTATTTCATAACTGACCTCGTTTTTTATTCTTTCCATGCAAAATAAAAGAAAACGTTCGTGCAAAAATAAAGAATAACGAGAAACAGGGGGACGACATGCCATCACCTCTTGCACCAGATTGAACATCTGTTCCTTATCATCTTTCAATTTAGCCTCTTGTTTTTCCAGCTACTCCATCTTGAGTTGCTGCTTTGCATGCCTTAATCTCATAACATCTATGCGCTCCACATATCTGAAGACGGTTGTGGAGGTTCTCTCCTCAGTTCTTTTGATCTCATTCTTATACTAGGCCACAGTAGACTTCCACTTCTGTAATTCAGCCATTAAGGCATACTCTCTGGCTTCGAACAGTTGTTCAATCGGGTCTGTTTCAGTTCCTGCTTCAACCCTGACGACATTGGATTTCCTGGCTCGTCGTTTGCACTTGTTTATTCGTTTCTGCATCCTGTGCACTTTCCTTCTCAAATCCCTTACTTCCATTTTGAGCCGCATTACTTCCTTAAAATTCTGTTGGTATCTCTGTTTAATGGGAAGTCTTCATTGTCCACGCAGCTCTGCCTCTTCTTGCTTGACCTGTATTTCTTCTGCCTCGGCAGCTGGAGGTAAATCCCTTGGGACTGCCTCTGTCGGGCCAACGGTCAATCCAACCTCGTCTTCCTGTTCTTCTTCTGTTATTTCTTGCTTCACTCTTTTCACGCCTATGTGCTCCATTGGTTCATTCGTTGGGACCACTCTGCTTGGTCCCTCCTCTTCACCAATGGCCATTCTCTCATCATGTACATTCTCTGCGACCGGTGGTGATCCGATAAGATGCTCCCCTGCTGATATGCCTATTGGGGCCTCTTCCGGTCATGGTATTTGTTTTAAATTCAAATCCATAGGAATGGAAACATTTTCTTCCTCTCTTTGCTGCGGGGAACGAGTTACCCTTGCTCCCCTAGGAAGAAAGGTGGGAAACTAGAACAAATCCTCTATATTCAGCCCCGAGGTCGACTCTGGTTCTTGTGGGGTAGCGTCAGCCTCACACCTTAGTTCTCCCATCATTTCCTCCATGGTTTCTCTAATCGGATTGGTCACGACTTCTTCTTCAATCAGATTACCCTCCTCCATTGGTTCCATATTGACAGGAGATCCCTGTGGAGTGGCCTTGGTCATAATGTTGACCAATTCGCCCTCTTTCATTTGCTGTGGGTTTACCTCCGTGCCCATCACACTATATATTTGCTCAGATGACTCTGCGGACGGGGTTGGTTCTTGTGTAACAGCCTCGGCCGTAGTGCTAGTGGGTATCTCTACAACTTCCATCAATTCCACGAGTTCAGCTTGCTCTTGGGGAACCGTCTCTTCTTCACGCTCTTCAGTGTCCATTTCATCTCTTCAGGCTCCTCCTGATCAATGTAATCATCATCCTCTGCATCTCCCTACATGTCTTCAAGTTCTTCTTCCCTAGCAGCCACAACGGCTTCTATTCCTCCTCTGTGGAATTCTGAAACAGTTCCCACGGAATCGGGATCTTCTCAGTGGCGTTCATTATTAGCAACTGGACCAGCCCATGGTGAGAGAGAACCGCCAACACCTGTCGTGCCCCCCGAGCTGAATTTTCCATCAAATGAAGGCTCCTTAACAGAAAATAGGGTGCATTCATTGAAAAAACCTCTGATTGTGGAAATCGCAGGTGAGCCAATATGTGGAGGTGATATTTGAAGATAGTAGAATATCTTCCTTCACATGTCATATACTTTATAACAACCTCTGCAACTTCTCCCCATGGACGAGGTAATGAAGTTCTATCATATCCCCGACCCTTCTGCGCAATACTTTCTCCAGTTTGCAAAAAGGCTTCGGGGAGTTCTGGGAGGGGTGTTCTCCTGGAAAACCAGCGTAACTCTCCGCCTTGTGGCAATCCACTAACTTCCGCGATGGTTTCTTCTGTCACTAGAATTTCGACTCCACGAACCTGAGAAACTCCTTCTTCCAAATTCAATGTGAATTCCATCGCGATTTCTTCATCCCATCCGTTCAGCCTGTCAAAGTAAACATCCCAACCTGCATTTTCAAATACTTTCCATACCTCCCGATTACTCCATATTCTCGTTGAATCATCAAGTTCATGTCGCATAGATCGACCACCCATTTCTTCAGAGGCGGAGTTAGCATGACGGCTACAGTTAGCTGGCAGGGGGGGAGTGACAGGGCTCCAAACTGTTAGCAACTAAAATAACATCATGGCCACTTTCGGATATAATGGATAAATAGTACTAGTATGCTTGGGAGTAATGACAGATTATGGTAGTACTGTTAGATATTCTCAAGATTTAATGCGGTATGTTGGGATGTGACTGATATGAATTTTGTGCGTACAAGTACGTATTCCAACTCATACGGTATGATTACAGAGTACTTGAAATCATTAAATTTGGTTTGGTGGGAATCGTGTGTCATAAATACCTTTACAAAGTACGTCGTCATTCATTATGACGGTTCCCTCCCCCCAACTAAATGACGGCCATCCTCGGCATGTTTGACAGTCCTTTTGGAATATTTAATTAAATCCATAAAATCAACGGAGACGTACCTGCGGACTTACCTTAAAGTGGAGTAGCAGCAGAAATATCTGTCGTAGTATCAGCATAGTAGGTAACGACGTCAGTGAATAACATGGACAGTGAGTAACGGCAACAGTGAGTAACAGCAACTACGGAGTAACAGTAGCTATGGAGTAACGACAGTTACGGAGTAACAGCAGTTGTGGAGTAACAGTAGTTGCAGAGTAACAACAACTTTGGAGTAACAGCATCGATGGTGTAGCAGCAACTTCGAAGTAACAACATCGGCAGTGTAGCAGCAACTTCAGAGTAACAGCATCGGCAGTGTAGCAGCAACTTCGGAGTAACAACATCGACGGTGTAGCAGCAACTTCGGAGTAACAACATCGACAGTGTAGCAGCAAATTCGGAATAATAGAAGTTGCAGAGTAACAGCATCAATGAAAGAAAAGATCTCTATAGCAACACTGATGGAGTAACACACCGAATGTTACTTTCCTCCTAGCCATATTTCTTTATTATTCCTGTAAAATACAAACAAGTAAGTAATAACCACATGTTATTATTATTATTATTATTATTATTTTAAGGAAGAGTGAGAGTGTCTTCTATTGCAATAACCATTAGATTAGCTAAATCTAAAAGGGTTTTGAAAAAGGCATATTAGAGGTTAGACGATGGTATAATTTTAGATGGTGTCCATTCACCACAAAGGTGGTTTGATTCTCATCGATTGTAATTAATCTAACTGTTCCATTGTCGAACATTGCATCCAATTGATATGGTCCCATCCAGCGAGTGCAAATTTTGTCTTTGAAATCCTTAAATCGAGAGTCATACAGTAACGCCCAATCCCTTTCATGAAACACCTTAGTTTTGATGAATTTATCATGCCATTTCATTCTCTGTTGTTGAACAGTAGTAGTTCTCTAGACAGCTACTGGTCGAATCTCATCTAACTCATTCAGTTGTTCCAGTCGGTGTTTCTGTGCTTCTGATAGATCTAAGCCTACTTCCAGAGTTGTTCTGAGTGTGCTAATTTCAAATTCTACCGGAAACAAGGGGGATTTCCCATAAACTAATTCAAATGGAGAAAACCTCGTTGTGTTCCGCCATGTTGTTCTATAGGCCCATAAAGCTTCTGGAAGTTTTTGTGCCCAATCCCGGCGATGACTTGCTACTGTCTTTGTCAAGATATTTTCCAATACCTTGTTTGTACTCTCTACTTGCCCATTCGCCTGTGGATGATAGGGGGTTGTTACCCTATGTTTGACCCCGTATTTCTGCATCACTTTCTCTATCATATGGGATGTGAACTGTGGTCCTCCGTCTGATACAATTTCTCTAGGAATCCTATACCGAGCAAACATTTCTTCAAAAAGGAAGTCTGCCACTACTTTCTCTATTTCTCTCATGACTGCTCTAGCTTCCACCCATTTAGTTACATAATCGGTACAAACTAGGATGTAGGCTTTTTGATGAGAAGGTGGGTTAAAGGGTCCAACGAAATCGATGGCCCATTTCTCAAATGTTTCAAGGACTATCAGGGGTTGAAGAGGCATTTTATCTGCTCTCCCAGGTTGTCCCATCCGATGATAGCTATCACACCTTCTAATATAATCCCGAGCATCACGAAAGATGGAGGGCCAATAATATCCCATCTGCAACACTTTATGACCTGTCCTTTTGTCTGCAAAATGTCCTCCACGAGGTCCATCATGTGTAGCCCTTAAGATCTCATAAATATCATCCTTTGCCACACAACGCCGAATCTGCTGGTCAATCCCTGTATGGAAGAGATATCCTGCCATCCATGAATATTGGGTACTCTGGTGAATGATCTTCCTTTCCTCCTTATAGGACAAGTGACGAGGCACCTCACTTGTAGTAAGATAATTAGCAATATCTGCATACCATGGAGTGTTAGAAAAAACTGCAAAAATATGCTCATCTGGGAAATTATCTTCAACTGGTGTATTCTTACCATCATGTTCTATCCTAGATAAGAAATCTGCAACCACATTGTCTTTCCCTGGTTTATCTACTATAGTAATATCAAATTCCTGTAGTAGCAACAACCATCTTGTAACACAACCAGGGGTAACAGGTTTGTTCATTAAATACCTGATGGCTGCATGATCAGTGTGCACAAAATTAGAATACCCAGTAATATAATGCCAGAACTTGTTGATGGCATAAACGACAGCAAGGAACTCTTTCTCAGTCACCGTGTAGTTTAATTTAGCAGGGGCCAAATTCTTACTAACATAGTAGACTGTGTAAGGTACTTTATCCTCCTGTTGTCCCAGTACTGCACCAATAGCTGTTTGGGAAGCATCCATATGAATGTGGAAAGGTAAAACCCAGTCTGGTCCTCTAAGAATTGGGGCACTACAGACTAATTCCTTAATTCTTGTGAAGGATACATCTACATCCACGCTACATCACAGTCATCTGACCACACAAATTCTGAGTCTTTTGTCAGTAATTGAAATAGTGGGTGTGCTACTTTTGAAATTTTTTCTATGAAACGCCTATACTAACCAGCACAGCCAATGAAACTACGTACCTGTGTGGGTGTTTTAGGTGTTGAAATGTGCAGAATTACCTTTATTTTTGCTGGGTCCATCCTGATTCCTTCATCCGAAATCAAATGTCCCAGAACAATTCCTTTTTCCATCATCATGTGGCATTTTACTGTACTCAAGGAGACACGCGCTTGTATACATATTTCAAGAACTTTTTCTAAATTTTTCAGCCCCTCTAAGAATGAGTCCCCATATGAAGTGAAGTCATACATATAAATTTCAACACCACCATCTATCAGATCAAAGAAGATTCCCAGAATTGCCCTCTGGAATGTTGCAAGGGCATTACACAGGCCAAAAGGAAGGACCCGGTATGCGAATGTTCCCTAGGGGCATGTGAAAGTGGTGTTGTCCTGGTCCTCATGAGCGATCTGGATTTGATTATATCCACTAAACCCATCCAAAAAAGAGAAAAATTTCTTGCCAGCCAATGTGTCTAAAACTTGATCAATAAATGGTAGGGGAAAATGGTCCTTCTGCGTTTCCTTATTTAACTCTCAATAATCCACGCAGATCCGCCATTTACCATTCTTCTTAGGGACCATTACTAATGGCGAGACCCATTGGCTGTCTGAGAGAGAGTAGATAAAACCCACATCCAATAATTTCTGAAGCTCTTCTTTCACAATGTTTTTCAATACAGGATTCATCCTTCTCTGAGGTTGTCTTATAGGACTACAATCTTCCTTGATATATATGTGATGGGTACATAAGTTTACAGGGATCCCCTTGATGTCTGAATAACCCCAGGTGAAAGCTTCCTTATGCTTCTGAAGAACATCTACCAGCTGCTTCTTCTAGGATTCTGACAGACCTGGATTAATATTCAAAGTTTTCCCCAATTCTATCTCCACTTGAACATTTTCATGAGGTGTGTCAACATCTTCCTCTAATTCTTCCGCTGTTTCAATAACCTCTTGAGTTTCATAGCTTAGGATGGATCTTAAGACCTATTGATTTGACTCTGAAATGGAACAAGGATCGTTCATGAAGGAAGCAATCATGTCATCTTTTGATTCCATCTTCAACTGAAGGGCCTGCCCGATAGTAAGGACTGGTCTCACTTCTTCATCTTCGACCTCTACCATAGATATAGCCTTCTTGCCGCATGCTGACTTTGTAGGTCAATCTGGTTCTTCAGGTGGGTATAGTACCAAGTTCTTGGTGTTATGCCCATTAGAGATAACCATATTTCCTGAACGACACCCAATATAAGCGTCTGCAGTAGCCATCCATGGCCTATCCAAAATCAAGGGGTGACCACCCACTGAAGATTGTGTATGCAATACCAGGAAATCTACAAGGTAATTCCATGCATCTACTGAAATTGTCACGTCCTCCAACTTCCCTACAAGTTTGACTGTAGATCGATCTTCCAATTCCAACACTATAGGTGTATGCTTCAAATTTTGAAGGCCTAATGTATGCATGGTTTCAGTGGTGATGACATTGATGGCAGCGCCCAGGTCTATTGGAATCTCTACCCCATTAATTTGTACTGTCAAAATCGGGTTCCCCGGATCTCCATATTTCAGTGGTATTGATTTTCCCATCATGAAGTCCGATAATTTTCCCACAACATGTATAGTGTGGGGTCCTTAGTTTTCTTCGCAGGTTTCTTTGAACAATATTCCCTAAGAGTCTTTGCATAAATTGGCACATCCTTTATAGCTTGTAACAAGGGAATTTTAACAAATAAATTCTACAATTCTCCTAATAAATCAAATTCAGCTTGTGGGCTTGGTTTACTCATAATCAATCTCTCTGGGTACAGTGGTTCAAATTGATGTTGTTTTGCAGGAGGCATATGGTTTTTAACAGTTTTTTTTGGCTATCTACTGGTTGGTTGTGCCTCTCTTTCTTCATTATCAAGTTGTTCAATGGTAACCGGAGGGGGTTGGACATTGACTGTTCGACCTGATCACAAATTCATTTCATATAGTTCTGCAGTAGAGATACTATATGAAGGCAGGTTAATAACATTAGCTTGATGGGCTCCTTTACTATTGGGATTAGGATTAGGCTGCATTGGAAGCTGAGGATGGATAGGCTGATTACCAAGAGGCACATTGGAGGGTAAATGGAGTTGATGTTGTGGCATCTGTTGAGGAAACTGCCCTTAAGAGGGTCATCGCCAAGTTGGAGCCCATGGTGAACTCATACTGGCTTGAGGGTTCCATTGCTGCCACAGTGGGTACTGGTATTGCGGCCACATAGGGGGATAAGGCATGGTTTGAGGATTCATGTTGTAGTTATTGAAATACTGAGATGGATCTAGGTACATACCTTGATTTCCCATCGGTGGTCAAAGTTTCCACGGCTTCCTAGCGCCCATAAGGTACAATTGCTCCATGTCCTCCCTTGCTCCTTGAAACACCGCTTTCAAGCCCAGCAAGGAGGGACATGAGCTTGTTACATGATTCAGCTCACCAGTGTCACATTTTTCTATGGAATTTAATGGGCATTCCCTTTCCAGATGATTCTTCTTGCACTTCAGGAAGAATATTTCCATGGTCCTATCCAGTTCCAACTGCTTCTGCTTTACTTGCAAAGTGTCCATTTGTGTTGACAGGGTACTGAGAATATCTGTCCTTAAGTTGTCTAGCAGGTTCCCGATTTCTGCTTTCATAACACCCTCGCCGGATCCTTTTACTGAATGGATCCCTGATCTGTTTCTTGCAAGCCCCCTCGAGCACTGGATACACAAATCGCAAATACCTTCAAAGGTTTCCTTGGAAATGTCTCCCTTTCCCACAATATTCAACAGTTTCATTGAGTCCTCTCAAAAGGATTGGAGGATAACCTTCAAAATTCCCTTATCCAGATCGGAATGACCTGACCTCTGTAAGAGGTATTTAAACCTCTCCACACAATCTTCCAAACTTTAATCTTCTTTTTGTGTGAACTTGAAAAGCTCCTCCTTAACGTTCCGGGATTTGCAGTAATCCTGGTATTTTTCCAGAAAAGTTGTTTGCATATCATTCCATGAGGAAATGGATTTTCCTCCAAGGCCCATAAACCATCGCAGAGCTGTCCCTTTTAGTGTAGAAGGAAAAATCTTTAAATTCTGGGCATCTATCGTGTAATCATACCCCTGCCCGGCACACTATGTCGAACTCAAATAGAAATGTGTTAGGACCCTCTGAAACAAGCCCATGGAAGTTCGGTAAGGCTGCCAATTGGATAGGCTTTGTAGGCACACTGGCTCCCAGATTCCCAATGGGAAATTCGGTAGTGGAGGTTGTGGGAGCCATAAATATCTTCCAATAATCGTTGGGGATTTCAACAGGCTCTGTGGAGTATGGTCGGGGACTCCTCGCTACTGGGACGCGAATTGCTTTAGTGGCACTGCCCTAGTCTCTTGGTGATATCAATATCCCCTTGTTTCTTCTTCCTATGTCCTGATGGTTCAATCCCTTGACTACAACTTCCTTTCCCTTACTAGAGCAGTCTGACTTCATCGATGTTCTACTTACAATTTCTTCCTCTGCGATTACCAGCACAAGATCCTCTCGGTCCAATCTACTGCTGATTATTTCTTCTGCTGTTGGAGGACCCTGTTGTACCAAATCACCAAGGGATACCGTGGCCTACACTGGTTGATCCATTGACTGTCCCTCGGACTTCACTCTCCTAGCCCCTGGCCATGCAGCTATGCGAGAAGATGCTTCTAACTCTGCCTTTCTATAATCTGCTGAATATAATTTTTTCTTCCCAGATCTGGTCTTCCCCTTTTAGGGGCTCTCACTCCGCCCATATTATTTGGTTCTTTGTTCATACAAAAATTGGTATGATGGAAGGTCTGTGTATGATCCTATAATGCTCCAATATTGGAGTAAGGTGTCAAAAGACCATTCCTTCCCCAAGATAAAAGAGTTCACACAAAAAAAAAAAAGACAACAGAAAAAAATGCTAGGGTTTCAGGCCTAGAGTAGGGTGTTAAAGAACTCCTCCCTCCCTAGGACAAGAACCAAAACAGTGCAATCCACAGGAAGACCTAATACTCCTAGATTTGAAGCAGGGTGTCAAAAGACTCCTCCCTCTCTAGGGTAAAGCTAAGGGTTCCCCATAAGAAAACAAACGAAAGTTAAAAAGAAATAACTCTACTCAGGGCCTAGAGCAGGGCGTCAAAAGAATCCTCCCTCCCCAGGACAAGAAAATGGCCCTAAATCCAAAACAAAAATAGAAATAAACAAACCAAAATCAAAACCTATGCTCAGGACGTGAAGCAGAGTGAGAAAGATCGATCTCTCCCCAGGACGAGAGATTGACCCTTTGGTTGGTTCGAATCGTTGCCTGCACCTTGTTAGCCTCCCCGGCAACGACGCCAAAATGTTTGTGTCCAAGTAAGAATGATTTATCCACCCTAATCTGACATTAATTTTATCAATCTGGGAGCGTATCCTTTCAAGGCAATGCACAAGGTATATGCAGGAACAGATACATAATCCGTCTCAACCAAGCGTTTATAATCAAGGTTCAAAACATTGTCGTGAGATTAAATCAAATACTAAACTTCAACACAATCTTAACAGTAAAGAATAATAACATCAGCCATAAAAAAGAACAATTCACACACACGCAGACGCAACACCTGATCAGAAGAGTTGGCCTAGCTCTTTGATCAGGCTGCGTTAGTCACGAAGATGCTTAGAACAGCAAAACCAGAAGTACTTTATTAATCTGTAAGATGTGATTACAATATCCTTTCGAGAACCCCCATTTACAGGAACAATATCCATTTTATACACAGCGCGAGAGAATAACAGATCTCCCTGGAATGTGGTAATCGCGCATTCAGAAATACACATCAGTTGCAACAGCACAAACGTCAGATGAATAAGGGGCCAAGAATAGGCCAAGGGAATCATGACTCCAGCTGTGCAATCTCCCTATAGTTGACCATTACCAAATTTGTTGCAAACCACTGGAGCGAGGGTTCCTGTTCTCTAAACTGCAGTCAAGCACATATCTTAGTGCTGCAAATAGGTAAGACTCCATGACTTTACTTCATTAATTAAAATATTCCAATTGGACAAGTTAGGGGTATTTACCTCATAAGTTTAGCATAGCAAATGTAGGTAATTAAACACAAAAGGATAAAAAAGGATGATAAAAATGGTAAAAAAGATAGCCAGATTTGGTGCCCAACAATGCATGAGTTGTAATTAGTTAACTGAAGAAATTTAGTTAAAATCAGTTTAGCTAGTTCTTACTGAGTGATGAGCTAGAGATAGGTCCAGTGAATTAAATATGATTTAATTCACAATGAGTGATCAATCAATTAATTGATAATTCACTATAAATAGTTTTTGCATGTCAGTTTCGAGGAAGACCCAGTTGAGATAGAGGTTAAAGGGAAGATAACTATCAACTGTTTAATTACAAAATTGTACAAGTTAGTTATCGAGTCAGTTGGAGGCCTAGGAAGGATTGCACAATCAAGGAAAGGGATTTTACTATTTAATAGGGATTTAATTCCTCAAGGAATGCATGAGCAAGGCAGGTTGAGTAGAGGCGGAGAATTGGCAAAGTATTTGTACGATTTTTCCTATATCAGTGTGAGACAGTTGGCAGAGTGCAGGAGTTCTCTTGTGATAGAAAGAATTGTACTGTTTCATGATCCTTGACTTTATACAATATATATATAGTGGGGTTTTAGACAGTGTGCTTTCCCGAGATACATCTTGTGTTGTGTGATTGATTTTTTCTCTCCCTTACTTGTTATGCGATTATGAGATCATGTTTTGTTTCCGCAAATTGTAGAAGGCTTCAATATCTTATTTTAGTACATTATAAGATCATATTGAATCCCATGGTGAGATATTTTCTACTGTTTCATTCCTAAAATAAGTGACATGGTTCCATGTTTCTTATTTTTCACCCAGGTCAATTCGAGAGGTCTCTAGGTAGCGATAAAATGCCATGACAACTTATTCTAGGGAGAATCGGGCCTTCAACATTGGGCACGATTTCCATGCAAATGAATCATAATTTGAAAATTGTATAAAAACATGGGTTTTTATGAGGACATCCTCAAATAGGTTACATGTGGGTATTTTCTCCATGAAGTGTTGGCTTTTCATCTGTCGTTATCATCTGAAGGAGGAGTCATAGGTTCTGTGTATTCAATCAACACAACATTCGAAATATCAAATTCTTGTGCTTGAATATATTCCTTCACCTTTATAGTCCAAAATTCATAGTCGTTTCCATTAAGTACTAGAATTCTCGGCTTATTCCACTCCATGATATCCTTCTAGTTGTTAAATTGCTAGAAAAGGAATCTACTCTAATACCAAATGTTGGAAATACTGAGAGAGGGGCGAATCAATATTTCTTAAAAGATATTAACTAAATAATGTTTTCATAGTATTAATTAATCTTCAACATCAATTCAAAGCATAAATAAGCAATTAATATTAGACACAATAATTTTTCTAAGAGGCAGAAAAATTCGAGTTTTCTAGGTCAAGTAATTCCAGAGGCAGAAGGAGCAGCTCAATATTTTTTCGTTGAGAAGATCTCTAGCTGGACGCAAGGGTTTTTGCAGCAGTTTCTAGAGCGGAACCTGCGTTGGGTGGAAGAAGAGAACACATAGAGGGAAAATTTCTCTCAAGGAACTTCTAGTCTTGGAAATCCGAATTTCTAGTTGCAAATCAACAGTAGCAGCTAGCAAAGCCACGCATTCCGAGAGGAAGAGCGAGTAGCAGAGCAACAAATGAGCACAGGGGAAGAGGGAGCTTTTGTCATTTTTTTCAGAGATGGCCATTGGTGGGCTAAGAGGTCAGGATAGGTTGGATGGTGCTTCCAACTATGTCATCTGAAAGGTAAGGATCTCCTTCCTTCTAGATGAATTTGGCTTGAAGGCATATATCGATCATGTGGTGGTGGTTCCCATGGATGCAGATCAACTGAAGGAGTACAGAAATGAGATGGTGCGGGTGAAGCGGTTGATCATAGATGGAGTCTGGGATCATATAGTATCACATATAGATGGTAAGGAAACTTCTAAGCAGATGTGGGATGCTCTCGCCATGTTGTATTAGGTTACTTTCGAGCAGTGGAAGATGTGCCTCGAGGAGAAGCTGAGATGCATTTGGATGCAAAAAGGAAGCATAGACTCCTTCCTTACCGAGATTCAGGAGGTCCGAGACTAGTTTTCAGTTGTTGGGGCAGTGCCTCAACCCACGGAACTAGTGTGATTATCTCTCAATAGTGTCTCTGAGGAGTCACAATTTTTTTTCCAAAACATATTGGGCAGAGACATGCTACAAGATGGGATAGGATGTGGGATGATTTGCAGCAGGAGGAGTTTAGACGAGCTCTTTTGAAGAGCTCCATCACTAGCAGAAGAAAAATGCATAAGACCGTAAAGGAGGAGGAGAATGTGGCCCTCACATCAAAGGGTCATAGTCATGGAAAAGGGGAGAAGAGGAAAAAGAAGGACTTGTCAAAGGTCAAGTGCTTTAGATGTGGTGAGCTAGGCCACTACAGTACCCAGTGTCCTCTCAGGAAGAAGGACAAGGAGGAGAAGTAGCCTCAGCAGGCAGCTTCTGCAGAGATCGATAGGCTTTCCTCCAGGCTGGAGGAAGACTTCGTGATGTTCATCGACATACCTCCAGGAGTGAGGTGGGGTGACTTGATGTTGTAGCCCCAGAGAGCTACAGATGGGCAGGATCCTTGAGGAGTCCACCTCTTGGATGAATTCCCAGCTATAGGGGCCCACAATATTCAGTAGTAGGATGGAACAATGGCAGTTGGTGCAGTCAGATGCCAGAGTGACAATTGCAAAGACTAGTAGCAGTCGATACTGGGGAGTGAAGTGAAAAGTTGGAAACAGTGCATATGGCACAGTGAAAAGTCAGCAGCAACACACATTCCACAGTGACAGTGCATATGCTAGTTAGCAGTCATGACTCGGGTGACATATGCATCATATTAAACACAGTTGGTTTAGTATTTTGGATGTCTTTTAGTTGCAGATGTTGCAATAGCAGCAGCAACAGAGTTGTAGTGCATATTTAATGTTGGCAGCAATTCAGCAGGGTCAACAGCATAACAGATGCAGTGCATATCAGAGTTGCGTAGTGGTTGGTGAGCAGCTACAACTAGACATCAACAGCGTGACGGGAGATGGTGCAGAAACAGGGTGTTGTTGTAGCAGGTGCATCACTCGAACACATTCTCGCTAAGAGGGAGTGTTAGTTTTTGTAGCATCAGATCATGTATATGTTCTAGCCACCAAATTTTTATGGAGATGCTAGAATACATGAGATATCTAGAACCCATAAATCCTTTCTGGAAATCCCGCCTAGAATTGTCTCAATTAGATTATTAACCAATTTTTAAATATTTCCTAAGTCTTAACTTAGGGAATATGGTTAATTAATCAGTATTAATTGAGATAAGGCAAGAATATTCTAGAAACTCACACGGATCGACTCTAAGATTATCCTAGCCATCGATTATGTTCTAATCTTGTTTGTTGGTCCTCCAACAGAGGATTATAAGAGAAGGCCAATGTGATGATGGAGAAGACACTTTAGCAGTTCGATTTCATTGACATATCGATTTCCAGAGTAGCAGTAGTCAATTTTCAAAGAGAGATTCAGAGAGATCGAAGCAGTGTGAGGGGCAAGTACAGTAATCCAAAGGAAATATCTCCAGATCCAAAGAGGCAACAACAAGAGGGTCGAGTTATCCTAGAGAGGCTGCATAGAGGCTCTACATAGTAGCTTCAACAGGAAGATCGATTTGATGGTGAGAAAAATTGTTCTCAGTTATAGAGGTCGGGTAGACATTCTAGAAGGTCGTAGAGACAATTTCCTTAGCATTTGGAGGCAACACGAATTCACTAGAGGCATTTTCAAGCCACACACATGGGAGACAATGCAGAGGCAATGCAGAGGGGTTTCGATGGCCAGTTTGCTTAAGGCAAGTCATGTCAGAGATTGCTTATGGGAGAAGGATAATTCCCTTCACTATTTTGTGCATATTTTCTTGTTGTTTGGATTGTGAATTGGGTATCCATAGATGTACTCATATTTCACTACTGCATAATAAAATAAACCCTCATTTGTTGCACCGGTTTTCCCAAATTGGGTTTTTCTAGGGACTTTTGTCCAAAAATAATTGTGTTCATTTTATGTGTGTGTGCTAACATTTCTTCCAGCGTTTATTCTTCCGCAGTTTTATTTGTGTAGATTGCAGTGTGATTTATTTAGTATTTTTCGTAGCAAACAAAAAATAAATTGTTAAATAAAATTAACAATTAAGAGAATAATTTCCAGTTGCTGCAATAGGATTCCAGTTTGGAATTTTCACATGCAATCTGTTCCAACCCCGTAATGACCTCCATAGATGCTAAGGTTAAGACTCAAAGTAAGAAGACCAAAGGACTCATTCCTAGAAACTGGATAATGATGATAAGGCCAATAAAAAGGAATATGTCAAAATGATCCACGAATCTGGGGAAATGTCCGAAGATGAGGAAGGAGAAGATATGAATCCATAAGAGCTTGACTTAAATTCCATTGCAGCAGCCAAAGAGAGCAAAGACCCAAACTCTATTTTGGATCAGCGAATCCAGCTCCTAACCAAAGGCCATATAAAATCCCAAGAGCTCCAAAAACAACAATTCTAAGGTAATCCCACCCAATATTCTTCATTGGATATTAAAATAAATCGCTCTCAAGAGAACCCCAAATATAGAAAAGAGGATATAAAGAGAGAGCAAAGAAGCAACAAACAACTACTATAATAAATAGGTGAAATGTTGGTAAACTCAAGAAGGATTATCTTGATGATGGATTCCTTCCATCCAACCCCTTCCAATACTCAATGAAAGTCCTCTCATAGAAGGTAAGAGGCCTGAATGGAAAAAAAAGAAAAGGACAAGCTTCTCAAAAGTATAATACTCTAAGACCAACCTGCCATTGTCATGATTCAAGAAACTGAGTGTTCAAGTGATCAACTATCAAAAAGTGCATCCACTATATGGAAAGGAATCCTTTCAATTGAAATTGAGGCTCAAGGAGCATCATGGGTAATAGAAATCCTCTGGAACCCCTCTAAAATCAATCTTTGTGACTTCATTTCAACTCAAAGAAACGTTACTACTAATTTTTGACTGATAGGATCAACTGAACACAATTATATCACCATTGTTTATGGGCCTAACCTCCAGGGAGTTAAATATTCATTTTTGCATAGTCTTCAAGCCATTCATCAATTAATAAGAGATAGATACTAGATTCTAGATGGGGATTTTAACATTATGAATTCTTTTGATGAAAATAAAGGAGGCCTAAGGAGATTGTATGTTGATTCAAAGATATTCACGGAGACAATTCACACTCTTTAGATGGATGATATGGAAACCTCTAATCGAATGTATACTTGGAACAATAGGAAGGGTGGGTCATTCCAAATTGGTCCCACCTAGATCACTTTCTCATAGCTACATCCCTAATGATTACAAGAATTTTTATTGATGTTTCCATCCTGCCTAGTCATGGCTTAGAACATTGGCCCATATGATTATCGCTAGATCGGCAAGGAAGCCCCCAAGAATCGTCCTTTTTAATTTCGATAATTATAGATGAAGCACCACCCTTCCAGGAAATTGTTACCACGTCGTGGAAGGAAGCCTCAATAGAAAATGGTTCCATTATGCATTGCTTTAACCAATGGCTAAAATTCCCAAAGGCTCATTTGAAACAATGGAACAACCAGGAATTTGGTTATATATTTAAAGCTCAAAATATCTCACTACACAGATGGCACAAATTCACAGAGGATCATCCTGGAGGGGCACATGAATGAACTCATTTTGTAGAAAAATACAAGTCATGCACAGTTTGGAGAGTAACACAACCATGAAAAAATCCTTTGAAACAAAAATCCAGAGTGCAATAATGATCCGAATTTATGCAAGAACGCAACATAATACACATATAATCATAAATACAAAGATGTATCGAAAATAACACTTCATTTCATTAATATCAAAAACTGAAATTTGATTACAAACAGAATGGAAATAAATTAGCTAGGGCGCTGGTAGCTTATCTCTGAGAAGAGATGTGGCGGCTACAAGCCTCTGAACTGTGTTAAAATGAGGCTCGAGGGCCTATTTATTATATAGAAACAATAGAAAACCCTAAAAATCCAAAAACCTAACCCTAGGAGATGAAGTTCCAAAACTAAGGGCTCCGTTTGGGTAAATTGGTGTTTCAATTTCTTGGGGTCGTAACTTTGGCATACTATCTCTGTTTGACGCACATGATACATTGTTAGAAAGATCTATCCGAGGACTAAAAATTTTCACCACAAATATTGATTTCGAAATTAAATCATATATTGATTCTACAACGGGATCATTTCTGTCGGAGGCGCAATGCCCAAAAAACGTCGTTTAGGGCCTCAAAACGGCTCCGGAAGTTCAAGACCCAAAAAATTACTAAAAATAGTAATTTGTGCCGAAATAGAAAAACTGAAAGAGACAATGGTCGGGCCCCAAGTGGAATAGGTGGGCGGCCACCAATATCCACCTAGATCATTCCTCCCCCCTTAGGAAGCAATGGTCCCTATTGCGTTGAGTTCCTCCATGAGATGAGGAAACTTCTGCTAAACTTGCTCCCTGGTGAACCACTTGCCTTGGTGCAAAAGTTGGCTAGCTTTGCCAACCCAATACAGTTGGATCTTCTGTTGGTGAGTGTTCATGATTTGCATGTCCATGATACAATCTGTGGTGGCCTTTTCCATGCAGTCTGGGTTTAACTCTGTTGGTGTGAGTTGTTCTGCAATGTCAGAGGTGTCTAGTAGAGGTGGGAAGTAGGGACGAAGGCGGTCCACATTGAATACTGGGTGCAGACTAAGGAATGGTGGAATACTGAGCTCGAAGGCGTTGTTCCCTACAGCCTTGGTGATGGTGTACGACCCATATCGGAGTAGGCGAAGCTTGCAATGGGGTCCAGTAAGGCACTCCTTCTGCAAATGTAGCCACACTTTGTCGCCCACCTGGAAGTTGTGTGGCACCCGATGTTGATCATGTCATTGCTTGTACTTAGCATTGGCTCTGTCCAATATGTCACAAACCTATTGGAGTATGTGTTGAATGTGCTCAATGAAGATGTTCGCTTTGTCAGCTTCAGAATGGACATCAGCTGAATTGGCACGAGTAGCCGCAAATGATACAGCTATGTCAATGGGACATAGCGGCTGGAATCCTAAGCCCATCTAAAAGGGGTTGTGGCCGGTTACTATGGAGAGCCTAGTTATAAATATGTTGTACATAGGGCAGGATCTCATCCCATGTGCGTGGATGATTTGAATTGTACATGCGCAGAATGCGTACAATAATCCTGTTGATGACCTCTATCTGGCCATCAGTTTGGGGATAGAAATATGTGGACTTGGTGAGCTTGGTGTCCAGCATTGACCAGAGGCTGGACCAAAATTTTCCAAGGAACCTGTTGTCCTGATCTAATATGATATATTGTGTGATCCTGCACCCACACTCGTTCAAAGAAGAGTTTAACAGTGGCTTCTGCTGTGATATTCTTCTTGCAAGCCGCCATAATGGCCATCTTCAAGAATCTGTCGACGACCACGAAAACACAGTGGTTTCCATGCTTAGTAGAAGGAAGGCCCAACATGTAATCCATGGAGATGGATTCCCAAGGTCGACTAGGGGTAGGTAGTAGAGTATAGAGGCCTTGCTTCTTGATGGTCAGTTTGGCAAAGGTGCAAGTAGTGCAGGATCTGATGTACTTCTCAACATCTTGTCGAAGGTTCGACCAATAGAAATAATTCTACAGTACTACCACTATTTTCTCGACCCTGAAATGCCCAGTGACTCGACTATAGTGTGCTTCTCGTATCATCATAGCACGCTCGCTTGAAGGAACACAAAGGTGTCCCAGGTGACATAATAGTGCATCTTGGAGGTGAAAATTTGGAACTTTTGTACCCCCCAAGAGTGCCTTGTATCTGTGGCTGAATTCTGGATCGCTCTTGTAGAGAAGCGGCCAATGATAAGTCTCATGCCCACAAGAGTTGAGAATGATGGTTAGCGCCATGATCAGTGGTCGGCTGAGGTAGTCTGCAACATTATTGGTTCTACCCTTCTTGTACTTGATTTTCAAATGAAATTGTTGCAGACATGTGGACCACTTATGATGGTGATCATTTTGCAACTTCCATTATGTCTGTATGAACTGCAAGGGTCCATGGTCTGTGTGGATGATTGCTTCCTTCACAAAAATGTAATGCTTCCAATGTTGACGAGCCTGCACAATGGAATACATTTCTTTGTCATAAGTGGGATACTTGCGAACTGTGTCGGAAAATGTCTCACTGTGATATGCCACTAGATGCCCTGTTGAGAAAGAAGTGCCCCAATAACATATTCAGAGGCATATGCCTCGATCTCAAATGGTTGTTGCAAGTCTAGTAATGTGAGCACTAGGGAAAAACAGAGGCGATGTTTCAACTCTACGTACACCTTCTGTTGATATTCCGACCAAAATAATTTTGCTTTCTCTACTCCCTTGGTGACTTGACTCAAGGGCCAAGTGATATGAGAGAATCCTAACACGAACCTGCGGTAGAAATTAGCAAGACCCAGAAAGCTTCGAAGCTCTATTAGAGTGATTGGGGCTGGCCAATCCCGAATGACTTGGATCTTGGTTGGATCCACATGCACCCCCCTTTCATCAATAATGTATCCCATATATTGAACCTGGGTCATGCCAAAAGTGAACTTCTCCAAATTGGCACACAACTTGTGTTGCCGCAGTGTTTGGAGGACTTTCGGATTTGGTGGAGGTGCTCTTCCTAAGTCTGGTTGAAGATCAGAATGTCATCCAAGTACACCACTACAAATGAGTTGGAGAATGGCCGCAAGGTGTCTTCCATCAACCTCATGAAGGTTGTGAGAGAATTCGTCAACCCAAAAGGCATGAACAGCCATTCGAAAAGGCCCTCCTTGGATTTGAAGGCAGTCTTCCACACATAGGAGGGTTCGATTGGTACCTGGTGATACCCAGACTTCAAGTCGATCTTTCTGAAATATTTCGCACCTTTGAGTTGGTCCAGAAGATCATAAATTTGTGGGATCAGGTACCTATTCTGAACAATGATCTTGTTCAATGCTCGATAGTCAATACAGAGTCTCCAAGTCCCATCCTTCTTCTGTACCAACACGATCAGGATCCCATAGGGCGATGAACTTGGCCAGATGTGACCTTTCTGCAGCAGCTCCTGAATTTTCCTCTTGATTTCATCATTCTCCAGAACATAGCGTCGATAGATCAGTCCTAGGTAGTGGCACACCTGGGGTCAGATCAATGGGGTGCTTGACCTGACAGTGCAGAGGAATCCCTATGGGTGAGATGAAGATGTCCCCGTACTCCTCCACAACCTTTTCCATTTGTTGTTGTTGTGCAGAGGAGCCATGTCTTGATGTCGTGGCCACGGTCTTCTTCTTGCCCTGGGGGTGGATCATCAGAAAAACAAATTTCCTAGTTTGGGAAATGAGCTTACTGCATTGTTTTGCAGTAACCAAAGAGATAGCAGCAAATGGTGGTACCTCTAGTATCCTGTACAACTTATTTCCAAAAGTAACAATAACATCATGAGGCCGAGACTCATACACAGCATGTCACTTCCACAACTATGGTTGGCCTAATAATACATCAGAACATCAAGACGAGCAATGTCACATAATACCTCATCCATGAAGGGCTTGATGTTATATTGAAGGCGACACTGCTGGCTGACGCGGAGATCCCATCCTCAGTGTAGCCACTTGATGGTGTATGGATGTGGGTGTGTTGTGGTCGGCAAGCCCAACCACTTCACAACGTCTGCTGAAATGAGGTTTTTTTGGCTCCCATTGTTAACAATGAAATATAGCAGGGAACCCTTTACCCACATCTGGGAGCCTCCTCCTCTGGATCTTCTGGTTCCTCCTTCTAGATCTTCGCAGTGGTAACAATGGCGTTGGGCTCCGCATCAATAATTTGTTTCCTTTTCCATTCCCCTTGTTAGGTTTTGATTCAGAGTCGAAGCATGCATCTGATTCAGAAGCCCTCATCTCGGCCACCAAAGACTACTTGGCCCGACACTCACTTGTGTTGTGAGTGGATATCTTATGGAACTCACACCACTTTCCTGTGTCCTTATTTGGCTTCGCGGTGTTGTTCTTTGCTTGTGGCTTTGGAAAGTTTTCTTGGGCCACCATGCCTTGGCTTTGTCCTTTTTTCTACGGCTTGGGGGCACCTTTTCCTTTCTTTTGATTCGCAAATCCAAAGTCTCGCTTCTTCTGTTTGAATTTATGCTCAATCTTGGCATCATACCGGTATGTCGTACCAAGCGAGGAGACGTCGAGGAACTCCATTTCCTCCCGAATGTATCTATGCAAACAACTGCGATACTTTAGCACCAAATGTTTCTCCAAATCTTTGATACCCAACTTTGTGCACAGGGTATGGAACAGATTCATCAGCTCATGCACATTTTGATCCCTCTATTGCCGTAGTGTGGTCCATTGTATGTACTTTTCCTCATAGATCCCACGGGATAGTATTGCTCCTTGATGGCGTCTCGGAAAGAATTCCAAGTGGGTACGGCTGAGAACAGAGAGAGTTTTGTCTCGTCCTTTTTCTCATAGTAGGTTTCCCACCAATCCTTGACATGGGGGGTAGCTTTGAGGAGTGAAAAAATAATCTTCTCCCGGTCGGAAAAGTCATGAACCGAGAAATATCCTTCTAATAGATTCAACCATCTATCTACAACATCTGCATCTATTTGACCCTAAAATATGGGAATGTTAAAGTTTACTTGTACCTTAAAGGGAGTCGCACTTCCAGAGTGGTTGTTGGATGCAGATGCGCCACTAGTGGGTAGTCGTTGAAGGATCTGGGAAAAGTTATCCATCATCGCGTTCCTTTATTTTTTGAGGGCCTCCTCGAGCAATATTTTGATAGTATATCCTGCTCCCTCTTCTTTCTTTTTGTCCCCCATGGGTTGCCATCGAGGTTTACGAGGCTGATCTTGCAAAGGTTCAACCAGATCGAACCCTAACTCCTTATACCTTGACCTCGTTGGGCACATGCAAAGAAGGATCGAGAAAAATCAGACCGCTCTGGTACCAACAGAATACACATTTATGCAGGAATGCAACAGAATACACATATAACCATACATACAAATATGCAATGGAAATAACACTTCATTTCATTAATATCAAAGAACTGAAATTTGTTTACAGACATAATGGAAATAAACTAGCTAGGTCATTGGTAGCTTATCTCTGAGAAGAGATGTGGTGGATACAGGCCTCGGAACTATGTTACAATGAGGCTCGAGGGCTTATTTATTATAGATAAACAATGGAAAACCCTAAACATCCAAAAACCTAACCCTAGGAGTTGAAGCGCCAAAACTATGGGCCCCGTTTGCGTAAATTGGTGTTTCAACTTCCCAGGGTCGTAACTTTGGCATACTATCTCCGTTTGATGCACATGATACATCGTTAGAAATATCTATCCGAGGAATACAACTACTACCCATGAATATCAATTCCCAAAGGGAATCATATTTTTCGAAGGCGCAATGCCCAAAAAACACCGTTTAGGGCCTCAAAATGGCTCCAGAAGTTCAAGACCCGAAAAACTACTAAAAATAGTAAGTTGTGCCAAAACTGAAAAAATGAAAGAGACAGTGGTGGGGCCCCAAGTGGAATAGGCGAGCGGCAACCAATATTCCCCTGGATCAAATGGATAAAGGACAATGAAAATAATACTAAGTTCTTTCATCACTCAATGATCCAACACCATCATTACAACTATATATCTTGAATTAAAGACAACCTGAGTAATATACTAGATACCCACAATGAAACAGAGAAGTACCATACATATTTTTATCAACACCTCCTCACAAAATCACAAAGGGATCGTTGCCTTTCTATTTGAAAAAATAATGAATCCTAGTTTAGATCAGTCAAAGTAGGTCGTCATTATGATAGGGAGACTACAATCTTCCTTTCAAGAAGAATCAATGCCCTTTTGAAATCGATGGCAGATGACATTATATTGAATTGACAATCTCGAGTGCCTGAAAATGAATATTGAGACATGTGGAGCCGATTATCTCCCAGTGAAGATGATTGGTTAAATCCTCAATGAAGCCCTTTATGTGATTTTGGACTTATGAGTCATTAGATATGGTACTGCTACTGCCTTCTTTAATGGCACTGCTACAACATCAGTCGATAAGGATAGCTTGTGAGAACTCCTTCCTCACGGAAAGACATCACTCCTAGCTACTCCACAATATAACCTTACA